>VZTB01015026.1:408052-418781 GCA_013397245.1 Thryothorus ludovicianus | reverse complement strand
TTTTTTTTTTTTTTGTGAAGGATGGAATTGTAGGTTATTCAGAGAGGTGGCAGGCAGGTTGTATTCTCTTTTATTCAGTCATTGCTATTAGCACATCCAGAGCTAACCTCTGTCCAGCTATCACTTCCCAAGTAGCATTCGCTGGCTTATGTGTCAAAAATGTGCCTGGGATGGTGTGTAGGTACTGTAAAATGTTCCCTACTCTGAGGGGGCTGGCTCTCATCAAGTGAAATTTGCTGTCACTCAAGTGGTAGTTATAGCAAAGAATAACACAAAGCATTTATCCTGATTTATATCCAGCATGCTTGAGCACAGCTCACCCATTAATAGATGATTTTTCGTCCTCTTTGCCACAGCAGTTTCTTGCTTGCATTGGAAGTAGCTTTAGAAAACTGATCCATATACTTTTAGCTGTCATTTGAAACTGTTCAGCAGTTGGAAACAAACAGGAAAGTCAGCAACATGTGACT
This sequence comes from Thryothorus ludovicianus, assembly GCA_013397245.1. Classification (NCBI taxonomy): domain Eukaryota; kingdom Metazoa; phylum Chordata; class Aves; order Passeriformes; family Certhiidae; genus Thryothorus; species Thryothorus ludovicianus. The sequence continues at coordinate 418,311 of VZTB01015026.1, read as the reverse complement.
AGGCAGCTCCACAAAATTACATATTGAGAAACACTTAGGATATGCTTACAGCTATCCACTTGGGGTGTAATGTCCTTTGAAGAGTGCTTCTTTGGATGGAGACTAGGGAAGGAAGGAATGCAGTACTAGAGGAAACCCCACCCACAAATGGGAGAATAAATTTGGATCTTTTGATAGGATTAGAATACCAGACTGTGATTTTAAAATTGTAATTCTGTAGATACAGTAACTCAGGGATTTTTCAAAATAGAATTATGATGGTTTTTCTCTATTTAAATGTGGACGTGGGAGAAGGAGAAATGCTGGGTTTCGTATATTCCTCTGCTTGTAGCCTGACTGAATATTTAATATAGTGTTACTCCAGTGCAGCACTGTATTTAATCATCAAAAATCTTTCCATTTCTATGGGAAAATGTAACTCACTCTTGGCTTTCATTTCTTGATTTGCTCATTCCACGAGGCTGGGTTGCTACTTAACTAAATAAACAGAAAATAACCCAGGGACCACTTCAGCTAATCCAAGTTTCACATTTCAGCAGGCACTGCTGGTTACTGGCCAGCCTCCTTTTAATTTCACTAGGAGTCTCAATGCATTAATTTGCAACGGGCAAATTTTTTGTATTTGCTCACAGTGCTGGGGTGGCAAAGTTAAAAAAAAAGCTCAGTGAAAAGTCATTGATTTCTGTGTAGTTCATATTAACATTGTTTTCTGCATTTGCTGCTCTGTCAGTTCCCCCCACCTTTTTCTGTGCAACTGTGATAGCCTTTGGCTTTTGGATTGCTGGCAGCACATTGGCACATGGAAAAATCTAGACCAGGCAAAGACTCATTCATGAATGTCAGTTCATTGCATACTAACTGACATATAGGCTTACACATTTGCTTTATGCCTTTGCTGCTGAGGCTGGGTCAGCATTCTCATAGTATCTGTTCACTTAAAGTAAAGCACACTGAATGTTAGAACTGCAGGAGAGGTGGAGCACTTTGCCACTTAAATTGTTTCTTCATTGCTTCCCTCAGAAAACAATGGCTGCACCAGCCTTTTAAGAAATGTGTGTGGGTCTTACACACAAAGATTCTTCAAATAGGTAGGGCAGAAGCCACTTGGTCCCAATTACAAGATGTGTTCTTTCCATTTGAATTGGTGAGAAACTCACTAGGTCTTTGACAAACAGTTTGCAGTAGTAAAAACTGTGCCTGCAATGCTTTGACTACGTGAAAGCCCCAGTGAAATCTGTGGGAGTCACAATGTTCCAGGAAAAGTCAAGTCCTTTCCTGTCTCTGTTAAGTTATAAGACATTTCACGGCAACATCCTAGGGAATAGTCTTTGTCTGCTATTTATAATGAAGTTGATTCTCACATCCAAAAGGTTTCTGCCAAGACACTTCTTTTATACTCAATTGTTTCAGTGCTTCAAGTCCAGCACTGAATTTAAATTCAGCACAAAAATAAGGATCATTCTCATTACAGATTTTTCCCATGTTTTTTCTGAAATATAGCTGATCTTAATTTCTTTCTCAAAGCACATGGAATTCCAGGCTTTAGGCCACTTTTAAAAGTAGGAGCAATGTAGATTTCTAATTTGTTCTCCGTCACTCCCAGGGTCACTAGTTTTCCAGCAGTTAACACACAGAAGAGTAGACTGTTCATCTGAGAAGCTGAAGCATTAGCATGTGAATACATTTATTCTGGTGACTTGCCTGGATTTTCTTTTCTTCCTGGCCTTCACTTGTGTTATTGCAGCCTTGTTGTAGCAACACAGCAGCAGTCGCACAAATCCCCATAATTATAGGCAATATTAAACCTCCCCTCTAACATTCACTTCTCTTTTTATCTTTAAAAAGGCTCTGAGCTTTAGTACTAGGCTCAGAAGAATCCTTTTGTGGAGAGGTAAAGGTATAACTGTTTCTCATCTCTTTAATTTCCATTCAGCTCTTTTTATTGCTGCATTTGAATTAATTAACAAAAGGATAAATAAGGGCACTTTATAAAAATGTACTGTAATATTATTCTGTTATGAGCCTGAAGACTATCTTGATTTTATTACTGTGACTTTTAAGGCCACAATTACGATATTTTTCATATTAGCCATTTTGATATGTGTATAGTCTATTGGGACAGTTCACCTCACCATATAAGAGTATGTAGAAGCTCCTGTTCCCAGCAGAAAGCATTCTTGAAAAAATTAGTTATTTTCTTCTCTCCAATAACATTGGTGACTTTGAAGGGAAAAGATTTACCCAGTTTCCTTTGTCTGAAGAATGATATAGAGAGTGTAGTTTCAAGTACTAGAAAGAACGAACGATTTACAATAGTGAAGTGTCAAAGAAGGCAGTCAAGCTGTGGATTAATTGTTCAGCTTTGCTATGCTGTCTTTGAAAACGTTGTGTTCTGGTTCATGATTTTCCTGAAACTATATATTTAGTGCATATTCCTTCCAAAGTCATCAGTCTCTCTTCCCCCATGGACACCATGGCTGTGTCTCCCCCAGACAATGCACAGACTTGGGGCAGGACTCCTGGAGAAGCCCCCAGCAGCAGTGCCTGGTACAGGCTCTACTGTGGGTGTCTCCCTCGGTTTTTCCTCCTGGTCATGCTGTATGTTCCATGGAAATCTACTGCTGTGAATGAGTCAAACCACTGCTGGTGCCCAGGTGCTGGTAATTCTTTTACTTCTCTTTTGAGTGGCCTCCCTGGCACAAGGTTCTGAGGAACTGTCCCTCACAGGTGCCCACCATCCCAGAGCCATCTTCCTCTGTTTAGGGGAGCCCAGTGACTCCCCACTAACAGGCTGATACAAATCTAATAGATAAAGTAGTTGTGTAGTTGCAACTACAAATCTTACAAAAAAGCCAGGTTCCAAACATTGGAAAAGCCTAGAGCATGTGACTGAGCCACTGAGTAGGCCTCTACTAGTCCAGGAGGAAAATAACCAACAGCCTAATGCAAGATTTGGGGAGACAAGGAGACTTGTGAGATTTCTTACTTGACCCAACTTTGATCCCCTTTCATTTCTAACTCCATCCTGCTGCAGAGCCAATGTTGATCAATGCTAGAGCATCCAGTCCTTCTAGTCTTCCACTCAAGATCCAGGAGTCCTGCAGCTGTTTTTAATGATGCTCTGTGGCACACACCGTTGCACAAAGGAGAGCTGTCATGGGCAGCATCACACAACCTGGATTGTCTCGTACCTGTATATTGCTTTGTACATAAATAGTGTAGTCTGCTGGAATTTTTGTATCGTTCTTTTCCATTCCTTTTTCTACAGTTTTTCAAAGACTGTAAGCAAACGGCGCTTGCATATTGGTTTTGCAGTCAGTGTTGTAGATTGTAGAATTTCCACGTTGGTGTTTTGTATGGACTTGTGAGTTCTTGTGTACTGCAGGTTGTCTTTCCTACTTAAAGACAACTGCATACACTTCCACCCAATATATCCTGCTCCTTTCTTAAATATGTCTTATTTCCTACGGTCCACTATGAACTCTTGCTTGTAGAATGCATCGGAAAAAAGCTGAACGTGTATTTATAGTGTTAAATATTGTGTGCTCAACACTGATTTAGTTAAGAATAATACAAGTTTTAGGAGTTTGTACTTGTTCTCTGGAAACTACAGTGTAGACTGAATTAAATTACCTAGTATCTGTAATTTACAGACACACAAATATTTTCTTAGAATGTTTTCTATGGGATCATATTAGGTAGAGAAATAATCCTTTAAAGGTGATCTATACCTTAGAACAAAACCAGTTTTCTTATGATGTTTAGGATCAACGAAATATTTTTGTGTTATGTTTGGTGATGAATTATAGACAAAGCACAAAATTCAAGAAGCAAATAGGAGTTTCAAGATGTCCTTAAATGCTGCAGTTCATCATGGAACAATGCTATAATAATCTGAGCAATCTTCTAGATTGACTGTCTTGGGCAATCGTCCCTCACTTTTATAATTTTTCCTGATTGATGTCACCTTTGCCAAATCCTGCAGTTCTTCCTTAGGACCTCTTAATGTATAACTGACTGGATCAGAATGCAGTTTATAGAAAACAGATCTGGGTAGGTAAAAAGTTTGTTGTCAGGTGCCCCACCCATCTTGCTACAATACAGCATGTGTGAGTTCAGCCTGTGGAAAAAGTTCAGGATTTTGCCTCCTAATTTTGCCTTCTTGATAAAGGACCAACAGAACCACCATGGGACCAATGTAATTGGGTAGCATCCATACAAATACCTCCTGTTTTCTTAAGTATTTTTAAGAGAATAACCACTATATTTTTCGACCCAAATGACAATTACTTCTCAGTGTGGTCATTTCTTCCCATTAGGCAAATACCTGTTGGCATTAAGGCCGTGGCTATAGTAATTTCAACTTAATTAATAAGGAACTGTTTTTAGAGGAGTAAAAGTAAGTATTCATAACAACCATATAACAAAAAAAAAAATCTTGCATGGCCTACTAACTCTTTGACAGTAATTCAAAACAAAGAAAACATTGAATAGGAAGGACTGCTGTCCCAGTGTGATTGATACTGGGTATCTCTTCAGCTATTCAGAAATTTGTGGGGCCATGTTATTCTGCTGAGGTTTTGGAGCCTAAGTTTCTAGTAGATATATATGTAGGAAGTGTGTTGATATTCCCTTGTATTTTGATCTATATTGTATTTTAAATCAGATGTAACAGGTATTAACTTAATAGGAATCACAGGTAGAATAGTGCTGAGTTACTAATAGCTGTAAAACCTTATTGATACCAGTTTTGACATTTTGTTGAAGCATGATGTCCAGTGCCTCTCTGCACTTAGTGTAGATAATGTAGCTATCAACAGGTAATTTCAGTGAAATGGTGTATACAGTATGTGTAGCTGTGCTTTAAATTAATTTAATTGGTTTCTGTGTGTTGAGCCATAGTAGAAAATTAGACTGTGTTTTAAAGTTTTGTTCTACTTTCTGTTTTTCATTTGTACCTCCGTTTGTTTCTTTTTGACCATTCAACTGATTAGGTTCCACAGCTTAGTAACTACTTTATCTCTTATGGAGTACTCAGTTTTAATAACATTCAGAATCATGTATTCAGCCAGCTCATTGTAAATATGTTAATTTTAGTTTTCAACTATCTAACCAGTATGGTGTGTGTTAGAAGCTGCATGTGTGTAGTTCCCTGGCAGTGAGTGAAAGTGATCCCAGCATAGTTTTGCTGCCTGGTGAATACACTTGTAATGACATAAAGAATTACTGTTCAACTGGAATGATAAGTTTCTGTTTTATCGTCTTCTTGTTTGCTTGATATGTTTGGACTCTTTATCACCAGAAGCTTAGTAAGTCACCATTTAAATTGGCACAATGAATGAGGGGAAGTCCATCTAACTGCATTCCTGTTGGATGCCCGGGCTGCTTTTGGCTGTGTGCATCATTCAGCCCTTAGTCACAACACGGCATCACGGGATCCCTCTGAGTCACTTCCAGTTACTCCTTGGCCACAATGCCAGGGAAGCAGCGCAGTCCCAGGGCTGTGACTGGGCAAGCCTGCAGGCAGCAAGGGGCTGCCAGTTCTCTCCAGAGTGCCTGAGAAGCCGGACTAGGAACGTCTGCTTCATGCCCTTAGCAGGAACAGTCTCTGAGAAAGATGAATACATGCAAAGGGGCATTGTTTCTTTCATTGTTGAAAAGGGACATTAGCATTATTGGAAAATAAATGCCAAACTAAATGCTTCTGAAGCCACTGTGGTTGTTGTACAGGCTTATTATTTACAAAAGTGTGTCTGATCATAAAAAAGACAGATCAACTACACAGTCAGTGGCGAAAATCTGAAATCAGAGCTACAGTTCAGATCTATGAGAAAATAGAACCTTGCAGCAACAAGAAGCTGATTCATTCCTAGATATTCTGGACCTGGATCTTAGAAATATAATCATCCCCTCTAGGCAGAAAGAAATAAAAATCAGGCCCCAAAGCACAGAAACTATCCTGCTTGGTGAGTGCCAATGTGATGCTTCAGGATGAATTGCACACTGGAGTACTCTGTGCTGCCGGCTCATCATCCCTTGCCCCTTCTTTAAAGTGACCAGGCATGAACTTGGAATGTTTTGCGATGTTCTATTGTAAAAAGGATTGAAAAGAAGAGGGATGAAGTTAGTCTTTACACTCAGAAAGTTCTGGAGATTTTGAAATGACATACTGTACAGTATCTATAGCACAGTTTGCTTAGAAATTAATAAATGCAGATGATAAAATTTCTCCCAACCCTGGACTCTGTTCTTGTATATTGTAGTTGGAATGCCTTGTAGACTGATTCTATTTTTGTAGTTCAAATCCTTTCCTCCTTACAAGGATTGTTAGTCATTTGCTTTTATGCTTTCTTACAGAGTGAACTGATTTCTGTAACTTTCATGTATAAAACAAACTAGACATTCTTTCTATACTGGAAATAGTCATGAATATAATATTTCACTAAATGTTGTACCTCTTATGTACATATCATCAATAAATGTTGATTCATAATTTTCACGGCTTATATCTGTGAGTTTTAATTTCATCCTGGGCTCGATATGGGAATGCTTTGTGTAGGAGTTTAGATAAAGCAGTCTGATGAGAGAGGCTGCCTGTTCTGAGAACTACATGCAGGGTAGAAGATGGACCTGACTTTGACAAAGAGTTAGAAATTTCACCCCTCACTTTATCCTCCAAATATTCCAGGATGCTGGCTGCAAATGAGCTCATTTTCCACAAAGGCCAGGATTCACTAACTTCAGTTCTTGGCAGTGAAGCCTAGAGAAGTGAAAAGACGTTAGAAGAGTAGGAGGACAAAAATCAATGGCTGCAGTTGCTTTAGAAACCTACTTCCCTCCCCTGGCTGCTAAAAAATAAATCTTTTATTCATAGCCTTTCTTAAAAAAAAAAATAAACAAAGCCTGTAGCGGAACTTCTGGAGTTCTTTATAAAGAAATCAACAGTATTTAGCACATAAATTAAGAGATCCCATGGAGTGAACCATGGCCCAGTGAAGTGGCAGTTGCCAAGTGTGGAGAGAAAGCTCCAACGTTTCTGCATGCTCGGAATAGCAGGCGCTACGGAAATAGCACAGCTACCGGAGTGTGATAAAGGCACAACCGAAACCTCGGCTGTGAGGGCTAACTGTGCACAACCCTGGGCTTATTTCTTCTTAATCATCCACTTGAGAGACTTCCAAAGAAATCCAGGCATGGCAGGAAGTGGCTTTGGCAGTGCCTCAGCTGGCAGTCTGCCCTCTGAGTCAGTAACGAACTCAGTCCTGATGCGGTGCTAGGAGGATCTTTGGGCAAAAAGTAAATCTGATTTACTGAAAAAGTAAATCTTTGTGCTGCCATTTTTGTACCAGATCAAAAATGTCCTGATCTGGCCTCATCAACAAGTGTTGTTATAAATGCATTTTGCTAACATAATATTCCTCGCTGAAGTTTTTCCAGTATGCCATCACTCACACACTTCATGTCCACTCTGTATATTCAAATTCCTTCCATAAAAGGAACCTGTTCTTCTGTTGCACATCAGAATAAAAGTTTATAATTACAGGCGCAACACCAACCTGTGTATGTTGCTTTTTTCAAAGCAATCTTTCTGCAAAATGACCTAAAATAACCAACTCATGGAGAGACTGTACTGCAATTATATGAAGCCGACCTTTCTGAAAATACACACCCCAAAGGCTGATTCTCCAAGCTCTTGCAAGCTCCTTATACCCTTTTTCTCCATGTCCGTGGCCTTGGAGAAAAAGATTATTTCAGGAGTGTGTTTATGTCTGGAATGTGTCCCTCTCTACAGGAACAAATCTGCTAAAAGGGGATATAAAAGCCAGTGAGTTATGAATCATAGACCCATATAAAGAGATATTTCTGTATCTCCTCTGAGGCATGAAAGAAAAACTGAGATAATACTTCAGGGTTATTAGATCAGAAACAATCTTTTCCTTTGTATTAGATAGTGAACAGGAACAAGGTCATGAAAGAAACAGGTGGCCGCAACGTACAGTGCTTTAGGAGGAAAACAGCATTAAAAATTACACTCCTTTGGGCTGGGAAGAGTTATTTGCAGCAGGCACTTGCATTGCTATAGTGTACAAATACCCCAGCTTGGTGCCATTTTTCTTCCAAAGCTGTGCAGGCACCCAAAGCTGAGGCAGCTCCCCGGGCCAGGCAGGTGAGCGCCTGCTGTCTCAGTGTGCAGCACGCAGTGAAGGCAGGAAGGAAAACAGACTGCATGCAAGATAAGGTCTTGTGGTTTGGGCAGGCAGATTCTGTGGTGATAAACAAGATCTGTCTGTGTAGACAGAAAAATTACAAAACTGACTGCAGCCCACCAAAACTACAGGAACAAGGTCTGGAGAAGTAAGGCCTCACACTCTTGATAGGGTTTCTGAAGAACAGGGATGAGCATGTGGAAAAGTAACGTAGGGTCTGTTTTATAGAGTGTTGTGCTCTGCATCCTCACTCCTGACTGAACTAAAAATGCTTGCTTTTCATGTTGTCATACGTAAAACAGATCTATCTCCCATTTGGCTGTTTTCTTACTGGGGTGCCTGAAGATTCTGCATGGATCACTCTCCTGTGATCCCTGGACACCACCTGGGAAATACTGCTGTGCAGATGTGCAAGGGAGAAAAGGCAGCTGACTCCCAATGCAGAGAAGGGACAAGAAGAGGGACCAAGCTGGGAAATGCACTCAAAATTCATTCCACTATTTCACCCAAGTTACTGGTGTTATCTAAATTGACTGGATTATTTCAGCTCTGTTTCTGAACCAAGCTTCTCCCATTTTTGATGGGCTAGTAAACAATAGGCAGGCTTTATGCCTGTCCTCTTCATGGGCAGGGGGGGGAGTCAACCTTCTTGAACAAAGGGTAAGTTTGTTTTTAAGTCACCGTCTGAACAAACAAGCATTCCTACCTCGAGTTCATTTCAGACTTTCACTTGATTAATGAAAGGAAGATTAACTAGAAAATAAACTTCTTAAGAACTGCAGGGAAATACCCAAGGAATATAAAGCTAGTGAATCTGAAAACCTACTGCTGGAAAACAAAGCATGCTTAACTGAGGGGATGATTGTGAAACAGTTTTGCAGGAGGACAATCTCCATGTACGCTAGGTTACTGATAGGCAATGCTTCAACAAAGCCAAAACAGAGAATAACTTGTGGATCCAAAAAGTAAAAAGAGCCCAACATTTGCTCTGAGATTTGTATCACTGAGGGCTGTAGTCCACAGCATGTGCAGGAAGAGTCTTGTCTCCCTTGGTGTGCTGTTGACAGCTGAGATCATGGGGCTCAGCTGTCAAGGATTCACCTTAGATAAACTCAGTTGCAGAAAACTGTCACCCTAAGCTAGCTCCAGTAAGGTGCTGCTAGCAATCTGCAGCAGCAGCCCTGAAACAGGATGCTTGCTTTTAAAAAAAGTACTTTGAGAAAATCTAAATATAAACTCACACTTTTACTCCCATTATGGGGCAGAACAATTTATTATGAGAAAAATGGAAGTCTCAATTCATGCAAAGAAAAATGTGGTCACTGAAAATTATCTTAGGGGATTTTTTTAGATTTACTCAGGGAAGAAAAGCCTTCTATCCTGCCAGAAGCTAGATGATGTACACCAACGACTACAAGTAAATTTAGAATTAAAGCTAAAACTCAGATGTACCAAAGCCATTTGGTACCAAATGGTACCAAACAATTTATACACTTCCACATGAGACTGGAAATATGGGTGTTAAAGCTGACTCCATCCTACCACAACTGCCCAAGGCTTCCAGACACCAGGTACAAAATTTAGAGCCTCCAGAGAAGTGGAAAATGCCTCATTGCATCCTCCTCTGCCCTGGGTTGCTCTGAGAGTTTCAAGAACTTCAGGACAACTCAGCAGACCTAAAAGTCTCTGGATATACAGAGTCTCCACTGCCTATGAGCCATATGCTGATTTACCACTGCCAGCCCACAGCCCTGAAATCTCAGCTGTGCCTCAGCTTCAGCACCAGCAGAAAGCTCCTGTTGACCTAAATTCTAAGTTAAGTGGGCGTTTGAGTGAGACTTTTCCTTAATTGTCTAAAAAATGCTGGAGGTTTTTCTGATAGATGCACTTACATTTATGACATCTTAGACTTGAACAATACTGTTTTGTTGTAAATTTGCACATACATTTTTTTTTTCCAGTGGACCATAAATTCATAAATTAGTTCTAAGAATTTCATTTTAGTACAAAGGGAAAGCTATACTTTGTATTAGACATGGAGAATCCTCCCCC
>VZTB01015026.1:296697-408021 GCA_013397245.1 Thryothorus ludovicianus | reverse complement strand
CCCCCAAAAAAAAAAAAAAAAAGGAGATTTGTACAGCTATATCTTCTATCTGGAGTATTAAAGCTAGCTGAAACCATGTCTGTTTCTAAGAAAAAAGCCATCTTTTTGGACAGTTTTTGTGGACTTGTTTTGATTCAAAATGACATAATTTTAGTATTTTTTTTAAGAAAAACTAAAGACAGTTTACATCAGTGTTCAATGCACAATTTTTTTGTGGCAGAGAGTGTATAAAGACAGGTCTCATTCCCCCAATTTTTCATCCAAAACCCTTTGCCTATAGAGTAGGAATAAATAAACTCCTTTTAATAAAACTGCTTTAATAAAATGTCTGAGACTCCTTGAAGGTGTCACTCAGACAAAACCCTTCTATTGCTAGCTGGAACCATCCAGACAAAATTGAAAGAAGGATGTGTTTAAAGCACATGCAAAGCTTTCACTGCCTCTGCTTTACCTGCACTTTAACAATAATCAACTGTCTTGAGGTCAGGAGAGCTGCTTTGATGGTGCATTCTCTTCTACAGTTTCAACTTTTAAAAAACCCCTATGCAGCAGCTCATCTGACCAATGTGAAGATCTGTATCAATCTTGCACTTTTAAAACAGGAAGCAAGAAGCAGAGTTGTCTCATCCCACTGTAAGAGGGGTTATTTGTCAGATGAAAATAATGTCCAAAAGCAGCAAATACTATACCTGAGAACCATTTATTGATAGAGAAAGGACATGGTTCTGGCCAGAGTGGGATAGAAAAGACACCAGAGAGAGAAAAAGTGAGATGGAGAGAATAATTACTTTTATCTGCTAAGGCTTCTCCCACAGCTCCATTTCCTGGGCATTTTTTTCCCAGGTATCCTTAACACCTGGCAGGTGTTAGGGCTTTCAGCACATGTACAATCCTTACAGTAATTTTTCACCTCATGTATAACATATGTTAAGGCATTAACAAAAATCAAATCAGTCCCTCTCAGAAAAGTTTTTGAAATCTAGCCTTTACTAACCTTACTCCAAAGGGGTGAGAAAAAGAAGACAAAAAGTGCAGTCTCCGTGCTGTACAAAAGACACTGTTACTCATCTTGGCTAAATTTGCCTCTCCTCACTGCCACAGCTGCTTGCCCCCAGCATGGAGGATGCCACATGAAACAGAGCATAGCAATAGTGAGAAATAAGCTACCAGGGGAAAATTCAAAATCAGTTTGCAAATGAGGTGGTGGATGTAGAGGATGACTTGGAGGTGGGGGAGGTTCACAGCAAAAGTCTCCATTTTCCTACTCAGAGTTGTGAAATATTCGAGTGCCAGAGTCCTGGGGGAGTTGAAGGTACTTTCCCAGTCGTAGTACAGAAATTTCCCTTTACATTCTTTCCCAGAAATTGTTTTCTCCTGTCGTCCTAAATCCTCCAGAGCTCCATGTCCCAAATACCTTTTCACAATTCTTACCACCCTAAGGAACAGGACTTTTGTCACCCACTCCAGTGTACACAGCTGGAATCACACCCCAAGGAACAGCCCTTTTCCTGCCACCTTTTGTCCTTTTCACCTCCACAGAGAAGAAGTCAAGAAACTGTGGTTACCAAAAGGGTTGGTATTTTACTAATCAGAGCTCTTGCAGAGACTCAGAGGCATCAGATCCTTGAACTGTTTAATAAAGATTAAGAAATAATTATTGTCCAATGGCCTAATATAGCTTAAAATAAACCCATTAACTGCTGAATAACAAAATACCCTGGTGTCTTTGTACGTGGAGGCATAAGACAGTTGTCAGATGATTTATTTCCTTCATCTACAGAAAGAATAATTAGGACCAGCCCTAACAAAAATATGGGCTAAAGAGACACTTGGCAATTGTCTCCTAAAAATATTCCAGGCAACATGCTTCAAACTAATTATACAGATTCTGTTGTTGTTGACAAGGGACACACAAAAAACATCCCTATCATGTGAAAAACAGCAAAAGTACAATTTTGGAACTGGTGTTGTGGAAAGGGTTTCACATCTACAAAGGCAGACATGACAACTGCACATCCTTTCTCTGCTTTAATCAAACATTTTTTTCAGAACTTCAAGAAAATACAGATGAAACAATCAGCCTGCATTGCTTCATGAAAATATTACATTCCCATAAAACATACAGAATTTCTCTTAAATATGCCTCCTGCTTTCCACTGGTCTGGATCACAATTATTTGAAACTTTTCACGACAAAGTAATAACACAAGCTAATCACAGGGTCTGACCTCCTTAGCATTTTTAGGAGAGATCCTCATTCTTCTTAGGCACCAAGGACAGACCAAGACACAGCTTGTCTGTCAGCACCCACAAGGAAGGGCTGGATCCTGCTGGCTGCTGCACTCTCCAAATGCTGCTGGTTCTGTGAGCCGGGAACGGTTCTCAAGATCTTACCGGGCTGATCTCAAACTGAACCAAGTTGTTGTGGCTGTTGTCTGTACCTTGGGGAAAGCTGAGTTCATCTAACTCCCAGAGCATCTGTGGAGCCTATGGGAGGCCAGCAGAGCAGACAAAGTCATGCAGCATTCACCTCAGCCTGGCTTGGAATTTGCAAGCAGAAAAAATGATCGCAGCACTCAATATGACTATCCAGCTGAATACTTCTCTCCCACTGACAGCTGGACTTAACTTTTCTCCTCAGCGTGGAATCAGGTTTAGTTTGGAAGCTTATTTTGAAGGCAAATGTGTTTTTAGCAATACTATTTCTAGTTACAATTTAGAGATGGCATTTTCTTTCTTTCTGATTAATCTGTTAAATAAATATGCAATATATCAAGTGCTCTATATAAAAATACAAACACACAACAAACAACCCCTCATAATAAAAGCAAGATTAATAAAAACATGTACTGCATTACACAAATGAAATGGCTGTCTAGTTTTGAAACTATAATGAGACAATTACACATAAGTCACAGGACATAATCTAAATAGAATCAGCATATATAAAACAATGGCATTGCCTCTTGAGCCTCTCCCATTTAAAAATAGAACCCCACCAGTGTTGTCTGTGCTTTTATAGCTACTGACTATAAAAGAAATTACAAAGAAGTTTGTGGATTTCTTCATTCAACATCTGAATAGGGAGATGAATAACATGCCACAGATTTTTTTGGTTTTTTGAAAGAGAAATTTAGCCTCCAAGACAATAATATACATCCTTCTCACTGAAACCTGTATTCAGTTAGGATTTAAAGAGAGGAATCATTCTTACTCTGGATCTCTATGCTTAGTGGAATGAGTACCTAACATCACTGTAAACACAGCCTTCAACAATCATTTTGATTTCTAAGGACAAATAGAAAAGAGTGCTTAAAAACATTAAACAAAAATCAATGTACTGTTCATAGATGGAGTATCTGACCTACATAAGGTCAGAAAACATCCTATGTGTATTTTAAAGCATCACTTTGTATTGGGAGTTTCTGCCCAGGTGTAAACTGCCCTGAGGAAATCTGCCAGCAGATACCAGGGAACTTGAGCATTTCCATGAAGCACATGGGAAACTGCTGGAGGGCTGTGACTCAGAAATATAATCAACAGTCTTGTGCTTTATGTTCCAGTAAAGACCAGGGCTAGCTGAAGTCAGTATTTAGCCAGCTGAATATTCATCCTCCAAAGTGCTTCAGATGGAGAACAAAAATGACTTCAGCAGAAGAGTTTCAGAGACAGGGGCTGAGGTCAGAGAACAGAACTGAGTAACCCTGCTACAGACCACACACTCCCACAGCTGTCACAGACCAGCATCTTCCCCTGCATTTCCTGGGAGTGCTCCAATCAGAAGTTACAATTCTCCCTCCATTCCAATAAGCTTTCTTAAAAATGGCACAGACCACTGGCAGTAAATAATTTCTTTTCCTGAAAATTCATAGCAATATAATGCACAGCATCATAGCTTAATACAAATACTTTACACAACAGACACAAAGGACATAACAAAAGCATGTAACAATGCTGCTCAGCTACTCTACTATGTTACATGGCTGGGAAGAGTTTCCTATCATTTGTTTTGATCTTTTCTGTAGAAATTGAACTTCTGGTACCAAAAAGCAAGCAATGTTTCTTTTTGGTGTTTTTAGAAAGCAGATGGAAAAAATACAGATGAATATATATACAGAATTCTGAAGAAATTGGCGAGATCATAGAAAAGCAACTTTTAAAATATCAGCAATCTCATACAATATAATAGTTATTGGGGGAAAAATTTTAATAGGCTCAGCATCTCCTTTGTAAAATGGAGCAGAATATAGAGACCTATTTTCAGGAACAGAATACTGTCAGCTTCCCTAGTGATCTCAATTGCTTGATTTGTGCATATGTGATAGAGCTGGGGTTGTTTTTTTTTATTGATTATCTTAACTGACAGGCTCATTAAAAACATGCACAAACCTGGACCAATGAATGAGGCAGGGAGAAAAATCAATGAACATCTCAAAGACTGAAGGATAATTGTACAGGTTGCTAGGGTAATAAAGAATAGAAGTTTATTATATTTCAGCTCATGTTTTCATGCCTTTACTACCCCTCCTGAGGAGACTTGTTGTACATCCATAGATATTTAAAAATAGAGATAAATAAATTTTGACCTGGGTTTCCCTCGTTGCAGATCAAGCCACATATAATTATAAAATGTCACTTTTTGTTTATACTGGCAGATTCTGAATGTGCCCACTGCTGTTCCTGGCTGGAAGGCATTTCTGAAGAATTCTGATGTTGCTGACAGTGTAGAGGATGCCTTTTGGGTTTAAACTTGATTTTTTTACTCTTGACATTTTTCCACAGTTACTTCTGTACCATGGCATGTTTAACACTTTACATATTTCTGTAAGATGGAGTGACTGGATATTCTTTGGCTCCACACAGTGAAGACCTTCCATCTGGGGAATGATGATGAAAACTTGTATGCCTCCTAACATCCAGGACAGAGAGTCCTCTGTGAAGGGACTGGGAACTGAAAGCATTATGCAACTCTTGGGGTTGTATTTCAGAAAGCACATGTCAATTTTTAACTCAGACATCATTGTAAAGTGATTGAAAAGAAACAGAACTTTTGATTAGGTTCAAAAGACTTCAGTAGCACAGTGCATCTGTGAATTCCTGTTCAAGTTCCACATGATTTTGATTTCCCCAGACCTGATCTGCTTGGCAGTGTGGTACCATTACACTCCAGTCTTCATGTCAAACTCGTGATGATTTTGTGTTTCATTAACAGTCAGGAATTCATCACATGCTTGTGTTCGGTCATTTGACTGTTCTTTATGAACCAAGTGCACCATTTCTTGTGATTTGCTGATATCTCCATTTAATTCACTTGTCTTCCTGTCCTCCACTGCCCCTTTGCCATTGTTAATCACTAGCTTTTTCTTCTGCCCACATCTAGAAAGAAATAAAAATAAAATATTATAAATATAGTCTAACAATAATAATAATAAAAAAACTGAAGGTCAGTACTTAGGAAAAGGTGACTGGAAATAAAACTTGTGTCTGCCAGTGCAGAGTTATACCATACAAAGTGAAAGGTTTCTCCATTTTATTTTTGAAAGCATCCACTGTTATATGCATAAAATTTATGAGGAGCTCACTTACCAAATTTATATTTACTGTTACTACATATAGCAATAACATTCATTACTGAATGCTAGATTTTTTTTTCTATCATTTGAATATATCCACATTTATGAACTTTGTAAATACCCCCACTGTGAGCACACCTTCTAAATCCAGGCTTGGGACCACAGCTTTGAAAATGCACAAATTCTTAAGCAAGCAGAAAATCTGCATCAAGCTCTCACTTCATTAAACAAGACAATTGTTTTTTTCTTTGTATTAGCATGTCAAGCTTAGAAGCCAACCAACAGAAAGGAAATATGGAGAACTACTCTTGCTGCTGTCTGCAGCACAGCTCCTTGGGATGTTCAGGTAGGAAACAGGTACTGTGCTTTTAAAGCTACATTTTCTGCAGGGCTGCCCAATAAACGCTGAATTAAAATACATGCAGCCATACAATCTTTTAAAGAGTCACCAGTGCAAAGCTGATGCACACTGGTTATTGTGGGCAGGGTATCCTTCAGTGTAGTAAAAGAGCACTACTTACACAGCTGTCAGATTTGCTGCTTAGATCACTCTCTGGCTACACAGTGCTGGACATCCTACTTGTCCTCAAACAGCCTTCTGTAAACTGAATATGCAAAGCCCAACATGCCTATGAGGGACAATGCGTCTGTGAAGTTGAACTTCTTAGTGCTTTGTTCTTAAACAAAGCATATTTTTTTCCTGAATGACTAATTTGGCTGTTCAGTTTTACTATTATGCTTCTGAAATACAATTTTTTCATGCCTACTGACTCATAGATGAGGATTATTTTATCTGAAGTAGTTCAGTTCACTTTGCTAATGTTACACACACCCTTGGGAATGATTTCCTGCTCTGTAGTCATAAAATGCCAAAGATGCAAGGAAGGAGCTATGGAGCTCCAAATCCTCTTAAAAGAGCAGCTCAAAGTGCTCTGCAACCAACAGACTAGGAAAAAAATGTGCTCACTGCTTCCTGAACAAAACTCTTCACATATTATATGACCCTTCTGATAAAAAGAGTTAAAATCCAACATTCAAGTGGCAAATAGTTACTCTGTTAAAAATCTCAATTTTAACATTCAAGTACCAAAAAGCTGTTGAAGACAATTGGGAAGTGACCTCAGAACAGCACCCAGAGAAAAAAAAGCAATAAGAACATTATAGTTTATCCTTCAGGCTAGGGATTTTCAAATTTCCCAGCTAACTTTGCACAGATCACTGCATTACTTTTCCCTCCTCAGCTTCCTCATCTGTAAAATGGAGTACAGAAAGCTATTGAGAGCTCTGAGAGCAATGCTAGCATATATGCTTGTGACTGCCAGCTGTGCTCCTGGCTCTTGTTGGGAAGGAACAGATTAACAGGTTTTCCCAGAATCGCTGGGACTGTCTAAGGCAGCCCTTCACACTGCACACAGACAAGGCTTTAATGGTGGAGGATCATCCCTGCCTCATCCTGTGGTTGTTACTGTCTGTGTTCTTCCCACAACTTCCACTCTCTGTGAACACGATTCTCCCATTAATAACTGATAAAGAGAGGGTAATTAATTTTCTGTGACCTATATACAGTTAGTTTCTATTTACAAGACCCAATGGTTCATATAACTACTGACTTCATTTCCAAGTGAGTGTGAAGGCTGATGTGTGACCTGTGCAGGACATGGTGACCTGGGTCCCCACACTCCAAGCCACAGCGCTTTTCAGAGGATTCTCTCTCCTGTGGTTTGCTAATTCACTCTTTGCCAAAGTTTTGGAGACCCTCAAGGAAGAAAAAAATAAGGCAGTGTGTTTTGAAATGTAAAGGTGTGGCCTTACCTTCTGCGACTGTTAACAGCAATGCACACTGCAAGGATCAATGCAAGCACCACGAGAGCTACCACGATGATCAGCCAGTCTGCAGGGACAGGAGAGGGAGGGGAAGAGAGCACGTGAATGTATCTCATGTGGGTTTGCCATTTCACAGAACTGCAAAAACACAGTCTCTTCTACTTTAAGCCATCACACTCTTTTCCTAGCTTCCATGAACGTTTGTCTTTCTGTGCAAATCAAACACATTTTCATCATTCAGCTATACACAGGCCAGCTCAGATTAAACACCCCATCACTGTTGTCAGCTGTAAGCACTTTGGTGGGCAGAGGTGAAGAGGAGCTGTTTCACTGATTCACTCCAAGGGCAAAAGAAAAGGCTTAGCATGACACACCTACAATCCCAGGCACAGAAGCAGGATGACTTTCAGCACATTTCTAGTAAAGCAGGTTTCACAACCTTCCCAGTAGCCTACTCTCTACTACCATTACAGCTCTGCTGCCATTACAGGTGGGAGTCCTCTCCCAAGAGCTATGTCCTGTATCTTCTTTGTTTGAAACAACTGTGACTTGTTTAACAGGACTCATACATTTCATTTGAAACAATAGCCTCTTCTAATTAGTTAATTATTAGTACTCTGAGGTGAAAAACTGAATTCTTAGGAAAAAATTCAATTTTTTGAATTTAGGAAAAAATAGGAATTATTTTCAAAACATGCTCTCCTTGTATCTCCCTTCAGTTTTCCCTGCAAATGATGAGTTCTTCAAAAGGTGCTCCAAAGATTATCTTTCCAAAATTTTCTGTACTCTTCTCCATTTTTTTCCCCAGGTGACTAATGCAATACCTTGAACTGAACACACAGTTTCAGCTCTGGACTTGCTAGCCTAAGTAGAGTGGGATAATTACTTTCACTGTTTTAAAAATGACTTTACCACTAATAAGTCCCAGAATATATTTGCATTCTTCTGCAGCTGTATCATGATTCTGGCTTCTTTTTATTCTGTTTTAGTCTGCAAGCTCTCTTCTGGAGAGCTTGTCCCAGCTGCTATTTTTACTGAACATTCTCCTGGATATGATGTTATGCATATAACTTTACTGAGTTTTATATGATTTAACTTCAATTTTATGAAAGTTAATTGAATCTTAATCCCACTCTCCAAATGCATGGTTTCCTTCATCTTAATATTGCAGAAAAATTATATGAGTTACAATATGCTCCATTTTTCAGATTACTTGTGAAATTCTGGATATTATCTGATTCAGAACAAAGCCTGAACAACTGTATCTGACCTTCATTTTCATCTCTTACTTCAGTTCATGTGAAGACAATTCTGTACTTGGATTTTTAAAATGTTGCACTTCAAAAACCCACCTGGTACAGGGGATGACCTTGGTTGTGAAGCTATTTTTGTTGTGGCAGTCTCTCCAGGGGAGGTAGTGGATTCATAATGTCCCTTGTGTGGTCCTTGGGTACCATATACACTAGAGGTAGAGCCTAAAGAAAAAAACCCCCATCCATTAGGCAAAATATGATTGATGAATATTTAATAGCAACATACGAAGACCGTGACTTTAAAAATGTAAAAATCCTACTCTAAGAAGTCCATGCTGAAGCAATTAATGTTTATACTGAAAACTATCACATAGACTAAAAGCACGATGCTTATCTGAACTATGGCTAGCTTTAGTATTTTGAGAAGCAAAACTCATGGCCTTCCCCTCTTGTGTCCCTCATATGTTTCAATTCTATTCCAACACAGGATAAAACTGAACCCCTAAAACTCTAACGCTGTCATAAAATAGAACAACAGTTCTCTGAATGCTTGGGACTTTGACAACTATAGAGTGGGACTCTAAAAATTAAAACTAAAATTAANAAGAAAGTGTTCTCTGCAAACTTAGATGCAGATCCTCCGGTCCTTTTCAATAAGTTGTGTAAACTGGTTCCAAGATTATATTAGATCTTAAATCAGTCTCTTATATTTTCTATGCTGGCCATACTGCTTAAACTTTTATGCAACTACATTCCTGGACCATGCTATTACGAGAATGGTATCCCAAGTCTAACATTATCAGCAGACTACAGATACAGTAATTTCATTGGGGACTGCTGCTTCATTATCAATACAAAAAATATATTACACATTTCCACCTCTCTGAATTCTTCCAGACTCTAAGAAATTTAACACTAACTCTAATCAGCTGTAAAGTTCTTTTTCTTTAACACACATTAAAACTAATTTCTGTCCAGCATTTCTCATCTCATTTCCTAGTAACAGCTGGTAAATACAAAAGGGAGAAGCATTTTTTATTCCCTCTATGAAGCATAGCCAGCAAGCAGTTCATGAATTTTCCAGATGTTTTTGTTATTTTTATTAACAAGAAACTTATTGACTGGCGTGTTGTTTGGTGCTATCTCACAACAAAGGACAGAGCACAAATTCAACAGACAGTCTTGATCTAGTGCCAAAGAAAGCTGACCAAGAGGGACCTACTAACTTGTCTACACCACAGTCTCAGCAGATATTTTTTAAGTGCTTTGTATCATCTTTGAAAAATGCCAGAGCTTTTTCTCCACAAAGCTCCTTTGATAAGCATTCAGACATTTATTAAAATCTGTGTGCTTAGAAACCTGCTACATTTGCAGCTCCCCCTGAGCATTGAGAAGAAGAAGCAGGGGTCAGTTCCCTGCTGTTCTGGCTCTGGGGAGGTGCTTGCAAGTGGCAGGGAGGGATCCTCAAAAGCTCTCTGCATTTCATTTTGGTAACATACTACATTTTTTTTCTTTATGGACAGTTATTTTTTGTGTTCCTTCAGTGGACTGAATTGTTATTTTGTGAACACTTGGACACTGAGAGTGATGCTTGACCACAGCTTAAACATTGCTGTAGAAAAAAAGCAAGTAAAAAAACGTGGTACAGTACATCAAACCATTCATTTGATCAGAGAAGGACTTTAACAATCCATTCATTAATCTTTTCATTCCATTTCACCTATATTGGGCAACATTACAACTGAACGAACTCTTCAATAAACAAGCTTTTTGATGACAACGGTAGTCTTAGTAATTCCTGTATAGTGTATTCTTATAACATACCCAGAGAAAGTAAATGAAAAAAGGAAGAGTTTTGAGAAAATGGCCTTCTGAGCCTTTTGCCAGGGTACTGGCAAAGATTCAATACAGATATTCCCTGAAAAAGATTCAAACCAGTTCTTACAGGTTTTATGTGCTCAAAACAGAAAGGTAGCAAACATTTTTTCATAGTGTGTAATGTCTGCATGTAAAATTAAGAAGGCAGCTTAGATTAATTAAGTGAATAGGGCCTGGGAAATGAAAGAAATGAGTTTTAGTAGGAAGACATTGTTAAAAACAGATTTAGCTTTCCAATAAAATTCTGACAAATACATGTTTTGCATTTATAGTGCTATGCCTATGTCAAAATACTATAAGCAGGCAATTTTGTTAGAGTTGAATTTACTGGTTTATAAAAAATTATTGAAAAAATAATTAACCCAAGTTCTATTCTCACAATATATTAATAGTATTAATGAATTATTAAGGGATTAGCTTTCAAGTAAAAATATAGATACATAATCTTGTTTATGCGCAATGAATGTCCACAGAGCCTTGGCCAAATTCTACTCTGGAGTTCCACTAACTTCCAAGAAAGTGCCTGAAAACAGTGTTTGGATTAGCTGAATTGGGAAAAAAACCCTTACTGTTAGGATGGTAGTATGGAAACTACATTTGGGGATAAGGAAAAGTCTCTTCATTTCCCATGACCACACATAAAAAAATGACCAAATGCTATATGTAGTATACTGAACAAACACTGTTAACTGCTCTATCTTCATCAGAAGAATAACCCTTTGAGAAACAAGGCTGTTCACAAATGAAATGTCATTTAAAACCCAGTAAAAGCTACAATTAATCACTGGAAAGATACCAACAGCACATATAGCAAGGAAAAAAAATGGTGTCACAGAGAATTACCTTTCTTTTCTATGTATTCAGCTAATGTAGAGGGGTTACAGGTGGGGGAAAGGTGACAGATAGCTGTCATTTGTGCCCAGCAAAAAAAAGAGAAAGACAAAATGGTATCACAAAAGTGTGGGCACGAGCAGAAAGTTGGTACTTTTTCACTTCAATAGTTGTGTTACCACATGCTGATAACAGAATATAAGAGAAGCCTACTTGCAAAACACTATTTTTGGCCTTTTGGCAAATGCTTTTACCAGAAAGAGATACCATTCATGATATCTAATCAGCAGGTTAAAATCAATGACAAAACCCATAAAGGAAATCATAATATGACAGCCACTTATAATTATGTATTGCACACATTTTTGGACAATAGCCATTGTCCACAATAACAACTTACTGATGGATAAATGAAAATGGTTATAATTCATTGTTCTTACTGGTAGTAAGAGGAGTCTGCATGGGAATAAAACGGTCCTCAATGTCTGAAAAAACTCCAGGTATCCCATGGACATGGGAACCCTCTGTGGTGTTTGCTGGTTCACCTTCCCTCCCAGATGCAGTGCCAGGTGCCAGTGGCTCCTTGGTTGCTTTCTCTTGGTCAGCATCATCCACGGACTCTACGACTGTCATGATGGTGGTATGATCAGGAAGCACTCACAAAAACCATCACCCACATCACCTCCAGGGCCACAGCAAGCCAGAAAGCACCTTCACCTCCCTCAGGCAAAGCACAGAAGGAGACAGGAAGGCCTCTCCTTCCTCCTCCACTCTGTCACTGGCTTCTGAGAGACCCTTAAGCACCACATTTACGCTCAGGATGTTGGAGCAAGATGCTGGTGACATATACAGATCCCAGTGACAGATGGAAAGGGGAGACCTTCAGAAGAAGAGACTTTGGCAGCAACAACCTGACGCTGTAACTCAGGAGTGAGCAGCCTTACCTCTGTTGGTCTCACCGGGCAATACCCAGGGGAAGAAAAGTAAGAAACCGATGGCAGAATTTAAGGGATGTAATTCTTTATGAATGTCCTGCCCTCACCAACTGGGTCACCACTCCCCAGTGATGGTGCTGCTCCTGAGTCACAGGACCAAGTCATCTGATTAACCTGCCAGAGCACCTCCACCACACCAGTCACGGTGCCAAAGCACATCCAGGCTGATCCCTCTGACGCACAAGAAAGGAAGACGAGGCTGGGGATTCAGAACCAAAGCACGTGTCTCGCAGAACATTTAGGAGATCACCCAAAAACACGCTTCAGCAAAGGACAGAAACCACCAAGTGCACCAGCAAAGATTCCCTTATGCCTTTTTCACAGATCCTATGACAGAGCTTTCACTGCAAGTCCACACTAAGAATGAAGATCCCCAGGATGAGAAAGATAGTGAAAGGAGCCATCTTCAGTAGAGATAATGTCTCATTTCACACCAGACATGAGAAATGAGTATGATCCATTATTCTTACTGGTACCCATCAGAAGAGAGTCATTACCAGTTTGGGTCACACTGGCTGTGGTCCTGTGGAGGACTTCATCTATGAGTGTATCTGTGGGATCCACGATGCCTTCTGTGCTCATGTCTGATTCATTATCCCAAGGCAGAGGTGTTTCAGTGGGCTCTTTGTGGTGGGCACCATCAGGAGAGGAAGCAGCTGTTACCACGAGGTGAGGTGCCCATGCTTCCTGGGTTGTATCTTCTGGTGCCAGAGTGTCAGTGGAGGCTGTGACTGTTGTGATGATGGCTAAGTTAACTTCAAACACATTTTAAAAATGCACCTTACATATTAATCCCTCTTTATTTCAGTAATCTCTACCTTTTTTTATTAGTCTATGTGGACTATGCAGTGAGAAGAAGAAAAAGAAAACAAACCAAAACAAAGCCACAAGCAAAGAATATTCTCTGCTATGACACACTGTTTTTGGGTTGTCTCTCCTTTCACTAATATTCACAATGCAGCCTAAAATATTGGTTTTGAAAACATCTAGTGAACACTCTTTAGAAGCAAGAACACAGCAATATTATTTTCAGAATGAATGTAAGAGTTTCTGTTGTTACACTGGAATTAGATTAGAGTGACTTAATTTAAAACATTTGAACAAATTGCAAAACCATACTTGTTTTTTCATATTTGCCACTGACCTGACAAACCTCATAAAGCTTGAAAACAGTGATCTGGGAAACTACAGAATCTCATTCATATTTTGAAAATATGAGTAGATAGTAGAGAACACGACTATATTTTAATCCAAAAACTGTATTTATAATCTACACAATTTGTAATTTTTATAGCTCTCTGTCAAATCCTAAATGTTGAGGATTAAATAATCCAGACAAAAAATGGATTTTGAAGAAGACAAGCAAAAGGATAACTGCTAATTTTTCCTTAAAGTTTCTTTTTTAGAAAATGTAGGAAGACAAGATGCACGAAGCTCCAAACAACTACAGTGTGATAAAAAAAATCGTATTGTATTAAATAAAAAAGTATTTTGAGTCAGGATATTCAAATGGATAACATACAGAGTTTGAGAATTTAAGTTAGAACCTTGCAGAGCTACATCAACAAACTCCAATAAATTATTTCAAATTTTAAAGTATTAAGAGAATATGTTGAAATATTAAGACCAAGAATGACCAGACATGAAAAACAAACACACTACCAGCCACCTCCAAAAAGCAATTGCTTTCTCAGTTAAAAATACACCTGAGCAAAGTCAAGGGACAAAAGAAACAGGGCACACAGGAAAAAAAAATCCTTAAACAGACAGGAATTCTTGTTGGGATACTCACATGCAACAAAATCATAAAAAGATTTGCGCTGCAATTTCACAACAAGAATGCACACTTTGAAGATGAGAAAGATAGGGAAAGAAGTCAATTTCAGAAGAAATAATGTCTCATTTCACATCAGACATGAGAAATGAGTACAATCCATTATTTTTACTGGTACCCATTGGAGAAGAGTCATTCCCAGCGTTGGTCACAGTGGCTGTGGTCCCATGGAGAACTTCATCCCCAGGGGCATCCGTGGGATTCGTGATACCTTCTGTGATCATTTCTGATTCATTATCCCAAGGCAGAAGTGGTTGAGTTGGCTCTTTGTGGTGGGCATCATCAGGAGAGGCAAGAACTGTTATGATGGTTAATGACAGATGATTTAAACACAGATTATTCAATAGCTGTGAATTCCGTGTGTGTGCTGCTGTGCCTTCCCATTACCATCCCATCCAAGCCTCCTGTTCCCCTTAAAGCACTGTTACTCTTTTCTCTCCACAAAAAGGGCAGAGAAGTGAGACCTTGTGTCCTATACATCATCACTGCTCTCTCACAGTTTTGGTAAGACATATCCATTTGCTATTCTCATTCACTTTTCTACTTAATTAGAAAGCTTCCCAAGGACAGTGGACACAAGGAAAGCCACAGAGGCAGCAGTCAGAAGGATTCCCTGACCTGTACCCCAGGCCACCTGCAGAGTTTCAGCTTCCCTGGCACTGTCACTTGCTGTTACAGTGTGTTTCACCTTACAGGTGTCAATACTGACAGTTAAGAAGACATGAAGGCCTCTGCTTCTTCCTCCACCCTGTTTCTGCCTTCTGAGACCCTTAAGCTTCACATTTAAGCTCAGAATGTTGGAGCGAGATGTTGGCAACATATACAGATCCCAGTGGCAATGGAGAGAGGAGACCTCCAGAAGAAGACATCATATCATGTTTTTAGAAAGTTATTTTGATGTTATGAATATTGCATATGAGAATGCATCATGGTGCTGTGTCAAGCCAGTTTTATAGATTCCTGACTCTCATTCTATGAATGAACCAAAGGGATAAATATTTCAATAAAGTCTATGAAAAGAATAGTCTTTCACCAGGTGAATATTCACAAATTAAATGGATTAACCTCTTGAGGTACAAATATACATAAACATGGATTTCACTTTATGGTAAAGACAGTCTGGGAGCACCAAATAATATAATTTATGTAATGAGCTGGATCTAATTTCATGGCCATGCCTCACTAAGGAATGAAAAGCCCTGGAAGTGACATTGGGAAGTACAGAACAACTGTTTTATATGGAGCTAAAATGGAAATCTTCTGTTTCACCACCATCCAGACAGAGCACAGAGAAAATTAATCATTCTACAGCTCATGTCATTATTTTAAAGGATCATTAATTACTCCTGTCTACAAGTTCATGCAATTCCTTTCCAGGAGAGGCCATCTGAGAGACAGAAGTGACACAACATACACGGCAGACATTATTACTAGTACCTGTAGTGGATGCCTCTCTTTCCTGGTTGCTCTCTCTGGACTGGGTAACTCCATCTGTTACTGCAGGCTGTGTGGCATAATCCTCTCCCTCATCCCAGCCTGGATACACCAATGGCCCTTGCGCCGAGTCGTTCTGTTTGGCCCCATGGCTGGGGGCCAGAGCTGTTATGATGATGGTGAAGCAATTATGAACTCAGGGTATAAAGATCCATTTCTCACATTATTCACTCTTCAGTTCTCGTCTCTATGGCAGGCCTTGCTCACATGTCTATTACATTTAATGGCAAAGAGAAGTAAAGTAGATTTGCTTCTCATCCTGGTTTGTATTTAGAAAAGCTGCCTATTGTCATCAGTAGGATCAACTCCTTCCTCAAATTGAGCATATGCTTTTCAGAATAAAGGTGTCTTAATATTTTTCCAAAGTATTTCTCTAAATCTTGCTGTTGACTTTGTACTGTTGAATATCAAACCAAAATTCACTAAAGCAGATTTAAAAGCCTCAAAGACATAAATAACTGCAAGGATATGACACATCAGTAAGATTTTAATCACATAATTTGATTGTTGACTATATCCAATTTTTTCCCCTCCAAATTTTGCTGTTTCAGTTGCAGCATCTCCAGGAAAACAGACAAGAAGGTGAGGCAAAGGGAAATGCTAGGTCATGCTACAGATTTGTGAATGGTGTACACAATGAACATGACAACATTCAGCTGGAGAATATCTGATATTGTAGTTATTTAGGAATACACTGTCCATATCAACCAACCTGCAGTTTTTGTTAGACAATCATAGCAAAAGAGTACCAAAATCCTGTAAAAAGCATAAACCTTCTTAACCCTTTCAACCCAAAAGGGCAAAAAAATTCCCAAGAAATCTGCCACAGTGTGTCACAATTTTAACTGCAATTAGGCCATTATGTATTGTTACAGTAGCATAGTATAACAGATTATCAGAGATCTGTATTTAATAATTCACGAGAGCAGATATGATTGTGGTGCATTCACTGTTGGCAGTGCTTAGTATAGCACAACTGTCATTAACTCATCAAAACAGAAATTAAAATTATCAAATTTCAGTCATCATCTTTACAAGATAATTTGATCTTTTATATTTCAATTGATTCAACCAATGAAAGAGAGAAGCCTCTCTCTCTTATTCAACATTATGTTTTGTTTTCTTCCCTTCATCACCAGCATCATCTTGCCATAGTTCGAAAGTGGGATGAGTAGACAATTTTTTTTAGATATAACTGTCATTAACAAAAACTGGGAAAAAAAAAAAAAAATCCCAGGTCCAATAATGGCTTGTAACAGGGAACACAGTTCTGAAAGGAGTGAAAAATGCAGCACATATTTTTATTTTTCCATTTAAACCTTCTCTGCTTCCTACAGACAAAACCCTGGTAGACAGCTTGTGGAAAGCCTGTGACAGCATGACACACAACACAAAACGTAGGAGACAGTTACAGATTTAACCTACTAAAGGTCTTGACATGCGGGACAAATAGAAGAGAAATATTCAGGAACAAGTCTGAAGAATACACTAATTTAAAATAAAAATGTAACATCAAAATTGCTCAGGTTTATCCATAGAATCTGTGTTATGGCCTCAAAACGTAAAAACATTAGTAAAAAATCCTAAAACTAAATCTTTAGAAGCCCCTGAAAATTTACTAAAATCTGACCTGTAATATTACCTGTAGAAGTTTCCTTTCCAAAATAATTTTCACCTGCAGTAGTAAATTCATGTTGTTCAATACTGCCAGTGGTATTTGCAGGATTTTGTTCTTGACTGATCCCTCCAGAATGAATGCTGTGTAATAGCGGATGTTGGGTTGGTCCTTGATGTTTCTCATTTTCACTTGTAACTAGTGCTGCTAAGATGACGATTGAATCAATAATGATCAAAATATTCAAGGTCATATTATCCTTATCATCATGGTCTGCATTACAAGGGTATTTGGCTTTTGCATTTTGGCTTTTTCTTGTTGTTATTGCATTTCATGTGAAATGAAAGATGAAAGAAAACAAAAGTCCTTCAGAAACCTTATCACACAAAAGCATCACCAGGAGCAGCAGAAGATTTAAGGACACTAGGAAGGATCCCAATGACCAGTGGAAGATAAAAGATATCCCAGAAGCAGAAGAACTCATAGAAACAACAGCTTGCATCTCTATTTCATATTTATTAATATGAACTTAACTTTGTTGAGTTTGTGTATTCTGGGTTTTTAAAGTGAAACACTGATGAATTTTCTCTTTTGAGTTATCTCAATTGCGTAATTATGAAGCTGGCCCTAAGGAAATTGCAATTTCTTCTCAGATTGGATGAATTAAATAAGTAGACAAGCATACTTATTTTGAACTCAATAATAATTAAAGCTCATACCAATAAAATTAATTCATTGCTTACTCTTTTACTTGCTGTTGTTTACACAGCAGAAGATGCAGTCAGAAATCAGCTGAAGTACCACCACCATAAGAGATGTTCCAACGAAGGTTTGGAAAAGATACATCAATAAACCTAAGATGAGCATAAGAACTCAGATGGAAATATATTTGCCTTAAGTATCAAACATTTCTGTGAGTGGCATATAAAAGTAAAGCTAGGATCCTCAATCAGACCATGCAAAGAATGAGCTGGATGTGTTATATATAAGTCAGCAGACAGAGAAACTATGCTATTTCCCAAGAAGAGAAAAACTGGAGGAATATTTATCTTCACATTCAGACAATTAAATATTCACAAAGAGAGTACTCATGCAAATGCAATTCATTATTTTTAAACTAAACCTAATACATATATATTGTCTTACAAAAGAAGAGGTAATATTAATCAATGTATGAATACAACTGATCTAACAATACTAATCGAACAAAAAAGAAAGTTATCACAAAAACCATTTCTGTGTGATTACAGAACCTGTTCTAATGCCAGTTGTATAAACTTCTGCTGTTCAAAATAATTTCAGAACCAGAAAGACACAGAAAAATAGCTTGAGAATGCACTTGGTGAGCTTTTGCCAACAGAAGATTTTAGGATTGAATGTTTTAGTATCTCAGTTGGCTACTGGCACTAACACTGGTAGCAAAATGTTCATGTTCAGCTAGAGGTAGCGTATTATTCTTTGCAGGACAATTTATGTATTTGAAACACTAGCTCCCTTTTTTGTCTGTTGTCTTCAGATTTCACCATAGAAATTTTGAA
Source organism: Thryothorus ludovicianus (assembly GCA_013397245.1). Taxonomy (NCBI): domain Eukaryota; kingdom Metazoa; phylum Chordata; class Aves; order Passeriformes; family Certhiidae; genus Thryothorus; species Thryothorus ludovicianus. The sequence continues at coordinate 389,187 of VZTB01015026.1, read as the reverse complement.
GTGGAAAAAGGAAATTTTTTTTCTCACCAAGGTGGGTCACCAAAAGTTACAGTCTGCTAAGTTTTATTGCACACTACTGGCAGTGCAAATTTTAAAATACCAGAGATGTGAGGAAAAGTGGCAAGAAATGAACTTCAGATGCATAAGATAGGCTTGGAGTGACAGATGAATGTTACAGATGCCACCTCTGAGGGCTCCACAATGTACAAATAATGTAAAGGTGTTACACTGAACTGAGGCTTATGGAATGGGAATTACAAACAGCTGCACCATGAGTTTCATACTTCACTGAATTATATCATAAATCTGAGTATTATCTGAAATTCTTGATTGCTTTACCCCTGCTAGCAGAGCTAGGATACTGCTCCTCTTCATCTGTAAAGGTGGGGTTCCAATGGTCTTGCGTGGTGATTTCCAGAAGTGTTTCATGTTGTGAGTCCACAGCTGTTGGGACAATGGAGGATTCAATGCTGACTATGATCTAAATCTACTGTCCATGTGTGCCATAAAGGTGATGAAAAATGGAAGTTCTTGCACAGCCTAGTTAGAGTCTCTTTACTCTTCTTATCAAATCCCTTCACATCAAACAAGTTGTACTTTTGTCTGCATTCGACAGATGCAAAATTTCCCAAGAAAAATGGGAAAAACAAGAGGCAGAATAACATGCAGTAGAAGCAATGCAAAACCATGAGAATGGTTGTAGAAATTTAAACCCCTGTTTTAAGAGTAATTCTGAACCTAAGGAATACAGCAGATATCTCAGTACATGTAAAACATGCTTGCTAAGTACTCAAGAAGTACTCAAGAAATGCCATGTTAGAACATCCACAACTGAGCAAAAGAACGATGGTCAGCAAAAAAATGAAAGCACCTTGACAACCACCAGGAAGCCAGTATTAGTCAAGAAAGTTATAATACAATTAAAAAGATAAAACAGAACTCCTACAAGGGTTATGACCAGAGACCGAATAAACTTTCACCCATGGTTCATGCAGACACCACTAGGCCATCAAAGGTATGGAATGCAGTACACCTGTGGGACAAGTTACCAGTGAAGAGTCTCAAAGACAAATAAACACCAAAACTATCCAAAGCATAGGCAGAAAAATAAATGTCCCAAAGCAAGATGAATTCCTGATTTTGCATTCTCTACTAAAAACGGAAACCACTGCTGAAAAACAAATACTGCACTATCTTCGAAAAAATAAAAGATGAACTGTGACTGCTGATTAAATAAGAGGACAGAAAATAGACATATTAAGATGTATTTCAATAAATTTACAGAAATAGAACAGATTAATATCTTTGTACAAATAAGAGTATAGTCATTAACAGCAACATCTATGCTAAGAACCCGCAGGGCTGGGGCCATTCCCTGGTCATAAAGCCAAGTAGCAGTTTGTGTACTTCAGTGACACACTGCATTTAGCCTTGACCTTCATATGTGGTGTCTTTCTGGTTTTCAGACAAAATTATTTCACTTATGGATGGCTTTTGAATTAAAAAAGAGTTCTCAGATGATCATCATGGGACTATTCCTATCGGGAAAATAAAGATATGTATTAAAATATCTCAGCTGTTATATTGGATGATGCCTAGACATGTGAGGTCACAAAACAGATGAGATGATGTTAGAAAACTGCATGGGAAGTGTGCAGAAAGTAGCAAATATGAGACTGTTTTGTTGACAGTTCCCAATGATAAAATGACTTGGGGGTAGGCCTTTCCAAATTGTGCTTTAGCATCTTCCACAGACAGGAAGTCTGCCATAAAATAACTGTAGGTTATATATAACATGAACTAGAATTATTTGAAAACTTAAAATAAATTAATAGAATAAAGATAAATTTTTACCTTGGAAAATCATGAGTAAATGCAAATATTTGAATAAACATGAAACCTAAATACTAGTTTCAAGTAGAGAAAGAAGAGACATTATTTTAATCATAGGGACCTGGACCTCTTCCTAGTCATGAAACAGCTATTTCTGAAGATAACAGATGATGACAAGATCATCCAACTTTCACACATTATATGTGTGGCAAAGGAGAAGGAGCATCAGGTAGAAGAGGAAAATCAAGAAAGAAACCAACCAAAGACAACAGAAGCTCCTTACTCGTACTCGAAGAAGTCTCCTCCTTGGCCACAATCCCGCCCCAGCCTGGAAACATTGTGGGGTACATCAGCTCCTCAGAAGAGTCTTCATCATCTGAATCACTGCCACTGGAGGTCACATCTGCTGTGATGATGTTAAATCTGCCATGAAGCCCTAACCCACAAGGCCTTCTGCTGGCAGCAGCTCAGCTTTCCTGCCTCCCTACTCGCAGCCTTACAACCACAGAGGAGAATTTACAGCCCTGTGCTTCCCAGGGGTTGTAGCTGCTCCTGTCCTTTTCACTCACAACAGGCTCATCACGCTGCCATGGCCCTGCTGACTCTGCCCCACCAGGACTCTTAGATGCATTTTGGGACCCACGGCATGCTCACAGCAATAACCATGCCCTGTCCTCTTCCAGCAGCTACAGCAGAGCATACTGGCTTGAAAACCTTTCCTTCCTCTTTCCCACAAGTCCTTCTCATGGGAACAGTCTGCTCCTAAACTGCTTCCAAACAGGAAAAAGGAAGACTCAGGTAGATGCTTTACATAACGACTCCCACGCTCACCCCTTGCAGACAGACAGAATGCCTCCATGGCACAAGGACAGTGGGGACAGCTGCTCTATTGCTACCATGTCTACAGACAGTGAGACAGAGCCCAGGACTTTGCTTTTCCTACTTCAAGCACACCTCAATGAACAGCAGTGACAAAAGCCACACATTCACCCCCGTTCCACTGAGAGTTTGTGGACCTTGCTGCCCTGGTCTCTGGTAATTCAGCCCCTCATCAAAGCAGCCTCTTAGCATGGCATTCTTTACCCTTGGGTGCTGGCGTGGGTTCTTGCGTCTTCTCTCCAGGATTCGACCACCACCAGTGGTCAGGGAACGGATTCCACCAAGCTTGGGTGGTGGTTTTCTCCAGGTTGTCATGATGAGGCCCTGGAGCTGTTAGGACATGGCTCATTTAACCAAGATCTTGTGATTATTTCTTAAGAAGCAACTTTTCCTCCTCCAGCAAAGCCAAGTCCACCAGCACCAGCACCTTGAGCACGCTCATGCCCAGAGATGGATGTGAGAGCAGGGCAAATGTATGAACCCATGGGGTCATTACATTCCTCCAACACGGAGACAGATGCAAGCACTTTTGGCAGCCCCAGGAAAGAACATGCTCCCTTGAGAGCAGCCAGCAAAACATCCTGTGGGGCTTTTAACCCCTCCACATTCCATAAGGTTAATGAGTTCCTCACAGGCTCTGGCAGTGGGAGAGAGTAGACAGTCCTTGAAACAGAGTCCAGAATGATGACATAAAATCACATACAAAAGATGGAAGAAGTATCCATGATAGGCAAAAAGGATACCCAGAGGTAAGCACACCCAGAGTAGCAAACTGGTCTTGTACTGACAACCCCATGAAGCCAATGCTGCCAAGGACCTGAGCTCAGAACTGAGACCATTTCTCACAACAGACACATGCTCTCCCCTTGACCTGACGCTGGAAGTTAAATGCACACTGGAAACACCTTTCAGAGTAGGCATCAGTAGAGCATGGAGAAGAGCTGCAGCTTTACTTCTATCCCATTACCAATGCACAGTCTATTCTCAGAACACAACATATCAAACAGCAGGATACATAGATTTATGCCAGGCAATTACAGATGGGGATTTCGGCTTAGAAAAATTACAGGAATCTACAGCCTTTTCATCCACTGTGCTAGGCAAGCCAACTAGTTGTGGGCAGGCAAGAGAAATAAGTGTGCCACTTGTAGGAGGTTGGAAATTTCCTCCAAAGAGAAATCAGTCCTTGAGTCACAAGATATCACAAGAAAGTCCACAAATCAAATAACAATGAAGACAACAATTCAAGAATCAACAGAAGGCGGTGCTTTTAGCTGTATGAAGCCCATAGGATATAAATGAAGCTTTTTTGTGACATGGGAGATGTGTTTGAAAAAGAGCTGATGAAATAATCCAATTTTCAAAAAATATATATGTAGCAAAGAATAAGGATCATCAGGTAGAAGAGGAAAATCAAGAAAGAAACCAACCAAAGACAACAGAAGCTCCTTACTCGTACTCGAAGAAGTCTCCTCCTTGGCCACACTCCTGCCCCAGCCTGGAAACACTGTGGGGTACATCAGCTCCTCAGAAGAGTCTTCATCATCTGAATCACTGCCACTGGAGGTCACATCTGCTGTGATGATGTTAAATCTGCCATGAAGCCCTAACCCACAAGGCCTTCTGCTGGCAGCAGCTCAGCTTTCCTGCCTCCCTACTCGCAGCCTTACAACCACAGAGGAGAATTTACAGCCCTGTGCTTCCCAGGGGCTGTAGCTGCTCCTGTCCTTTTCACTCACAACAGGCTCATCACGCTGCCATGGCCCTGCTGACTCTGCCCCACCAGGACTCTTAGATGCATTTTGGGACCCATGGCATGCTCACAGCAATAACCATGCCTGTCCTCTTCCAGCAGCTACAGCAGAGCATACTGGCTTGAAAACCTTTCCTTCCTCTTTCCCACAAGTCCTTCTCATGGGAACAGTCTGCTCCTAAACTGCTTCCAAACAGGAAAAAGGAAGACTCAGGTAGATGCTTTACATAACGACTCCCACGCTCACCCCTTGCAGACAGACAGAATGCCTCCATGGCACAAGGACAGTGGGGACAGCTGCTCTATTGCTACCATGTCTACAGACAGTGAGACAGAGCCCAGGACTTTGCTTTTCCTACTTCAAGCACACCTCAATGAACAGCAGTGACAAAAGCCACACATTCACCCCCGTTCCACTGAGAGTTTGTGGACCTTGCTGCCCTGGTCTCTGGTAATTCAGCCCCTCATCAAAGCAGCCTCTTAGCATGGCATTCTTTACCCTTGGGTGCTGGCGTGGGTTCTTGCGTCTTCTCTCCAGGATTCGACCACCACCAGTGGTCAGGGAACGGATTCCACCAAGCTTGGGTGGTGGTTTTCTCCAGGTTGTCATGATGAGGCCCTGGAGCTGTTAGGACATGGCTCATTTAACCAAGATCTTGTGATTATTTCTTAAGAAGCAACTTTTCCTCCTCCAGCAAAGCCAAGTCCACCAGCACCAGCACCTTGAGCACGCTCATGCCCAGAGATGGATGTGAGAGCAGGGCAAATGTATGAACCCATGGGGTCATTACATTCCTCCAACACGGAGACAGATGCAAGCACTTTTGGCAGCCCCAGGAAAGAACATGCTCCCTTGAGAGCAGCCATAAAAACACCCTGTGGGGCTTTTAACCCCTCCACATTCCATAAGGTTAATGAGTTCCTCACAGGCTCTGGCAGTGGGAGAGAGTAGACAGTCTTTGAAACAGAGTCCAGAATGAGGAACATCCACCAAGATGACATAAAATCAAAAGATGGAAGAAGTATCCACAAAGCCAATGCTACCAAGGACCTCAGCTCAGAACCACGTCCATTCCATTCAAAAGGCACATGCACTCCCCTTGCCCTGATGCTGTCAGCTAATTTTACACCAGAACCACTTTCCAGGCAGGCATTAGCATATCACAGGGAGAGAGGAGCAGCTTTACTTCTATCACATGACCAATCCACAACATTTTCTCAGAATACAGAATATCAAACAATAATTTCTACAGCTTTGTGATAGATATTTCTGAATAGAAAGATGTTTCTGCTTCAAAAAAATTACAAGAATCTATAGCCTTTTCATTCACTGTGCATCTAAATAAGTATTGGCATGCAAATAGATACAAATGTGTCTATTACATATGGATGAAAAAAAATCAGAGTTACTGTTGTCGTGTAGGTAGCTCATTAATCAATGAGAGTCCTACATCTGATTCACAGCACACCTAGAGATGAATCATAATTTGCTGATAACAAAGAGTAAAACCTGTTTTGGCAAGAAGAGAAAGTCAATGGTAAAGAGCTGATGGTGTATTAATCTGGACCATTAACTTGATGGAGAACACCACCGGTGATGTCCAAATCTAGAGTAATAATGAACGTGTATCATCTGAAGAACAAGGAGCTGTGCCAATTGCTCATTTCAAACCATAGCAAAGAATTCTCTAGATTAAGATAGATATCTTTTCAAAAAACTTTAACTTTACAAATTAATTGTAATACAGGTGGAGAGCCACCAATTTCATTTCTCACTTTATCTATAGATTTATATAGATAGATGGCTGAAAAGCCATCTATTTGAAGATATATGAAAAATACTTTTCTTTATTTATTTCTTAATTTTCTACTTCCCTGACAACAGGATTTTTCTCAGGGAAATTAAATTGTGGCCAGGATATTCCACTGAGCCTGTACTGCTATGTGAGCTAAAAAACAGATATTGGGGCATGACTTTATCTTCTTTTTTGGACTGGTCTCCATGTCACTTTCTCCTGCGCTACTGAATATTTGATGACTTCTCAGAGAGATGCACAGCTTATACTTTACCTCTTTCTAAAAGGAGTGCTAGGTTACTGATTTACTTGTAATGCAGTAAAATTAAACTAAATGAGTTAAACACTTCTGCATTGAAATGATGTTACTGGGTAACAGCCAAAGCCATCAAAAAGCCCAGGAGTATTACTTTAATTATCTTTTGATTTTTTTCCAGAGAACCAGTTTATCAATCCTAACCCTGTAAACAAACATGCCAATGTTATCACTTCTGTGATACACGTTTATCAGTATTGACACATTTTATCACATTGCTCTATAGTTTCTTTATCTCTTCATATCTTAAATATCTCTAGTTTTCTGTCTGTAAAACAGTGTTTCCCATGAGAGAGCTAGCACAGGAAGGGACATACTTATTTAGGACCAATACATTTGATAATCAAGTATTAAAATGAAAACAGAAAGCTTTCCTGTACAGAAACAATGCACAGCTTTTTGCAGTAGGTACAGAAACACCAGTACAAGGAAACACTAAGTCACACGTGCACATAAAAGCAAATACACAGGAAGGAAAAATCAACATCAAACAAACTCTTCACTATTACCAGGTGGGATTTTCTGCATGCTCCACCCCTTACAGGCAACGTTTTGTAACGAAAGCTTTCACTTTTCAACAAGCAACAGGAAATTCTCTACTTTTTTTAAGGATTGGGGTAAAATCAACCTAATATTTCTTTTTCCATCTTTTTCCATGCTTATAAGGCATTACTAACCTTCACATCTTCAGAGAAAAGATGCTTGAGTTTAACAATTTATGTCTTTTAGCAAAGTTTTTGCTAACTGTATAATGCATATAATCATTCTTCCTCTCTCCTGTGATTTCTAAATACAGTGACGAGGGCACCATTTCTCCAAGTCACTTAGACCATTTCACCAACTATTAGCAACCAGCAGACAATGAAGCAAATTTCTCATGGATTCCCCCGATGGGGAAAAAAAAGAAAAGAGCCAGCAGAAAAAAACTTCCATTTCTATCAGTTTGATCTTTACTAAAACATGCCTCTGTAGATTTCCTCTGTATAATTAAAATGTTCTCCCTTTAGGTTCACTTATTTTCTGTGGCAAAGATCATTATCACTCCAACCATAAGAACTAGTGTGAACACATGTATATTATTCCCATTTTAAAATGTGGAAGAGTACTTCAAAAGCTTTTTATTTGTTGTAGCTTCTGTGTACTACATATTTGATAAAAACATCACAAGCAGTTTTTCCAACTCAGTAAAACTATTTAAGGACAAAGAAGAGCAAATAGCTACTGTTCTTTTGGGTCCTCAAAGACTGTGGAGCTTCCACAGTCCCCAATTTTTTTCTCTTGTATATTGCCAACAGCAAGGATGAAATTAAGTTTTTGCAGTGCACAAATGGCTTGGCAGTTAGAACTGCCATATAAAGCATTGCCTTGGTTAGTAAGGCCATGGTTTTGACATAGATTACCTACATTCACAAACATCAATATTAGAATAACATAATGAATCTACAAAAATATCTTTTTCTACCTCAGAAATAAATTGACTCCTATTTCTAACAGGTTGTCCTAATTTGTGATGCCTCATAGAGTAAGTAGGTGTGATAAAACAGCTCAGGTACAAGCACTGAAGCAAAAATACTGTAAATGATTTTGATCCACTTTTCTCAGAGATTGAAGTTCATTTCCCACTTAACCAGTCTGGAAAGTAGTGTATTTCAATGCCTTTCCAATTTTTGACGTGTTGTATACTTACCAGAGTGCCCTTCTGGAAGAAGAAAGCATTTTTAATGTGATCTATGTGTAATGTAGTTATTATGAAACACAAATCTTACTAGTACTTGCAGGATAATGTCCGTCATCTTCTTCATGGAAATCACCAGCCACCGTCACCAAGGGGATGCCAGGTGATACAGATGGAAATTCATCATCTGTATAGAGATGGATAAATTGTTACTATTCCATTAGTCCAGCTGTAATAATCACAAGCACTTCAACTATTCTAACCTGAAGCTTCATTCCTTCATTGATTGGTCCAAGAGAGAAGAAAGATGCAGACCCCACATAAGCTTACCTTACTGACACAGTAAGGGTATCACTCAAACAGACAATCTGAAGAGGAGGATGTATTACAGTGATAACATTCTGGCAATAATCTATTCATGTGATACAAGATCTCATTGTAGCTGTATGCCAATGAGGACAGGGATCCTAGAGCAATGAGTGAACTTATTTGTATTCCCCTCTGCTGAGATATATTCTGAGGTTTAGTCCAAAAATCTAGACTATGCATGCATAGCTGTAACAGCAATCAGCAGAAATATACAGCACACATCTTGGGGAATGTGGGGAATGTTTCTGATCCTCGTTCCTTAGCAAGAGAATCTTAGGATTTACCTTTCATGGTGTTAGCTACATGCCTGAACAAGCATAACATGCCATAAGTATACCACCAGTGAAAAGTAAATTTATAATCCCAATGCCTCTGCTCTTTTTTTTATTATTAATTTCAGTATGTATTGAGGATAGTGATGCAAATTACAGGTATCCTTCACTGGTAAGTTTTTGGTGATCTGATAAAAAGCCTCTAGTCACAAAGTAAGCATTGCTGTACTTAGAGATGACTAATGTCTGTATCCCTCATGTTCAATGGGAGCGAGTCTTTCAGACCTCTGATAATTTCAGCCACACAAACAACATAAAAGATTAAATAAAAGAAGCAGAAAAGAATATGGCATTTGTATTTGGCAGGGCCCCATGAAATTAGTGGCAACCTACTGTCCTTACCATAATCTTTCCCAGGAATTCCTTTATCACCTCCTCCAGAAGTATGATCTGGCAGCTGTGAGACTGGAGTAGGACTTCCATAATACGAGGGGCTGGATCTCCAGACGGAGGCATCCATGGGAGTTGTCTCATGAGTTGATCCACTGCCTGCATTTTCCTCATCCACCCCAGAGGTGGAGGAGTCCCCACTGGTGTGACGCGTGCCGTCCGCGCTGTAGCGGGAGCCGTCTGCGTTGTCAATGACTGCAGAAACGGAATTAAACAGCTGATGGCAAGGAGCTACACAGCCACAATAAACAGCAACACCTATGGATTAACACCAGCTCACCCACCTTTGCCCCCCTAGCTAAATAATACATCACTAAAATATGTCTAATGCATCTATGCTAATTCATGTGTTTGTTGCATTTGTAGGGCCTGACTCGCATGATTTATTTTTATCAAACTGCTTGCTTTTAACATAAAACCTTGGCATTTGTAAAGTCAATCAGAATTTAGAACTGTAAGAAATAATTTATTATGAGCTTTTTTTCCAGATTTCAGCAGCTCTTCTAACAAACAGCTCAAATCAGATATAGGAAGGTTGCAGTCTTAAGCAAATTCCTTTATGTCAAAGGGATGTTAGCGGCTCTGATGTGCCAAAAATGTCAAATACCTATATAAAAAATGTTTGGTACCCTGAGATAAACCAAACTCCATAAGCTTTAGGGGAAGACAAGCGACTAATTGCCTTAATTTCTATTGAACATATCTTAACTTCTTTTTCTTATGTTTGGCTTGGCTTTTTTAATATTAGTGATTGTTCAAGTAAAAATAAGGTAATCAGTAAAAATTGAGCAAGCACATGTCTTTCTAATCAGTACAGTACCTGTTTCATCCTGATTACTGAGTAAAGAAGTATCTATTTTTACAACTGGCTCACATGATTTTTCCTTTGTTTCTGTGAAAGAAAGAAAATATAAAGTATTAATTTGAAAAAAAAAACAGATTAAAAAAATCACGTGTATACCCACATTAATTGTACATAATGACAAAACATCAGCTTCAGATGAGGAGGATTGAAAACAAATCTCCAAACAAATGTTATTCACTGATGTACTGCCTTCCTAGTGGGGCATTTCGAGACTGATCTGTCAGCTAAAAATGAGATTCTCCATCTCCTTAACCATTTCAGAAAATGGCTGCAATCAGTGCCAGTTAAAACAGCCTTATGACCCAGTTTCAATGCAGTCAGACCCTGTCACTGTCACCGTGGCAGTGGCTAATCATTTTTAGCTGGCAAGACTCCATCCCCTCCGTGGAGGGCTCTGCAGAGGCAGCGTGTGCCCTGCTCTGGTGAGCACTGCTGGCTCTCGTGGGCTGAAGAGCCCCACTTGGGGCTGGTGCACAAACTACCTGCTCACACTGCTGGTAGGGAATAACACTTGGGAGGAGTCAAAGATCTGGAGAGAATGGACATCACCATAGTAGGCCCCTCTGAGCAGTCATCCGTGAGTAACAGACAATGGCAACTCACACGATATTTTGCCAATTTTATGCAGAGATTTTTGATTATATCACTACCAAGAACAAAATTTAAAAAAATACTGCATTCAAATCATCAATAAACTTTTCCTACAGCTTTCTGTAAGAACTCTCTGTTTCTACTACGAATATCACAATCTACTGAAATTCAAGGTCCTGGAAGTTAGTTAAGATTTTATTTTCACACAGTGTATTCAGCATCTGTCACGGGCTATATACACTTCCCTAATAATTTACTGCAATATCTCCAACTGTCGAAAAGTTCAAAACCTTAGATAAAAGCAGTCTGCTGCTGGCACACATTGCTGTCCAGCTGCCTCGTGTATAAATGGAGATTTGCCTGAGCAAATACTGAATGAATCTGCAAACAGGAGAGCAGCAGCTGTGTCCATGGGCCTGGGATGGCATCACAGGCCTTGGAGCTGCTGCAGGTGGCAGCCACTCCTAAAACACAAAAAACTGCTCTTGGCTGTAAAGCTCGTGTCTGCATGAACAGAAGAGCTGAGTGCTGTGACTGACCACGGTTATGCCTTTCAGATTCACTGCTGCAGTGGTTCACTTCACTAAGCCATCATAATGAACTGTTCTGAAGCTGCAATGTTTGTCCCAAAGCCAGAAAAATTATTTAGTTCAAAACACACTGATAACAAAATGGTCATTGCTGACATGACAGATACACTTCTAGAGGCTAACAAAATGTATTTCTTCTCAGCTGAAAACCAGGTTATGTTTATTATATAAGCCCTCATTCCAGTACCTTAAATAGGAGATTACATATGTTATTTTTAGTTAATCTGTTTCTAAAATGCATCATAAAATCATCTCCTTACCTGTTGCATTGTAACAGAATGCATCATACCGAGCACTTGTATTTGCAGAAATTTTGTAAATGCCAGTGTTATTTGCTGCACAAAGAGGATAGGGATTGATCCTTGGGATAACAATATGTCCCACCACGAAACCATACCTGTGAAGAAAAGGGGTAAATAAAGCATATAAACCAGGTGTCCCCTCAAACATTAAGAAGCTACAAAGAAGTCATTATTTTTAAAAAGAGCATGCATTTATTCATAGTCTTTTGCTGCTTTTTTGTTCCCTTTTCGTTTATGTGTTCCTTTCTCACATGCAGCTACGTCAGACTCCCATCACTCAACATCATTTTGTGTTTAATTTCTAGACCTAAATCCATTTAAATTAGATATGCATCTTATTAGCTAGCTAGGGTGATCAGTAACAGAGCAAGGGAGTGAAAGTGAGGGAGGTGAATGTACTCTTTGTTCAGTGTGAGTTTGTATTACCTGACACTAAATTCCATACTTTAGGGATTCATATTTTCATTTCTTTGACATAACACACCATTCAGTGACATTTCACACACAAATGTTGAGGGCTCAAATTATGGTACCTGAGCAAGTTTAAAGAATGATTGCAACACACATCTTTTTCTGCAAAAACTGGCAGCCTAGTAAAATATTCAAATACAAGAATCATTCATCCACGAATTCTTACTGTATCTTTCAGCTGAACAGTGCGATTATTGCACACAGAGCTCACATAATTCAGTGAAGACTGTGGTTACATAAGGTACAATACATTATTACTGTTTTGCAATCCTGTAACACCTGATTGATTCCAATGTATTTAACTGGAAATGTGACAGAATGGTAACAAGAACGGGTTTGGTTTGGGTTTTGCTTTACTTCTTGAGAGGAATGATTTATCAGGGAGGAGTAAATGTCACAGCTTTGCAGTATTTTATCTATGAACATCATTCCAGTATCATGTCTAATGTGCAGATACTTGCAATTCTGAAACTCTCTTGTAGGTGGAATTATAAATTACTTTACACACACTCCCAACTAAGCTTACAATGCTGACACTTTACAAACTATTATTGACCTACTTGTGTTATGTTCTGCTGATTCATCTCATTCACCTACATTTGGATGGTTCTATGTAGCTTATTTTCCCTCTCCTACTCACATTTAATAAGAGCTAAAGCTTACTGACAAGGACTACTTCTAGCACAGGATCAACAAATGAAAGTAATAGGGTGGGAGGGTTGGCCAGAAGGAAGGGAGGAAGAAAGCCTATCTACGTGGCTTACATGTCCAAATCTGTCCTCTGGTAAATTGTGAATTAGGGAAAATTGTAACATTAATTAAAAATTACAGCTTCTCCCTGGAAAAAAAGAATCCCCCTTCTTTCAATTGCCTTTATATTTTAGCTGTAGAAAATACTTTCCATAGTTTAGAATACTCATAATTGCTTGCATAGAAACCTCTATCCCTACGCATTATTTAGGATTTGATCGCTAAATATTGTGTAGTGCTGGGCAATTCAGAATGCTGAGTATATTTATGTCCTAATGTCAGAAAAAGAACATGCCTACTCTGTTACAAAGGACTTTCCCCTCAGAGTAAAGAACTATTTCTAGTCTTTACGTGATACAATTTTAAATTACATTTCCACTTCTGATGGAAGAATCCTCTAAGAATTCTCGGTTCACATATTCCACCACCACAATAGTTGTGAAATGAACATGCCAGAACAGGAAATAGTTGCAAGCAGAATTGATGTCAGTACTATTTCTCATGGTACCAGAGTGAAAGTCTTAAAATTTTGGAGAAATGTCCACTGAAATTTTCAGTGAGAAGATACATTCCATTTCTCCATTTTATTGTTTAAGTTAGACTGTACTTAAGTTGAATATTTGCTGACATTCATTTAAACTCCATAATGGTGTGTCACCATGAAACTCCTGGGCTGCAGTGATCACGCAGTGGTGGAGTTTGCAGTCCTGAGAGAAACGGGTGAGAAGAGTGAAGCCAAAACTCTGAATCTTAGGGAATTAAACTTCGATCACTTCAAGGAGATAGTCAATAGGCCCCCCTGAAAAGCTGCCCTCAGGGACAAGGGTGGAGAACTGAGATGGCAGGTCTTCAGGCATTCCTTCCATAGAGTGCAAGAGCTCTTGATACCAGTTTAAGAAATCAGGAAATCAAGCCAAGAGACCTGCACGGCAGTGTTGGGACTAAAGGACAGGAACTGCACAGGCAGTGGAAACAGGGTACCAGTACCAGCTGGGGAATAAACACACTGAGAGCAGCCTGCCCAGAAAAACCTGGGGGTACTGCTGGATGAGAGGCTGGACACGAGCTAGCAGTGCCTGTCTGCAGCCCAGAGAGCCAAGCCATGGACAGCAGGGCAAGGGAGAAGATCTTCCCTCTCTGTTCTGTTTTGCTGAGACCCCACCTGAAGTACTGTGTCCAGCTCTGGGGTGCCCAGCACAAGAAGGCCAAGGACCTGTTGGAGCAAGTCCAGAGGAGTGCCATGAAGTTCATCAGAGGAACAAAGCACCTCTGCTATGAGGAAACACTGAAAAAATTTGGACTGTTCAGCCTCACATATTTTTATATTAGTATTCACTTATTTTTTTCAAATTAAAAGTTTTCTGTAACTTCCAGTCTCTTGGTCTGGTTACTTTTTGAGTAACTTGTGAGTCAGCATCATCTACATTTGTTGCCCTATATATCATTAATTACAGCAGATAATTAGGTCACTTGACAACATGGTTTCCAGGTTTTTACTAGCTACTATAGCTGTCATCTGAAATATCTCTATTCACAGATTACAAGAACACACTAATACCGTGGCTATTTTTTCACTGGGATGTCAAGAGTTCATCTCTCACAGTACCACCTGCTGCTTTTTACTGCTCCTTGGCAAGACTGAGTTCCATACATTGCATTCACCATCCTCAGCCTCTGACCCCACATGGGGTCCTTACTTTTCACATACTTTCCTCACCAATTGTTCAGTGACACCTTAGGATCTGAACATCTTCCTAATTAGCTCATTGTCCTGCGAATCTTTTATTACCTTTAGATTTTATCTGTGAGAGGTAATGATTATTTTTTAAAAGCTAAATGGTAAAAACTATATGCATCAAGGACTTACTTGTTACTGGATCCACACATATACACAGAGATGTTTAGTTCATTGTAGAACATAACTTATTAAACTAGTCTTGACATCTACAGTAAGTCAAATGTAATTATGACACTAGTGGTGTCATGATATATTATGTTTTCAAGAATTTCTATACCTGCAAGTTTCAAATCCAAGCTCATGAGCTTTCTTCAGCTGCTCCAGCGTTGCCAAGGTACTGTTGAGAGCTCTGCAGAGTTCAACTGCTTCAGATCGTGTGAGACTGTAGCGACCATTTTTCTCAACATGAAAAACTCCTCCATATCTGCAACTTACATTGAATTCTGTTATCAAAAGAAAAGAAAAGAAAAAAATGTTAAAAATTAAGACCTAATGCTTCACTGAAGACTGGGAAATTATTTCTTTTCAAGTATAATGCTTTCAAAGCAAACCTGAAGCAAGTAACAGCTACCAATTAATTCAGAAAAAGCACTGCCACTTTCAATCACCTTTTTCATACTTCCCCTCTTTGGGCTGAGGCATGAATCAAATCTCCAGCCTTCCCAAAAATAGCAATATAACATGTTTTTGTGAGGCATCTAGGACTTCTAACACACCATTAACACTAATGTGCAGAAGAAAGGGTTAATAATAGTAATATCAATACAAATAAGAATAGTCATGTGCATAGAGAGAAATGGGGAAACAACAGGACACTTCAAAGCAATGTGAATTAATTTTGTTCTTGCCCCATCATTCCCTCAAGAGAAAAAAAGCAGTTGCAACTCCAGACTAGAATGAAAACTGCAAAGTACACTTCACAGGAGTAGCTATTATTTCCAGTGCAAAGAGGAGCATGACTCATTTTTATCTTAATTTTAATGGAACTTCCATGTACAAGAAAGGGGAAAATAGACCAGTCTTCTCCACTAATAAAAGAGTGTGTCCTTACTATCTATTTGGAAAAAAAAAGATGACATATAAAAACTGTTTTTCTAAAAGACACGAAATGCAATACATGCACATTTGCATTGACACATTCCTTATAAACAATGAGCAACTTTCCTAATGTAATTTTTGCTTGACAATCTATTTTATTCTATAGTATAGCTGTGAATGCAAATGATAGTAATCAAGGCATTCTCTCTTTAATTACTTTTGTCCATTCATAAATTGATGCTATTCTATGTACAGGGTGTCTACTCAGTGTAAATTGCAATGGACTTTCCATAGCTCACAGGAAACACTCAAGGAGATAAAATACCAGATTAGATGCAGACAGGGTCATGCACGAGAGGACAACCACTATTCACAGCATAGGTAGGAGTCCAATAGTATTGATGCTTGCTTTTCCAAAGGAGCTCAAAAGCTGTGCATCCAATCTTGAATACTTGCACTACAGGCAACAGAATTTATCATTATTGTTTCTTGGATAATCTTTCCACAAAAAAATAAAAGGAAAAAATACCTCTTCTCCAAATTCCCTCTTTCCCAGTATATTGAGTGACAAAAACATTTCATTTAGAAAAATCAATTTGTATTTCAGAGTTGTTTAATAGTATTGCTGATTACAGTTCTTAGTATTTTTAATATTTTTGTTTTCATATGTCATTAAAACACATTTGGGCCTTCTGCCACTCCTTGACTACTGCTATGGGATGGAGCTTCTCTCACATCTGCCAAGAAAGTACTTCTGCTTTGGCTCCAGATATTTAATATTCAAAGCCTGACATTGTCTTCGAAGTTGTCCAGTCAGCAACTGCATTTAAGCATAAATGACCTTGACAAGGAAGAGTTTTCTCTTTAGTTTTCCCTTCTTGATTTCCTCTTCCTAAAACATCCTCTGTGAGGCTCAAGACTTAGTGTTAAATATGGGGATTAGATCATGAACTTGTATTTGATTACTTTAAAGCAACAAGCTCAGTGATTTTGGAGATAAATTTTCTTGGAGCATCAACATCTTTTTTTGATAATTTTAGCCTAATTTCTAAAAAGCTTTCACTGTGAAAGCAAATGCCACATACACTTGCTTTGGGTTCCATTTGACTGCAGTTAACTTTAGATTCACTAAATTAAAAAGTGAAGCTCACTTTTGTTTAGAGTGGGTTGATTTAGCTATCATCAAACCTCAGCCCATTCCTGGTTTTAAACACTACAATTTATGGTCTGAGATTCAGACATAGTTAGAATTCCACTTAGAGAGTCAATTAATTAGACTTCTGCTGTTTAAAAAAGTAGGCTTATTTGCACAAATAGTCTTAATGGAACCACACGTGGGCCACATGCCTCAACACGTGCTCATCTTTCATGGAAATGCTCAGCCTCAGTGGACCCTGCCCACCAGGACACTGCTGGGAGGTTGCAGGCTGACTGCACGTGTGCTGCCCAACTGCACTGCATGCATGCACAGGAGCAAAGCCAGGGCTCCAGGAAGCCTTGCTTGCGCAGCGTGAGAGATCACGTGGGTGTCCAAGAAACCCCGGGCAAAAATGTGGCAATCCAGTTCTCCAAACTGGGTTTGAGGCCATCCAGTTCGCTGGCACTGTGCCCTAAATGATGCTGAGACAGCATCTTTGTTTTCACTTTGATGGTATCTTCTACGCCTGCTATTCCAAAAGTACCACTGCTGTAGCAGAGACACTCTGTTCATGAAGAGCTGAGTACAGAAAAAGGTCCAAAGCAGCACCCAAAACTCACATGGTATTTCGCACTCTAAGCAAATTGTGTAAATTCAGCACCTACTCTTTGAAAGCAGTAATTACCACATTTTAAAAATTACAAAATACAAACCCAGAGCCATCAGAAAACACAGAATTTTTACTGCGTAGTCTCAGAGTCTAACATTCACACAATGGGGACCCTTAACTGAATTAATGAAAAAAATTCTGATCACACCAATAAGTACCAAATCAAAAATAAATGATGGGATCTAAACGAAATTAATATCTGAAATTTTTTTCCCGTGCTGAGGCTTATAGAGTAATTTTGAATTAAGGAAGAAGTATGACTGTCAAATTTAAATCAAAACACATATTTCACCTTTTTCCATATGGCAGGAAGGTTAAATCCATTAATTTTATGTTGATGTTACTTAGTTGGCTTTAACACAGTTATGCAAAAGATGGATTTTTACTGTGTTCCAAGAGCCAAGGTAATGTAGAACTCACTATGCGTGACAAACTATTGCTGATCCTTTCAACATTTTTGAAGCTTCAAAGGGGCTGACTCAGAGTGGACTCACAGTGAAATCACCAACAGCACGCAAACTTTCCCTCCTTCGCCCTTTTAGAGCTGTCTGGCTTTGGGACCTGACAGGACACAATCTTTCCTTTCTTCCTTCACCCACATGATTTGCTACAGCTGTTTAATAATAGCCCTTAAAGAAGGTAAACTGTATGAAATACATCTGAATTGTCATAATCATTCATCTCACCCAGACCACGAGGTTGGGTGACACAAATTAAAGCCATGGAATGCTCCTGTCTGTGCTGAGCTTTATGAGCATGGAAAACATAAACTTCCACATAAGCCATTTCTCCCCATCTTTGCTGGGATTTCTGGTGCTCTCTCAAGCAGCTGCATGCAAACCTTTCTCTGCTATCCTCATTCACACATCTAAGCCAGGTTCAATTAATACTTGTCAGCCAAAACCACTAACTTCGGCTCCCCAGACAATTTGCTAGCTTGAACCCACTGGTGGGGTAGAATCGCCTCACACAGACTTAAGAGCATTGTCCTGTCAGAGAAGTGTGAGTTACACCCTGATAATTAATAGGAGAGGCTTGTTAGAAACTGTCACTGTAAGAAACCAGGTGCAATTTCCATTTCCACCCTGATTCTGCAACCCTTATGCATAATGAGTAACACTGACTCACGCTAACTCTTCCCACTGGAATTGATTTTCCATGAAGATTTTTGGTGTACTGTACGGATGTCTCATGCACTGCTCCCTGCTTTTCATTGTTTTCGAGGCAGCACCTGGGGGTTTCATTCTCAAGGTGGATGCTGTCTTGTATTTGAGATAAAAACAAAGCAGTTCTTTTAGCAACTGCAGGAATGCATCAAAGCAAACCCAGTGGAAGATCTGTGAACACCCTGCCACCCCTTGAACGAAAGCAAGTGTAAGGCTCGTACGTGTCAACAGACTTCTTGGTAAAACCACAGGCTGAATTGCACGGCAACAGGAAATGTTAGGGGGATGTTTACGTGGGGATTTTCCTTTTCAGTTTGCGGTTCCAGATGATTGATAAGTCACCAGGATGTGCTAAACTGGGGCTGAAACAGGGACAGAGCTAGAGGTTTGACAGTGCAGATAGTTTTCATTCCCTTTAATAGAATATAGGATTTACATTTACTGTAAGAACTTGGTTCTAAATTTATTAAACTGATTTCTAGCTCGAGGCAGATATATATGGGCAAATGTTTCCTTATAATCACAGATTATTGAATCTTGTACTGACACTTCTGAACAAGAACAACCACCAGCTTACCACTGAGACATTTTGAATATTATCACCTGCTTTAAATGCATGCCAGTAATGATGTAGCAAAAAGTAACATACTATAAACAGATTAAAATACGTTTAAACAAAAGCCCTAATAATTATGATTCCTCTTCAGGTAAATCTATGAATTGGGCCATATGAATCCCAAAATCTGAGGAGATCTGGAAAATCCTGATCTTGTCTCTCATTTCAGACCTAGCTCTAGTTATGCCTGGTTTCCTAATTGTTTCTCAAGAAAACTACTTCATGGTTAAATAAGAATGCATATTTTATTTCTGACTTGAGGAAATGGTGTCCGAATACAAAATTTCATATGGGATGGATTTGTGAAACATTTTGTCAATGTATATATTGTTAGTCTGATTACCGCCATTTTGACATCTGCGAGAACTTAAATGAACAAAAGATATCATTCAGTGATTACCTAATACACTACAACACACATGGGCCTGGAAGGCATTATTTGCTGAGTATTCTATCTTTTTTTTAGAGTCTATTAGTAAAAAACTTCACTCAAGCAACTTGCAGCCCAGGCAACTGTAACAGGATACAGAGGCTTTTACCTTTATGTCAGAAGTTGGACTAGAGCCCAAGTCAGTGATGAAAACCACTGGATAGCTGTTTGCTGGGTTATGTAAAATGATTCATTAATCCCAGCCACAGTCACTAATAGACACGTGTCGACATCATTAGAACACACCTATACTTGAACCCCTCAGGGCTTGATGAGGAAAGGAAAGCTGTGCTGGGAAAATAGGACTCAAAAGTGGGATGACGACACACTGATCAAAATTTAGAAGTCAAATCTGCAAGACCGACGTGAATGAAGTAAGCAGCCCTCTACCATCCCAACACAAAAGCACCAAGGATCAAGCCACTTGTGTCATCATTGAGTGTGGCTGGTTTTGTGTTCTCCCAGTTACGATATTCGTGTTCTGCTAACCACTGCTCTCTAAAGAATGCAGAGAAACAAATCTAAAATTAGACCACCTGCACCATAAGCAAGGCTTTTCCAAATAGTGACAGTGAAAGTAAGTCTTCACAGATTCTTGGGAGTTGTCCAATGAAATACTTTCCTTGGAGTATTGCCAAGTTGTGAAACCTACAATGATTTACAGGAAGGACATTTCCAGATTTAGTGGCAATACACCGTACTTTTGGTTTTCAAAGTACCCCTTGCGGATACTTAAATAAAGCAAAATAAGTGGTTTGTTTTTCAGTTTGAAACTACCTTTAATTCTGAAATTAGAATAATTCATTTGCACAAAATAAAATAAAATCACTTAAAGTTTGGTGTAAATGTTTACATGGCTGCAATATATGTAGATGGTTTAAGGAACCCAGACAAAAGTTTCCCTCAGGGATTTTTTAAAATGTCGTATTTTCATTTCAGTTTGGCATAGAAAAATGTTCTAAACCTTGAAAATTTTAATGGGAGAGAAAACCCCATATAATTATATCCCTAATAGATAGCTGATATTCAGGGAGGGAAAAATTCTCTGCTCACCTCAAAGACAGCAATGTCCGGGAAAACACTTTAAAAGGGATTTACCTGCATGTTTGCAAGGAGTTCCTGCTATAAATAGAGACAATGTATTCTGAGTAGTTGGGTGTGGTGACAAGAAAGTGAAGATGACTCCCCATAGATGCAAAGGTGTAAAATCAGAATTTTCTTTGAAGTTGTGCCTAAGCTGCTCCTACTACCCAGTTATATTTGGGTACCTAGTAATTCAGTATGAAAAAGCAAATAAGAATGTAGCTTTCTTACTTTCCTGTGTGCTGCTAACAGCAAGAAAAGTCATGAGAGAGCCATGCTAACCTTGAGGTCCAAGTGGACAGATGTGGATCTCTGCAGCAAAAAAGAACATTTCTTTTCTGGAGGTATGCACAGAGGCCAGAGCGGGATACAGTGCTGTGGGAAGTTCTCCTTTCTCCAACAAAAAATTAGCAACTATTCCTTGCATTTCTGTATTACTCCTGGGACTGCACATTGGAAATTGGATGCAGGACAAAACTCAAGCTTCTGACTTTCTTCTAAATTGTTGTTCCTAATGAATCTGCCCCCTGATCATCGAAGTCATTGTCTCTCTATCTGTTTACTGATGGACATGAATATCCAGTCTCTTAACTGACAGCTCTCCTGGCTACTGCTTTAAAACAATGGGTGTGGGAGTAGGGCTATTAATAAATCAAGCCTTCACAGAATCACTCAAAATGCAAGTAAGTACAAGAAATATGCTTCAGTCCTCAGCAGCTGCTGTAGGAAGAAAAGAATCTGCTAATGCATCTTCCAATCATACTTTATCTGCGTGGCAACTGTTGCTCTGGTAAACATCCTGAGTGAGCCTATACTGTGTCATCACTTATGATCAACCACCCTGCTGCTGACATTAATATTAGTCCTTTTGTAATAGTCTCCCCCAATAGGGAGCTGAAAGTTTTCAGACTCCAGTAGAATGTGGTACAGCTGCGCAGCACCTCGGGGGAAAAATTGCAGGCAGTGATATCATAGCCTGCAATTAGTTATCTGATATGTCCCCCTCGAAATGATGAAAACAAAACCATCACTGCCGATAGCAGGAGAGCTGCAGGCTGTACAGTGAGCAGCGTAACCCCAAAAGCTGAGTAACAAGGCCTGTGAGGAGAATCAGTTGGGATCAGTTCCAGGCCATCCAGGTGAAGAAATAATGAAACAAAGCTGGAAAATAACAGCTGGAATCTGATTTTCACTGTTTGACCAATTTAGTTATTTGGGATAAAAGCAGTTGATACACAGAGTGGCTCAGCAGACAGACCCCCAGCCTGGAACCCAAAGGGCCTTATTCCTATTCGCTGCTCTGTCGCTTATCCAGTCAAAGAAAGGAAGCTCAGGAATCTTTTCAAAAGCTCTGAAGGCCAGCCAGTTAAAACAAAGATAACTTTACTCTGGTAGACATACTGAAAAAAAGAAAGGCTGCTCAGAATATGCTTCACAATGTGGAACATGATCTGCAGAAGTCAAAGGGAAAGTTCTTATGCAAGTTTCTGATGATGGAAGAGAATACTGTCACATCCACTACTCCCTTTGTTTTTCTTCTAATACAAGAATGACAGGGATCTCATAGTCTGTGACCAGATTGCCTGGGCCAGCAGGCAACTTCTCCTGGAACTTTTAGTGGCAAAATATTTCCATTTTCTGGACTCTTTGTGACTCCATTCACCCATATACTAGAGTTTCAAGAATCTTGAGATTTACACTGAAAATTCTGACTAGCAAGTAACTTTCCTAAGATGTATGCAGATTATTCGTATAATAAGTTACAGGAGCAGTTAAATTTCTTTAGTAATTCTTACAGTCTTAGTTGTGACTCTTTTAGAACTGGTTTCATAAAAGCACATTTAGCAACTAGAGTTTGCAATAAACATTGGTATGTACACAATGCTGTTACTATCACAAATATGGTGGCAATAGTGATATTTTCTTATTAAAAAAAAAGAATACTTATTTAAATTTAATAATTCATGAGAGGCAGTGAAGATTCTCATGCTTGAAGGAAGAATGGAGAAAGAGGAACTCGCAGTGTGGCCTTGATTCTGTTATTTCAAACACTACATTAAATCCTACATATATTTAGGCAGTGGAGATACATAAAAGCAATGCACTGCTGCTTGCATGAAATCATCCTCAAAGAGTGAAGCATCATTATTTCCCAAAAGCACTGGAATCATTGTGAAGCCAGTGAATTCCTTTTGAGTAAGAGTCAATTTAAACATCAGCTGGGGAATATTCTATCTTAATAAATACAAAATTTGAGACAGTTATTAATTAATAAAGCATCACAATATTTTTTTCCCCCACCAAAGACACTACTTGAAGCAAAATTCATCAAGTGCTTAATCAAGAGCCCGACACGAAGCATCCATACAGGACATAAGAATGCAGGCTGGAAGAAAAACTCCTTGAGAGCAGCCCTGACGAGAAGGGCTTGGGATTTGTCATGGATGAAAAGCTGGATGTGAGCCACCTGTGTGTGCTCCCAGCCCTGAAAGCCAACGGCACCCGGAGCTGCACCCAAGGGAACGTGGCCAGCAGGGCAAGGAAGTGATTCTTTCCCTCTGCTCTGCCCTCATAAGACCCCACCTGGAGTGCTGCATCCAGCTCTGGGGTCCCCAACATAAGGACATGGACCTGCTGGAACAAGTCCAGATGAGGGCCATGAAAATGTCCAGAGGGCTGGAGCACATCTCCTACAAAGAGAGGGTGAGTGAGAGAGCTGGGATTCTTCAACCCAGAGAAGAGATGGCAATGAGGGGGCCTCACTGCAGCCTTGCAGTACTTAAAGAGTTGTTTTTTTGAAAAAGGGAGAGTTTTTTGACACAGGCACATTGATGGTGATACGACAAGGAGGAGTAGCTTTAAACTAGAAGAGAAAAGATTTAGATTTGACGTTCAGAACAAGTTCCTTACTGTGAGGATGGGAGGTGCTGGAACAGGCTGCCCATGGGAGAGAAGCTCCACCCCTGGGAGATTGAAGACCAGGTTAGATGGAGCCCTGAGCAACATCATTTAGAGAGTGGCATCTCTGCCCATGGCAGGGGGTTGGAAGGAGGTAGTCTTTAAAGTCCCTTCCAATCCAAGCTATACTGTGATACTGTGATATCTTAGAAACAGCAGAAGTAGCTGAGGCAGTGAGAAGCCACTTTTTCAGGTGATTTGCTACCCATCATTGTGCATAGATCCTCTTGTCTTCCTTAAACAGCCTAAAAATGTGTCTTAGACACACCTTGCTATAACAAACTGCTAATTCACCTGACTCATAAAACTCCTTTCTCTGGAAGGGCGGGAGATATTGGGCTACTTCCCAATATAGAGATCAATCCAAGATATCATTAGGTTAAAAAGCAAAAGATAGATTTCAATTAGTCATGTTGCCATGACTATCACTGTGGATATGTTTGTATCACTTCAGGGGTGGAAAAAAGGTGTCAAAACATAGCCTTGCAACTGCTGTGAGTCAACAGAAAAGGGATTTTGACTGTGCTGATAAAATGGCATGACCTGAGCACTATGAGTAATAAAGTCAGACAGAAGACTGATACTGTTAAGAAATTCAGTGTAGGTCTACAAAAAATTGGTTGCATGGGTGTTTCAAAATTTAGGATAACTCTTACTCATAAGGAGTATTTTCTCTCACGTATTGCTCAGCTGACGGAAGGATTGCAGAGCCAGACTCAGTGATGGATTGCCAAACAGTAACTGAAGAGAGTTTCCTGTTTTTATGGTAACAGTTTTCAGAGAATGCTCTCGTCATCTGTGCTCTTGTTCACTTCCCATCCAGTAGAATAATATTTGCACAAGAACATTTTTCTTATGATTAATCACAATAATTTAATCTTTATCTGATTAAATCTTTCATCTGAAATAGCCCTGTGTGTGAAATCACACCTGCTTTCTGGAAATGAAGTAAAAGAGGCACTAATCTGGTTGATGGGACAAGGGGCTGGGACTTTGGAGAAGATGTTCTATTTACAGCTACATTGCTGTTTCTCTGTTCTACCTGTGAGGTGGGGACAAAAACATGACTTCCCATGGGCTACAAAAATCACAAATCATTATTTTCTGCTGGCAGCATGTCTTTCAGTTCATTTCTTTCTCATTAGTTGGGAATATTCCTTCTCTGCTAAATACTACTATATCTAGACTTCAAATTTTAAGTTCTAGGGTAATTTAAATACATTTAACCCAACTTCAGCTCTGCTGAAGGTGTTGGAGAAATCCACCAGATAAGGTAACTCCCTCTTGACCAAATGTTGTAATATTTGTATGTGAACTCAGTGAAATGCAAGAGAAAAAAAAAAAAAACAGAACAAAATTTCAACAGAGACATCATCTATTTCCGATGTGATACGTTGAGAAAGCCTAAGACATCAAATCTGTTTCAAGAATTCAAGTTCTTCTACAATAGTCAGAAGAATCCAGCAGATGACAAACAGAAGGAATACATCTCAGACACGTGTTGATGTCGAAATGTTTGAGAATTTAAGATACTGTAGGATATATTGAGGAGAGATCACTTGTTTTTGTTACAAATGTCCACCTTGAGCTTTGAAGACATGGATGTGTTTCAAGTAAATGTTATCAATAAATACTTTTGGAGGTTATCAATGGATATAAAGCTTGCTGGGCCCAAGACTTTCAATGTTGTGGCTATGCTATGTTTTTTTAAATGAGTTTGTGATAAGACAGAAACAATTGAAGCAAATAACATTGTTTATATTTTATTTTGAAGGGTAGTCTAGTCAGGCAGAGAGAACTTTTTAAACTTTTCCTTCTTTTTTCAGCAAAAGAAATTAATTAAAGAGTTTATTCATTTGCAAATGAAAAATTTTGGATAGAAATTCTACTGTTCTTTAAGGACACTGTTGCAACATCTCACCATCTTACCAGTCTTGTACTGTTCTTTATGCAATATATTGCTTATGTTTCACTAATTTACAATAGGTCTGGTCTCCACTGGTATATGTACAAGTAATAGGAGTTACTAAGAAATATAAAAGAAGAAGAAATACAATCTCCAGCTCCAGAAAGAAACACAAACTACTTATACTGCCTGAATTAAAATAAACTCCCATCAAAGTACTATCAGAAAGCAAACTCAGATTTAGTCATTGGTCTTAACAATCTCCTACTCACAAGATATGTCTCCTGGAAAACGGGACAATTGGGCTTTTTCTAATCCACATGAACTCACAGAGACAGAAAAGACTGTCCGGAATATAAGTCTAGAGATGTCCTGAAAAATCACCTGAAAATCTATGCTGATCTCACTGTTCCACGATGCTCTAAGATTGCCCCTGCTTCACTGTTTTAAAAAACAGTTAATGCTGTGCTCTGTTCAGTGTGAGCATAAACAATATCACTACTGGATAATGTGTGAGACTTGGCAGGTTACGAATATGTTGAGAAAATAAAGCAAAACTACTGTAATCTTTTCCTAGCCAAAAAGAAGCCAGGAAATTAAGCCATAAGAATAACAGGAGAAAAAAAAAAGTTAAAAATTAATAGAACCGATTTTGTAGAAATGTCACAAGACACAAAAATCATCATAGACACTCTTAGAAGACACTCTGCAATGTTTTATACCACAACAGGGAACAAATGGATGCAGGGTTTTACTGAGGCAAGCCACAAAAGCAAGAAAAAACTTCTCTCTAGGCAGTCACCATGGGAATGTGTCTCACATGCTCAAAATGTCTGGCAGTTATCACTTTTAATACAAGAATTGTCAACAGGATAAGTGCTTCTCTAAAAGCTTAGCTGTGCCTGCTCAGTGGTGAACTGGAACCACCAAGTACATCTTCTCAGGAGGCTATAAAATGATTTGGTTACATTCTGGAAAAGAGGAGTTTGAAGATTTAGAGCTCAATATGCAATCTCAAGGAGGAGATTTTTATTTTCTGTGCTTGGAGATATTTTGCCCCACACAAGAAGACAAAGTTCTCTGACTAGTGCAATGGAAGAGTGGTATTTTGTCAATAGCAATCTTCCAAAGCCACTGGACACTCCAGCCCTACAGCCTTTCCCAGAGCATCAAGCTTTAAGTACAAATACCTCCAAAATCTCAAAAAGACAGTCAATATTTATCTCTAGGAAATACTGGTTCAAACAGGAGCAAAACTTGACTAAATTCAGGACACTATTCTTCAGCTAGTTTTTAAATTTTTAAAGTTCTTGGACCTAAAGAAGTGTTCATTCTGACAATAGGGCAAAAGATGTAAGTCAGTTCTCACCTGGCAAACTGCTTCAAACATCCCTAATCATAAAAAGATAAGTGTGGAGTGAGAGCTCTATAAGGAAGCTCTACTTTGCATTTACTCTTGTCTAACAGGAAACAACTGCTATCGAACTGAAATTAGCTGCCAGTCCTCAGTGTGTATATAGATAGCAAACACACAAGTAAACAGGTTAAAACTGTCGGAGCAATAAAGTTTTATCTGATTTTTACAGCACTGCTACTAGTGAAATTGATTTAAACAAAATATGTATCATTTCACTTCCACGTTCTAAGTGTTCCTATATGTCAAATTTGTGCATTAACAACATATAGGAACAGAGAACAAAACCCTACATTTATCAATATGAAGACTCAATAGCAAAAGAAGCTTTTATTCTACATCTACACACCTGTGTAAATGATGGAAAAGGGAAAGGACATGAAAACAATGAAGGACACAATCAAGCTGAGGGAGGAAAAACAAGGAAGTGAGTGAAAGATGCGTTCAGGCCGCACCCTCGGCGTCTTCATTATTAATGGATCGTGTTTCTTTATAATTGGCCAATACTTTCCCTTGAACGTGCCTGGCTAACTACTCCGTATTCCTTGTGCAGAAGCTTTATCCAGAGCACCGGGCTGGGGCTGGGCAGACCTGGCTGTCCTCAGCAGTGCCGTACTGTCATCCCTGTGTCCCCATTCCCAACAGGGACGCTCCGCCTGGGCTCAAAGATGTGAGCTGGCAAAGAGAAGGAAAATCGCTCCCATCGCTGGAGCGCCGCTGAACTATCCCATTTCCATACTGCAGGAGGAGCAGATTCCAGCCTGTTTAGCCTGCTTTGAGCGGGCATGTGCGCTCGGAGCGCTGCCCTGGCACAGCCCAATCCCTCGCTGGCTCTCCCTGCGGGGATGGGAGCTCCCCTGAGAGGTTGCCAGCCCAGGGCTGCTGCTCAGCTTTGGGACACCAGCTCGGGCAGCGGTGGCTTGCTGCCTGTGCCCTCCCTCACATCTGCTCACAGGGCTCTGGGTGCCCGCGGAACATCCCCTGAGCTCCAGCTAACCTCTCACTTCTGTATGGGAAACCTGCAAGAAACTGTTCATTACAACTGCCCACACACACCACACCCTGCTTCTTTACAGACACCTCTCCATTAACAAAAATAACAATAAAAAAGCCCCCTAGGGAAATGTACTTCTGAGAACCTGTTTCGCTAACATGCTGTCACTGTGAGACATACATAATTAACAAAAGCTATGTCATGGCAGGTTTTTTTTTTTAACTATTATATGTTCTGTCAGAGGCAGCATCTTATTTACGAAAGCAGGTATTTAGTAAAACAGGCATTAATTGTGAAGTTGAGGATTGCAGGGTAATGCCCTTTTCCTAGGCAGCTGTCAGTATGTACCCTGGCAATCTCTTTTATAACCCTCTCACACTGTTTTTGGAACAGTATCATTAGCAGAAAGAGAGATGGAAGTTTTAACACAGCTGCTGCGTGTCTGGCATTTCTCCTTTTTTTTTTTTTTTTAATAAGACACAATACAGTCTCTTAGAGTTTCCAGCTACTAAGCTACATCAATCATCAACAGAAAAGAGAGAAAAAAAAGTGAAGTATTTTTTAAACTCCAAATAGAAGTAGGATTCAGGCCTTCTCTGTGATTTTTACTTTGAATTAGCATAGCCTGCTTGTGCTTTCATGTTTTTAGCAGCTAAAACCATAGATTATTATTCAACTGCTTTTAGGAATTTTTGGAGGTTTTTTTGTTTTTTGGGGTGTTTGGTTTTTGTCGTTTTGTTTTTTTTTTAATGTTTCACAATATGAGAATTGAAGGTTATTGTACCAAAATAAGACTGCTGCTATATAAAGTTGCCAGTGTTGTCATGTAGAGGAACTGGAAAGTCCCAAAGCCATTGCTTACAAAAGAAAGTTCAATTATGTTCCTAATTGAAAGCACAGACTCAAAAAACGACTGCAGGTTTTGTTAGGCAGGAAACAGTCACGGCGGTTTGAACTTTAAATTGCAATTAGCCGAATTTTCTGTCTGACTGGAAAGATTCTCCAAGGAAAGCCCCTCTTTTCCTCCGCTGCCGCTTCACATTACCTCCTGCAAACTCATTCCTGCGATGAGCTGCTCTGCGGTCCCTTGGGCGGGGCAGCTCCGGCAAGGGAGGGAAATCACAGCCAGCTGCTACTGATATTACTGCGGGGAGGGAACTGATAAACACACAGCACACACAATCCTCTCTGCCACTACTATTAGCAGCGCCCAGAATGGCCACTGATAATTACAGTGTCTGATAGCTTTGAAATTATTATTACCTCTCTGGGAGGGAGAGATGACTGTCTGTTAAGAGATGATGGACTCCTGGAAAATGAGCAGCAGCTACACCAGACTGGCTTCCTGCCTACAGTCACAGATAACACACAGAGAACGGTCCAAACCACCGGGTTTGTCACAGAGACACCCTGACAGGTAAAGGCAAAGAACAAAATAGACTGTGGATGTGTTCTGCTTGTAGCAAGTTGGAAGTTTCCATTTCTCTATTTTAAGAATTCAGTTTAATGCTGACAAATTAAATCAGCGTGCTCCCAGATGCCAGCTGATTAAAAAATATGATGTGTTTTGAACACCATTAATTGTTTCAGTGTGATGTTGCATTGTTTTCAAAGTAGGCAAGATTACTGTGATGGGTCATGTTTGTTTCACAATTATCCTCCCTGTGAAGTTATAGTTCACAGATAACTACCTACATTTAGCCTTGGTCCTGGAAAAAACAATTTTAGAGGCCAGTTTTTCAGAACTCCTTCCCTTGCTCTCCCACACAATATCCTCTTGAAAATAAAAGGCCAAACAGTAATATATGAAGGGAAGAGTTATTATCTTCCATATTGACTGTATTTTCAAACACTAATCCCTTAGTTCTGGAAAAAAATGTGGTGCAAGAAGACCAGAAAGCAGATGGAGAAGCCTTTTTACAGCATTTGGAATGTCAAAAACTTTTAAATTCTTTGAGTGATTTACCCTTTCCTTTTAAAGGAGCTCTACATAGCTTTTTCTCTGCTTCTCTACATGTTTTACTACCAGTCAATGACATTAAGAACCAGTATTATTAAATATTATCACATCTTTTCAACAAGTATTTTAGGAGTAATGAGCTCATGGTTGTCTCAGGTGTTTATCTGTCTATCAGCCTGTCATGATATCTCTGACAGCTGGCACATTCTTGATACAGTCAAACCTCATGCTTGTTTAGGTGATAGATGAATAACTGCAATATTCACACTATCTTCAATTCAGGCCCATAAAATCATGGAAACTCTTCTGGAATGAAAGATACACCACATATGGATGAACATTTTATTTAACCTTGGCTGGAACTACCAGTGGTTTTAAAAGCATTTACTTAAAAAGTTCTTCCTCAATTGTACGATGCTATCTGGCCTCATTAAGCCTTTCTCTGACTTCCTATTTTCAAGGTAATGGCTCTTCATTGTGGTAAACACCAGCACCTAAAGAATCTTCAAACATTTCTCCAAAGACTGCAAAACAATCCCCTGCCATGGTTTGTTGGCTCTGCGTGTGCAAGTGTCTCCCGGGCAGCTCCATAACCCTTCCACTAAACAATGAT
The DNA here is from genome assembly GCA_013397245.1 of Thryothorus ludovicianus. Classification (NCBI taxonomy): domain Eukaryota; kingdom Metazoa; phylum Chordata; class Aves; order Passeriformes; family Certhiidae; genus Thryothorus; species Thryothorus ludovicianus. Next base: position 358,551 of record VZTB01015026.1, on the reverse strand, counting down.
GGAAAGTTCAAGTGACCTCTTAATAAAATCGAGTTACTTTGTAGCTTTGGGAAACTGCCAAGATACACACTGTAAGGACTGAGTGAAAATAAGCTAGCACAAAGAGCTTCTTCAAACTGCTTTATTTACAAATTTACACGATAGATATGCACACCAAGGGGCAGGCAAGTCTCTTCCTTTGTGACTGACCAGCAGCTGCAGGAGCCGTGTCTCAGAGCCCTACCTTGCTATGGGGCTCTGGCAGCCTCTCCAGGGCTAGCAGCCAAGCTCCTGCCTCCCACGGGCAGACTCATTCTCCCTCTTTCCATTTCATCTTTGCCACTACTACTTTTGTTCCAGTTTTTTCCAGTTTGTGGGTCAAAACTCTAGGATTCACTTTGTGTTAATCAAGGATAACTTCAAGAAAAATGTTTCTACAAATACATAATGCCTGCAGGAGAAAATCTCCTCCAAAAACATCACTAACCAAGATGTCAGCATCTATATCCTCCGGGATCCAGACTCCTTAGACAAGTCATGTCAACACCATGAGTGAGAAACATATCAGTCATAGTATAGTCACAACATCACAGAAATCAGGATGAGTACGTTTTTCAGCTTTCTCTGTATCTCATTTTTCCTTCTGGAATCACACTAAGAGTAATTCCAGGTCCTCTTTAATTCTGTAAAATTCCATAATAAATGAATCAAAATTCCAGTTCAGGAGTTTCCTAACAGTAATAGCCATATAGTCTGTGATACACAGCAAAATCACTGGCTAAAAAAAGAAAACACCACCATCAACTGCCATCAACTGCTGTTTTGAAGTCATTACTGACTACAAAGTCATGCTGGAATGTACTGTACACGAACTAAAATATACTCTAGCTATAGTCTAATGCCTTACTAAGCCAATGAAGAAACTTCCCTGGAGGGCATATGTGAAGTTTGACACACTTTTTATAACTATGCTGAAGGTTCAATTATGGGGCTTTCTGTCTCACTGTAAAAACACATTACTCCCAGAGTCAGTGCAGACTGCTCTCTAGGACACTCCAGTCAGCATAGTAGTAAAAATCAGTCGAGCAGTTATAATATTTCTACAGTGCACAGATGTGGACCAAGCCAAGGATTTAAACACATCTTAGACATACCTCATTTGCCTACAGCAGCCCTGTCCTTTCTCTTAAGGCTTTGTCTGTATACCTGATCTAAGCAAGAGCATTTTGGTACAATGGACACAGGATTTTAGAAAGAAAAGCAGACACTGCTTCAGCTACCACAGATGCACTGGGTACTTGTTCCCTCTGACACACCCATTCACAGCCTGGCAGCCCTGCAACCATTACAGAAGTATCCCCTGCTGCTCAAGAAAATGAGACATATATTTACTATACACACACATACACACACAGCCCTTGGGTGACAATGGCCATGAAAAATGCATTTTGTTAGACTCCTGGAACTGATGAGTCCAAAAACAATACAGAAGCACAACTGTTAACCCTAACCACAAAATGTCTCGAGGCAGTTGCAGTCACAGTGAGAGTCTGCTCAAAGTATGATCATTCCCCTAAAACATGGTTGAGCCTGCACATGAAATTTCAAAAGCTTTTCATCACTTTGGACATAAAATTTTTATTTTTTTCCTCTGTATTAACCTTAGATTTTTAAATACAAACATTTGAAGTATATAACCGAGCTGCAGGAAGGTAGGTGCTAAACAACTGAATTTTATCACTTTTAACCCCCTTTGTGCCAAAAGCTCATCAGCCAGCCCAAAGAGACCTTAGAAAGTCGGGAGCAAGCATGTTTGGCATAAAAGCTCTCCAAATTTCAGCAGAGATCCCTGCAGTTTCTCTCCTGTTCAGCAAAGCTGTGCCCAAATGCAGTTTGTTTCAGCTGTTGGTTCAGCCCATGTAAACTCCAGGATGCAGCTGTAAGCTGGGGGCTCACCCCCTTCCCCCTGCCCCCCTTTCTGCTGCAGTCGGGAGCAGAGCTGGGAGAGCAAACTGCGTTTGTAACAGCAGTCACATCGTCGAACTGAGCTTTACCAGAGCCATCCCGAATTCCCTAGTGTACTTCTGCTCTTAGTTTAAACTTCATTCTTTAATGTCCTGCAATTCCATTTTTATAGAGCTGGAATTGCCCTTTACAAGCAATACACAGCTTTCTGTAATTGAACAGACCAGTAAGTCTGAGACTGCACTTCTAAAACATCTCTGATAACACTTGAAATAATAAAAGTATACAGATGGAAGAAAGCTGTTAGCTATCTAGCAGAAACGTACTTGCTGTCTGAAGCATTAACTTTACAACCATAAGTGTTTTCATTCATAAAAATCTTACCTGTTTCTGTTAGACAGAGCTTCAGCAAACATAATCCAAAAGTTGCCCACAAGGAAAATTTGGCCATTGTTTTCTTGGAACTGTTTTGCAAAATCCAAAGATCCTTGCAAGCTGCAGAGAGAAGAAAAGCCCCGACGCTTGTTAAGCCTGCAGTCAATGAGTCTGAAGTTTGCTGCACTTTTTATTCTGATTCAAAGGAACTGAAGTAATGACATAACTGGGAGGGGGAAGCTCCATCAAAAGTCCACACCCATATTGCTACAAAAGTTACCCAGCAGCAGAAGGGGGAGTGGAAGGAGAGCTAGTACTGACTAAGCAGGCACACTTGAGTTTTAAAGAGCCACTAAGCCTTCTCTTCTTACACAAGTCTAGTCAAAAGTTATACTTAGTGCTTGTAGGAAAATTTGTGTAATCTCTCCTGAGTTACCTCAGAAATGCAGTTTGTTATAAGCTTTTCCTCCTGTTTTTAAAATATCTTCATTACTGCAAACCAAGTGAACCTACAAGCACTAGAGTTTCTGAACGCTGGTAATGCATCTGTAACAGCCTAGATATTCCCCAAAAATATTTTGCTTATTTATTCCTATCTCACCGTTTTCTCTTTCCGTGGTTCAGTTAAGAGGAAGTGAAATGCCTGCTCTGCAGTGAAGCTTTCTGCTGTGTTTTTGTCCACTGCTGGGGGATAACCTCATGCAGAAGGTAAGTTGAGGCAGTTCAGCCTCCCACAGCCCATTCCACCCTTGATGTCCCTGCACAGGCTGCTCCAACAAGAATAATGAATGAAGAAGAGCAGAGAATAATGCCAGTGCCAGAAGAGAGTGACACTGAGGACTAAGGCTGGTATTTCATTGTATTGATGGCATGAGGCACAGAAGGAAGTTCTCCTCCTATTCCCAATTCAGAAAGCAGAGAAACAGGATGAAAAGGCACAGGATCTTTGAGGTTCAGACAAGGTTTCAGTTCCTGAGGGACGTATGGTCATTGCAGAGTGTGGTTTTGTTTGGCTCTTCATGAAACCCCTGGTGGAAACCTCAAGGCCTCTGTAGATAAGCAAAAGGTTTGTCTCTTGCATGCCTTGGAGAATTCCCATGGTGTCTCCATGCACTGGCTTCTCTTTAGAGCTGGAGAATTCTAACAGTGGTTCCTGCTGAGGGGTTGGTCAGGGTCACCAAAGCCAGCCCTTCTCACCTTTAACAACCAGCATGTGGTGATGACTGACAGCCAGAAATGCCACGATTTCAGTTTCCCTTGCCAAATCTGGAATGAACAGTCGTATATCAGATTACCATTTTGTCAATCTTCCCACTTGAAAGAATTTTCTCATTAATTTAATCCCCGTTAACACAAACAACGGAAAAATACAGACAGATCTCACCAGCCACAGGCACAAGAAGGTCACATAAAGAGGTTTGCAGGACTTTGCCTTTTTTTTGTCTTTTGACTTAAAGATGGACAGCTATCCTTTCCTCAACCAGCCAGATTTTTAGCAACAGGTTCCAACAGGCTTTTCCTACAGGTCTAAAATATCTGATGGGACAAAGTTAAAGTGAAAAGTCTTTCTATTAAACACAGGGAATCTTTTTATTATGAAGCTAACAACTTTGAAATTGTTAAAGATTATTACAGATAAAGATTTATTATAGATAAAGCATTTTCTTTAGTGAGTATGCTGATTTTTTTTTTAAGAAATTGCTTTAAAAGCAATTAAAAACAATCTATTATATATCTTATTGTCTAAAGTGGAAAGAGAAATATTTCTTAAAATACTGTACATTTATATCTATAAATGTTTTGGCATCAAAATCCATGAATAAAGTTTAGTGAAACTTCAGAATGCTGGGCACAGTTATTGAATGTTTTAAATCTACTAAGTATATATTTCTTCTCCAATTGGTAAATTACTTTAAAAATTCACATCCTATGGATGAAACAGAATAATTAAACATTTAATTAAAATTCAGGAAATTTTGAGTCTTATTTTTGATGAACATAAATTGCCTCTCCATTAACATCCTATATTCATAATGATGCAGATTTTTTTTTTAAAAAAAAAAGGTTTCTATGGTACAGGTAAAGGGAGAATAACCTCCATTTTATGGATAGTGGTAGTGTCTTATTTAACCAGAAGTGGAAATTCCTAGTCTCTCATGGTCTGAAGTTTCTAATTCTAGCCCTTCTGACACCTGATTATGAATAGGTTGTTTTCTAGATACCAAAATATTACTTGTTATTCATCTCAATCTTTTCAGTACATCTGCATGCGTTCAGCAAGGGTGGGTGGTATTCTGCTTTGGAAAGACTCTCTCTTGCTTGTTGCCCTGAAAAATTGGGCTAAGATTAGACACATCTAGACCACGTGCATGGAGGTGCTAGCACCTAATGCAAAAGACAGACAAGAAAGATGATTGATAACATTACATCATTTCATGTGATAAATCACGAAAATAGTTACTGAGCTGGTTGTATGTGGCACGGGAGTTTGGCCATTCCTCGTGCCATCTGCCTGCTTACACATCAGCCAAGGACACACATGTGCATTCCAACAAAAAAATGACACAAAAAACATTTCCTTCTTTCCCACACAAACATGGTCAGCTCATGTCGGTTTCAGGTAGACAGCAGTCCAAATTTAGCCTGGCTGCAGGGCATAATGCTGCTCAGAAAATTTAGTCAAAGCAGATGTACAGCTCTAGAAAAACTCGGGTTTGGGGGTTTGACTTTTGGGTTTGTTCTGGTTTTGTTTTGGGGATTTCTTTGTGAGAAATACATAACTTCTCCTTTAGTTTGGGAAAACCTTATTACATAGGAACAGAAAAATCCTGAAGCAAATTTTCAGCTGAAGAAATGCAGCAGAGCATCCCTTTTGAGCCAGTCGATGCAGTTAAATATCTGAGATCTGGAATTTGCTTACTTCCTTGACAACAAGAAGCGAAAGTAATTTTACAAAAATATGTAAAATTATCAATTAATTAAGTTTTCAAAAAAAAATGAAACAATAATACTAAAAAAGGGTTTGTATTGATTCAGCATTTAAAAGAGTGCTTTTCTGTGATGCATTTCATACAGTGACTACTGAATCTGTGATGGTAAAATATAGTACAGGAATACCAAAATCACTCACTTATGATTTTATCACATATATGAACTGTAGCCAGCACTAATTAATTTTGATAAAAATCCTAATAGGGAGTACATATGTTGGAGTCCTAGAAAAGGAACATACACAGCTTACAGTGATATAAAAAGTTGGGTGTTTTGAGCAATTCACATAGAGGATGAAATTCTGGCCTAGCTTAATTGAAAGCCCAAAATTCCACTGAACTCAATAGTGCAGCCTCTCCCTAGAATGGATATTTAGATTTTAATTTTGGACAGACAAGAAAATGGATGTACCTGAATGAACATGTACTTATGATGGGGAAAAAGGAAAGGTATCAATGGAGATTGATTTCACTGTTGAATGGGGGAAATTGAAAGAAGGGTAGAATGGAATTTTGCTTCTTTGAAAATAGCTATTTGTTTTCTGAAACCTTAAATTTTTTTTTTAAATACAGCTCCTAATTTTATTTTTTTTCTATTATCAGAAGAAATACTATTTTTTAATTAAAAAATAATTTTCTGACCATAATTTGGTGAATATTTCAAGCTTGTTATGGGGAGCTGAGCAGCAACTGGTTTTAGTGAATATAAAAAGCATGAATGTTGTTAGGCAGTTCTGGTCATGGCTGTGTATATTTTGTGTAGACTGCTGGTGATCTGTGAGACTGGCTGAAAATCAGATTTGGGGGACCAGGGAGGACTTCATACCCACTTATCTGTAATATCAATAAAATATGCTATTTTTAATAAGATTTCCTCCATGTCCCTAGACTGCAATCTAGTTTCCTGCATTTCAGACTAGATTCAATTTCAGAGTAGATTTAATTTTCATTATCAATCCTGAAAACAGGTTTTGCAATGGCTAGGGTTGTAAATGCTCCAGTGTGGCAAATCTTGAGCTGCACACTTTTCTTGGGCTCTGAGCGCTGATGGCGAGGCAGAAGAAGAGCCTGTGCTGGTTTAAGCAAGAAAAGCTGCTCTTTTGGCTGGAGGGCAAAGCACTCCCTTGGGAAGCTGAGCGCCCGGTTCTACTCCCATCAAGCTTTTGTTCCTGGATGTAATTTACAGCCTGTGTCCTGCAGAGAGTTAGGAGGATGAACAATGGCTCCGAGTTGTTTACTCCTGAAAAAGGCAGCAACCCAGACTGGCACCTACCGTGTGGATTCATCAGCCTGTTTTACTGGTTTGCCCCAGATCCCTAAACAACTCTCTAACCCAACACAGGCAGAAACCTTTGCAGCCAGCATGGCTCAAGCTGGCTTTAAGGAATTCTGTCACACCATGTGGCCCCATCATTTTTCCTCTTCCCAGTGCCAGGGCAGTGCACGTAGTCCCTGGCTGATCCCCCAGGGCACAGGCAGAGAGGCACGGTCCCCACAGACAGCTCCAACAGCACTGTCCCCCCTCGGTCACGAAGCTGTTGCTGGAGATGGAGCTGGAAACGTGTCCCCAGCAGGGCCACCAGCTGTCCCAGAGCACATTAGTGACCGACGGGGTCAGCAGCAGCAGCTGTGTAGCTGGGGGTGGGGGAATATGGGGGAAATGCAGGGGAGAAGGGCACACTCAAATCCTCTGTAGGTGATTTCTGTCTGTCTCTGCCCCTCCTTCCCCTGGCTGGCCTTCCCAGCACACACCATGCAAGAAGTCCCTGGAACTGACACATCCGAGCAAAAGAAATGAAAGTGGGAATACAGAACACTGAACTGAGCTGCCCTCTTTGTGCCCAGCGTTCTGTATTCTCACTTTTATTTCTTTTGTTTGCAGCTATACAAGAGATTAATCAAGCTTATACTAAGCTATTTCCTGGATGTACTCTTTCCTCTCCACGGTCTTTCCATTTTCTTCTACTTGATTTTGCTTCGTGACTTCTACCTTGACTTGTCTCTGTCATCTTCACTAATTTCTCCTTTTTCTTAGCCCCCATTCTTTCTCATCCACTCTCTCATCCATACAGCATATTGGAATTACTAAATCAAACATTTAAAGCCCCAGAAGAACAGGTGAGCTTTACAGAAGGCAAACATTCAGGAAACTCAGGAAACACTTCATATTTGCATAACCAAACTGTTAAGTGTTACATATAGATAAATGCTTAGGGGCCCTTGTGCCTCATACAGACCTGATCAGGGCCATTCAGAGTCAAGGGAAGTTTTCCATTGATTTTGAGAAATATTGAATGGAGGTAGCTGCAAACAGTGTTTAGTTCAGTACCAGTATCTGTATTATGATAACTCTGCCTACTGCATTACATGTTTCCCCTATGTGTATAAATATATATATACATATTCTGAGAGAATAGAGGGGTTACATCAGATTTATAGCCACTGATAAAATGTTTTCCCATCTAACAAAAGTAAACCCTGAATTCTAACTGGAACAATTTCTGTTCACACCAGATCTGTTTGTGCCACTCTTGCCATAGCCACACACAATATATCCACATTTAGACTGTCTTAAACATAGCAGAGTGGGAATGAGCAGCTAAGCCTATCTTTTTCTGTTACAAAGAGCACTAAAACCAGACACTGTATATAAACAGCAACTTACTAAATTTCAGTAGTCACCCTGTTAGTCAGTTTTAGGATTCCTTTGAAAGGTGGAAGGGAAGGAAAAGCATCTTAATTTTAGACCATAATAAGCATGTTTGTTTCCAGAGGCAAGGGTTCCAGCTGTTTCCAGTGTGGCTCTAGGAGGGAAGGGGCCGGTGTGCACACACCATAGGATGAACAGGGTGAGGAGGCTGATGGGCACAGCAGTGCTGGGTTTTGAAATGCTGAACTTGCTGCGTACAATACACACAAAGCAGTCTGGCCCTCGTAAACTTTTAGGGAATGTATTGCTACAGCGGTGGCATCTCCCTCAAATGGGCAGTCCTTTTGCCTTGTTGGATGTGCAGACAGCAGCAGCAACCACAATTCCCCCCAAACCCTGTAAGTTATGCAGGTTAAACATAGCCAGGAATGAATGAACTGGTGCAGCAGCAGCAGCTTGTTTCCTAAGGTTGGATCCTTTCACCTGGATATATCCAGACAAAGCCAGGGCTGCTGTCTCCCTGAGCTCAGCTGGAAAACAGGGAGCCTGAGGAGGTGCCTCATGTCCAGGTGGCACCAAGTGCCCCTCCATGAATGGAGAATGCTTAAGGCAGGAAACTCCTCCCAGTGTTTCCCCTTGGAGCCTTTTTTCTGATCTCTACATAACGTATGTTGGAATTGTCAAGTAGGAAAACCTACAACTTCTGGGGGAAGCTCCTTTCTCTGTAGTGTAAACAAGTGAAAGAAGGGAATTCCGGGTGACTGAAGGCAGGAGTTTTGTGTGGGGCTGGGACAGAGGCACAGAAAATAGAATTAATAAAATTAGTGAGACAGAAACTCCGGTTTTGCACATCTCATGTGCCTGAATTTCTGCTATAGAAATAACCAAGGGAGGAGCTGAGTGCTGTTACAAGACAATGAGGTTTTGTTGGGACTGGGAATTGTCACACTAGACTGCATGTTCATTGCCTACTTAACTACTTGGCTGAAGTAACAATGAAAGCCAACATTTTAGAAACTAAAAATAAACACTCGTTTGGGATATTATTACATAGTTGGTAAAAGTTCAGTTACGGATTAAATTTCTCTCATTAGCAAGAAGTTCCTACCTAGAACAACACAGCTGTGTTTGCAAATGTACCTTTTTTACTGACCAAAATTTGGTTTATTTGTTGTCTTTAGTAATACTGAATGACAGTAACTAAGAAAAAAATATTACTTACAATATGATTTTGAAAATGTGCTTTCATTCAGTTGCAGTCCTTTTGGGTAACCTTTTGAGGGATGTTTGACAGACTCTATCAGCAACAGATATTAGCCAGATATAAATTCTATACAGAAAAAAAGAAAATAAACTCAATGTTTTATACAATTGCACATTACAAAATTTGCACTATGCTGGTGATTCATGTAAACACAGTAATCATCAAGTTACACAAGATGACATAATCATCATAGTTAAGCATCTCCATGTCATCTTTTGGTTCCTGAAAACTCCTTTTTCAATAATTTGTGCTTCACTGATAAAGAAAATATTTGTTCATGAATTCATCAGTTCTTCAGAATAGTGCATGTCTAAAATATTTGCAATGTGTTCACAAACATTTCATTTGCAGAAATACAACTGACAATAAATACATTATAAGTTATTAGTTCACCTCTAAAAGATTATTTATATTGTCTACATATTTTACTGAAGTGTTGGAAGAATTAAGCAGGTCATGTCTGAACAGCTTTTTGAACAAGTCAGATCTGGAAAGCTATTAAGACTCCTTCAGATGTTAAAGTTTCAGCCAACTTGCATTGAATTTACAAGAAATTATTTATATCTGAGTCACCAGATATTTCAAAGATACACGACATGAGACCAAATTCAGAGATATACAATTAGATATGAAAACTAGAAAGAGAATCTGTAGTTTATCTGCTGTCCATTGTACCCAAAGTCTCAGCAGCACAAAGTCCTGTCCTTTGCAAGACACATTAAGATAAAGAAGTTTGAACACATGAAGATTTATCTGAGGTTCATACTCCCCTCACTTTGTTCTCTATAACCAACCCTTCCATAATTGTTGCAATAATTTAATGAAAATTTTCCCTGGGGGAATAGGTAGAGAGGCAGAGATAATAGAAGGAATAAAAAACTGTTCTGCTAGTCTGATGGATCTGGTACCATCATAAACTCCATGCACCACTATCTGGCAAGCAGGAACTGCTAGACAACACCACAGAAAGTGAGTCACACTAAACAGTTTTTTCAGAGTCTTGAGACAAAATGGAATGTGTTGAGTGCACTCCTGAAAAGATTCTTTCCCACATACAGGAGGAGAGTCACTGTTTGGTATTAGCTGGCCCAGGAAGGATCGATCTGCATCAACTGCAACATGATCTCTGACAAATGTATTACTCCCTGGGTGATGAATTATACAAGGCATATCTCAAGGGGCACAGATGTGAGATAGGCTATGAATGTTCAAGAGTCTAGTTCAAATACAGATACAAGGATACTAAAGCTTATCTCAACTATTTAAGGATTCCTTTTTAACTTCTCCTCCCATATTCAAATTCGGTTCTTCAATCCCAGTCTAGCTAGTTTTTCCTCTCTTCTTAATAACACAGTTCTGTACAGACAGATATATCTGAAATACAGTTCACATGGCCCAGTCCTTGCTGAACTTAGCAGTTCCAGAATACTTTACACTTTTTTTTAGCTTTAGAGAACTAACTGAAGCGCTTGTAGAAACCTGAGAAATAAAAATGTAAAAATACAGCACGCAGTGCCAGCCACAAGCAGCCAGAAGCCCTTACTGGATGCCTGAGGAGACTGAGGCTGCCTTTTCCTGCTATGAACATTCTAACCACAGCTGCTAGGGGACAGACATTTGCTCCCCTGGGTGTCTCTTGAGCAGTCAAGTTGAAGTTGCTCCATTTTGCTTCAACAGAGAAATATTAGGCCAGAGAGAGAAACAGAACCTATGGCTGATGGCTTTGTTTGACACTTGTGTGAGAGTCGAGATCCTCCTTCCTTCAGGGAGTAGGCAGCTTAGCATGTGCTTGCACATCTGCATAGCAAAGGCAGCCCTAGCCTGGTGTCAGCTGAGCCTGCCTCAGAGCTGAAAACACTGTAGCCTCACTTGTTTGGCAGAGCATATGCACTAATTAGCCTTGCAGATAAGCCTAACTAGCTAGGACCAGCTACAATCCAGCAGTGATCCGTGGCCTTGAGGAACTCATGTCTTTATATTCCTGGTAATTACAGCATGTGGATGTCCCAGCTGGGTACAGCTCTTCACCCTCTTCTACTGTAAGCTGAAGTTGTGTCCCTCATCCCTTCAGGTGAGCTTACCTAAAGAACACATCTCATTGCAGGATTTAGCCACAAGTCACCTGTAAGATAGCTTGTGACCTGTCAGATAAGAGAGAGTATATCAAAGGAGCTGTCTGTGCTTTCCCCACCTCCCTACTCTTTTTCTTTGGCAAGGATCTGCAGGATTTCAGATTTCAGTGGTATGAATTTTGACTGAAGCCAAATCAAGAACAGATTTAAAGCCTAAAGCCAACAGATTATGAAGCCTATTCAGTAACAGATTTTGGTCTTGCCAAAAAAATTCTTTGCCAAGAAGGAATTCTGGCCAAGCAAGACGAGGAAAAATTTCTCCTGGGGCTTAACTGGAGTAAGCGGTACAATTCAGACAGGAAAGAAATTAATCTGAACATGAGGTAGGTCCTGTTGTGAGACCAGCTACATAGTGGAATAGCCTTTGAGAACACGCTCACCCTTGCAGAGGAATAGATGAAATGACCAGACCTTCTTAGCTCTGTGATTCACCTAAGAGGATCCCACATCTCAAGTGCTGTGCTTGGAACATCTGAACAGTCACTGAAACCAGTATTAGGTGTTAGTCACACCATGGTAGCATTTGCCACTCCTCAGAGACTTTGCTGCAGACAAGGGGTGCTTTCAGTCACACAGCTTGCAGACTAAAACCCAGCCAGTAGCTTTTTCTGTTTCTTGAAACACAGGTTAATTACTTTACAGGAAGGAACCTTTGTATTTTAACCCATCTCTTCTATCTTAGTGTTATTAACCATCTCGCAGACATTCTTTTACATTTCTCAACTGTCCATTTAAGATCCCTGATGGATGGGATTTTCTCAGCAGGTAGAAAATTACTGACTGAAAAATTAGGAACAGTCTGTGCATGAATTTATGAGATTCATTTTGAATTGTGTCCTACTTTTTCACTCCAACAGAAACACCAACTTATTTACTCTTCACTCAGTGCCATTGTCATGGAAATAAGGCATTATGCTCTGGGCTCTGCAATGCCATTAGAACCTCACAGGATCAAGATCTTAGAATAATTTCTACTCCCTCACAGATTCAGTAATTACTTCTAACACAAGAGAAAACATGTGGGTTGATGCATGACTGAATGGAGAGTTCAAGACACAGGCGTTTTTAAAGAAAAACATTTGTACAAAAAAGAGTTCTGGTAAAGACACGTGTAGTGATCTCCTAGGTCAAGTACATTCTCATTGCTGTGCTATTACACATTCTTCAGTGCTTTGCATGCTGAGCTATTACTTTGGAAATAATATTTGCTTTTTAGAATGGCAGGCAGTGCTAAAGAAATATTGGAATTAATAACGGTGCAGCTCTGACTTGCTTCAGAAATTCCCATGAGTGAAGTGGTACAGAGAGAAAGAAATTATAAATGAGAGGGACACAGGATTTGAAACAAGGGAATAAGGACTGGGCTGAACACATTCTTTTCCTGTTAGCATTATTCTGCTGAGGTCAGTTAATCCCTCTGAGCTGCAGCTCAGAAACATGAAATATATAATGATCTCTTGCTATAAGTATGGTAGTAGCATAAGGAAAAAGTAAAAGATCTGTCAGGAGATATGTTGTCACTGAAAATATATCTAAAGAGACATAATACATAATGTTCTTCAGATGATCATTCATGAAGAGTTTCAGCCATGCAACACTGAAGCATCTTTATAAATCACAAGAGTCACAAGAGAAGTTATAGAAAACGTGGGGAAAAAGGGGAATTACAGAAGTTCACATGATGGTGGCTCCTTTTTCTCGAGATAGACCACAGGCTTACACAGCAATACTGTCCTCTGTCCTTCTTTCCTATAGGCAGAGATTCAAATTCACCAAATTTTTTGTTCCAGCCTGTGCCTTCCTTATTTCTAAATAATCCCAAAACAAGCCAGAATATGATCCTATCTATGTTTAGGCTTTGGCTCTTAAATGTAAAAACTTCAAGACAGATTTGTCTTCTTAGAGGTAGGAAAGTAATTTCTGGTGTGAGTAAACATTACTTTTCTGTGTCAGCGTAAAAATACCTTTTTTCCAAGACAAACACCATTTTTGACACTTTGAACTTTTTCAGCATTTTGAGATCTGGATACTGTCTGTCAACCAGTCTTCAAATGTGGAAAGCAGTCTGAATTCAGATGTTCTGCCCATCTTCAAAAAACATTATGACCAACACAAAAGGCAACGATTTGTGTCTGTCAATGACCTCAACATTAAAAGGAGAATAAGATATAAATTAAAGTCTTAGTACTTACATGCTGGAAGTATTAAAATCAAGGACCTTGTTTTCTCCATTTCAGTTGTTAAGTTTAGCTTTGTTTAGGAATTGAAGCCTATGCCTAAGGCTGAACACCTAAAAATGTAGAAATATGTTCAGTAAACCAATCACTAGGTCAAATATTATGTTGACTTTTCTCCCTGTGTATACCCTAAAATCTGACAACTTTTAGAGGGGAAAAGAAATTGCAAAGTCTCAAGAGTTTCCATAAGTCTCAATTTGCCTTCTCCGTTAAATCAAAGACATGAGTGAATTTGCATCTCTGATGGTTGCCATGAGGTGGAAAAAGGGGCAAACCAAAGGAGATGTGCAGAGCAGAGAAAAAGGAAGCCTGGAGAGAATTCAGAAAGCTGCTAACTGTCATAAAATCTCAAGATCTAGAAAGGAAACAAAAAACACAATATGGATAGAGCACTCATTTCCACCCAGCAATTAAGAAAATGTCTCAATCAGTAATCATTTGCATGTAACCACCTCCTACCCACCCTAATTCTGGATAAACAAAACTTCAGCTATTAATTTTATTTTTTAATTCCGCATCAAACACATTTGCTTAATTATTTTGAAAAGTTTTTGAATTGGAATCAGAAGCCATGTGTGGGGTATATCAGTTCCCAAAGGAATAAATACTTATTTCACAACATCCACCTTAGTCCAATAATTTCTTTCTTCTGCATGTGGCTACATGAAGAGTAAAGGAAAGTCATAAATAACATGCCAGGTATTTTGCAATGAACTCTCTCAATTACAGTCAATAAATTGCACATCAGATGAGAAGCTGCAGAACACCGAGTTTGGAGTTTTTTATCAGTTTTTTTTTAGTTAGGTTTTTGTTTGTTTGCTTATTTGGGTGGTTTTTAGTTACAATTTACTTTAAACTTGAAGAAATTCTCAGCATCCTCTTAAGGGAGACAAGAGTCTCAGCTATGCAAGTAGATTACAGAAGGGACCAGACTGGCATTCAAGGATTGGTTGGTTTAAATATTGCTCTTTATTTCTCTGAGCTCATAGCACAGTTGCTATGCTGTTTGAATTCCTATGCAACTACTAATGGTGTTTCACTTTTATGGAGACATTTCTTTTAAAAGGAGAGACACTATAACAGAAACATTATTTCTGAGTTGGTTGTAAATGTCCATCATAATTATAATCCTTAAAAAGGAAAAGGAAAAAATACAGTTGTGATACCAGTTTTCTTCATATCTATTTTCATTTTGAAATGCAATTAAAGGCTTAAATCTCTGCAGTAGCATGTAGTCATCTAAGTGTGTATTATATATATACATGTATATATTTCTATCACTATGTGTGTTTGTGTGTGTGTGTGTGTGTAAAGCAAGAAACTTTGTGAATCACCCATCACATATTTAAAGAGCAGAACTACAAGAAAAGCAGAAAACAAAAATGCATTAAAATCCTGAAGGACTTTATTAGAATCCAGCATTAACCCACATCATTCTCTGTATCTGTTGTGAATCTCCATTTAGGATCCTGCCAACTATGCCAATTTGTGATGAAAGAGAGGGTTAGGGTTGCTCAGAGCCACTATCAAAGGTATTAGCAAAAAAGATTTTAATAGATATTTATAAAAATGCTTATAAATAAGTACTTATAAAAATTAACAAAGTTTGATGGCAAGGTTCCATCTATTGCTTACTACATTGATAGAACACACAAAGTGAAATTGATTTAGCATTGATTTAGAATGATTTACACAAAGACAAAAGGATAAGGGAGACCTTGTTGAGTCAGAAGGTTCAGAGTAGACCTTTTTGCTTTCTAAACTCCTGATGGAATTTGGGTGTGGCTTGGTCCAATCTATATAGCTCAAGGAATTATAATGATTAAGCCTTTATTTCTACCACTGACTCAAAATACTGTAAAATAAGTTTTCCTTTTATAACACCACATTACTGCATTTTTCTGCTGTCCCAAACTAAATGTTTAGTGCAGTGGGAATCACGGAGAGTGTCCCCATGTTTCAGGGTCCTGTCTCTGTCTCACTAGAATCTATAATGCCACTGCAGCCATACAAACTGCACAGAAGCACATGTTTGGGGTTTTTTTTCCTTTTGTCCAAAAGGTCTAGAATCTGCATTCTTGTCCAGTGACTCTTCTTAACAACTCACTGAAGGAACTTCTGACATCTCATTATTTTAATTTTTGAATTTCCCCTTTCTACTCCCTAAAAGCCTCTCTTCCCCACTCTCACCCCATGACAAGTAAAGTAATCTCATCACTTCCATCACAAAAAAGTACCCAACATTCTTGCCTAAATTTAAGTCAGCCTCTCATAATTTTTTGGTCTTTAGTTAGGTTTGGTAAAACCTAACGTGTTAAACCCTTTTTATTTTTTTTCTGGCAGGAAGTTAGGTTAAAAATTGAGTCCATATAAATTCTCTTCAAAAAACTCTTTTAACATTTTTAAGAGACGATGTGTTCAATGTGTGAGCTACAAATATTCTCTGGTGTTTCCACACAGTGAGCAACCTCCCTTCAGCATGTGGTAATCCTCAAGATATCTGCAATGACTGATAGCACATCCCTGCAGGTACTGGATACAGAGACATGTCCTGTCACATTCCCTCTGGAGTGCAACTTCCTGTATTCCTGTACAGTCATCAATGGCTCATGATCCTGGCTCATCAAGTGCCTATTTCATACTCCAGGCAGCTTCATTTGTTTGTAACTGCTGCTGAGAAACCCTTGATGACTGCACAAATTATTCAAATAAAAGTGCTCAAGACAAAAAGAAATTCCAAAAGAGAAAGGCAATTATTTACCTGCTAAAGAATCTCTGAAACACAACTCTTTGCTACCTTTCATAATATCACCTTGTACAAGAAGGTACTGTACTTCCTGCCTGTGCTCCCACTCATTCAACAATGGCACAATTCTTTTTTATTCTGATTTACTCATTGGATTAAGGGGAATTATGTCAAAAGAGAAAAGAAAAAGAAGCTGAATTAACATGTTAGTTCAGAGAAACTTTCTGCCCAGTCTGTTGCCCTTTTATCTTCCTGATTAAGTGAAAATTAAAACAAAGAATCTTCTTGCATGCCCTCACTTTTCTTTAGATATATACACAAGAATGTATATTTACGATTTGGGACACTTTTAAAATATTGAACAGTATAAAACAGGATCCCTCCTTTATCACCATGGTTAAGATAATTTTTTAGAAAGACAATTTTTCCCTGCTCTATTTTCTTACAGCACTTCAGGGCATACCCATGTACTGTATTTGCACAGAGCACAGGGTCAGAGAGGGAGTTACTGATGGTGATGAGATTATTTCTCCCCTCACTTAGCAGACTGTAAAACGTGTACTCCCAAAGCAGCAATGACTTCGGCTTTTCCGCCACCCATGAGATCACTACCATAATTAAAGAATTTCCTTTTCCATTACTTACAACATTCTTTCTTTTTATTTTATTATTTCCCCAATTCTTCTGGCTTAAAACACAAAGTCTGAGCATAAAATACCTATTTCCCTGAACACTTTAAGCAAAGTGGATATGAATCTCTCCCAGGGATCTCTCAGCTTAGAACTCTGTATTTTAAGAAAGTTTGCAATTCTGATCTAGAAATTGAATTGATTTTATAAGAATGCGTTTACATTTATGTTCCCATTTATGAATATTCAGATTTTAATGGGAGAATTTATTACATTAAACAGGAAAGTAAAGCAGTGATAATCAGTGCAGAAATGTTATTGTTGAGCCTAATCGTTTCTCCTTCAAAGGGTAGGCCTAGATATTCATCTGTGCAATGCAAACAAAATCATTCCTCTAAAATGGGTTTTCCCATTTGAAAAGATGTAGTTAAATTATTGATTCATCAGCTCTGTCTTGCCATGTTGGTCAGATAAAGGAAATTATATTCTACTGCAGTTAGAAATAACTGGATGAGTCAGTATTGCAAAAATCCTTCATAGCACTTTTAAAGAGGAGGAAATAAATGATTTTGTGCTCTGTGCTGATGTGTGTGGCCCCATTGGCTTGAGAGGGAGTGCATATAGTGACAATAATTTCACAGCATTTGAGAAAAAATTTCAGACATTGAGAGTTAATTTCTTACACAACCAGTGGCAAAGAGAATGACAAAAATAATAATAGAGCTCAGCAAAGAACTGGGTAACACAGAACACTGAAAATATTCTTCTTTGCCAGGACCAACAGATTAATTTGCATGTTTAAGCCACTTTGCTTTGGTGACATGCAGAGATGTCCAATTCAAAAATGAGCTAAAACAAATAGACTACTTTGCTGAGAAAATCTGAAAGTGCTCTGCAGTTCTTGCAGGAATTTTGCCAGTTTGTGCATATTTACCTCTATGGTAATGAAGAAAATTATTTCTACAGGGTCAGAGAAGATCAGGGGTTTATAAACAGATGATGTTACCTGCATAAATACTTATGCAAATGATAATTTGACACTCTTCATACATTTTTGCTACCAACCTACATTAAGCAAAACTAAATTATTTTAGTGACTGAGAATGCAACCATTGTTTTGAAAAGTCTCAGGAACAAACCTGATCTTTCCACAGTAAGATGTCCTTGGAATTAGCTGGTATTTTTCTAAATAACAAGAGTCAGTAATGATTTAAACATTCAGTATGTCATCCACTGAAGCTGTTGATAGCCTTTCTTATATTCATTTCAGGAAAAACAACAAACATGCCCACAAATAATTTGCTTAAGCCAAAAATAATAGGTTTTATAGGGAAATCCAATGTGTGCAGCGATTCCATCAAATCTTCAAATCTCACAAATAAAGTGGCTACTACTCAGAAAAACTCCCTTTTAATACATACATCCATTTGGGCTCTTAAATTGAAGAATCAAAGCTTTGTAAGGTTTTAGTTAAAAGATTCTGCAGTTACCCAAAAAGGCAGGAGGAGCAGGAGCACTGCTACAAAGCAGCTCTCATCGTTTATATGACCATAGTTTTGCTTTTCTATGATGTTTGTTTTGCATTCTTGTTTAACATAAATAATGCTTGTGCATGATACTGATACATTCATTTTCCCAGAACATTATTAAAGTTATGAGTTTAACCAGTTATAGTAATTATGTCATATTTGCCTGCAGTATGATAAACTGAAGGAATCTGAAAGACTGTATTACCAGTTAAACAGATTATGTGTGAGGCTTTCTTTAGTCACTTTAACAGCAGATCTCAGAGGAGTATTAGGATCTTTCTATTTGAAATTTAAAACAATACAGATGAAAATAATCTACTTACATGCTTGATTCCAGGATTTCTATATTTCATCTTCAGATTAGCTTATACTACCTTATTATTTTTCACATCAATCGATGTCAAGTGAATGCATAATGTATTGCTCCTTGGTCTTGATATATCAGTGCTGATTTTCTATCCATTATTAATTAAATATCCATCTGTCTGGGAGGACATATATTAGATCAAAATTTGTTCAGCTTTAATTGTCACTGAATTAAATCCTGGGACAAGGGAGTAATTTTCCACGAAGCCAATACCTGTTAACGGACACAGCACTGCAGTTGTGGCCTCACCAGTGCTGGGCAGAGGGGAGGGATTGCCTCACCTGATCTGCTGGCAATACTTTTCCTGAGGTAGCCCAAGACATCATTACCTTCTTTGCAGGAAGGTGTCCTGGTTCCAGCTGGGATGGAGCTGCTTTCTTCTCAGTAGCTGGTACAGTGCTGTATTTTGGATTCAAAATGATAATGCTGGTAATACACTGAAGGATTGGATTTTGCTAAGTTGTGTTTATCTGAAGTCAATGACGTTTTTGTGTCTCCAGCTCTGCCCATGAGGAGGTACACAAAGGAAAAAAACTGGGAGGGAGCATAGCCAGGAATGGTGACTTGAACTGGGCAAAGGGATGTTCCACACCATAGAATGTCTTGTCCAGTACATAAATGGGAGGACTGACCTGGAATGAAGGGCAGGGGGGAAGGGCAGTTTAGGTTCAGGAACAGGGTCTGGCACCACTCAGTGGGTGGTGAGCAACTGTATTGTACATCACTCTTTTTTAAAAATTTTTTTAAATTTTTTTTTTTTAAACTCTGGTTTCAGTTTTCAAACTGTTCCCATCTCAACCTACAAGCCTTACTTTCGATTCTCCTCTCCATTCCACCAGGGGCTGAGGGGCAGGGTGGCTGAGCTAACAGCAGGGTGGTGCTTAATTTCCAGCTGGGCTTTAAACCACAACACAAGGGCACACTGCTGTCTCATTTACCCAGTCTGCTCTTCACTTTCAGCGTCTTGTTTCTGCTGCAATTCCTGGAGAAAACGTTATGTGGTCTAAAGGTCAGCTTAAATGCTACCTGGACTGTCAAACAGGGCATCAGGCATCTCCCACAATTAGTAGGACATGGTCTTTAAAAGCTACTAGGTTTTTGGTCTTGTTTTTGCAAGCAATCAGGGAAAAAGAATTTTAATGGTTCAGCCCTGGTAATGGAAAGTTACAGACTCACTTCTAAAAAGTGATGATTCTGCATTGGAAGTAAAGCTAATACTTAATTGAGCAAGACTTTGAGCAAAATGTAACAGCTGAATCAGTCTGGAACAATGTAATGTTGAAACAGGAAGGGAAAAAAATCAAAACGTTTACATTTGGAAGGAGTAAACAATTCAAATGTCACTGTGTGAGTTTTTTGTTTAGAAGGCCCTATTATCAGATCAATAGGAGCGGGAAAAAAAAGGAAAAGAGAATAATAGTTTAGGTGTGGTCTAAGGCAAAAATTATACTACAGTCTCATTTCCAGTTAGCCATCAATCACAAAAAAACAGAAATGCCCACTGCTGTTTCTGGGATTCGGTTTCCTGTCTAGTAAACTCTTCTTTGCTCACAGTTCTAAAATATCACATGCAGCTGTACTAAAATATAAGGTACAGGCCAACCATGTGAACTATAATGGACTCTGTATTATGCACCTGTCTGACCATTTTTTTAGTGCATCCTCTTTTCAATGAGCTTTACTGGAAATGGCTTTATATTCTAATACTCATTAAAGAAGGAAATATTAAATAACAAGTGAGCCAAGAAAACAGAGTTCTCTAGAACCTTTTCCATGTTCTAATGATTCTCTTTTTACAGTTACTTTTTTTCTGATACCTCAATTAGTCTGATTTTGTTTCACACATGTTGTACCTGTGAGATCTCTTCCATTCATTTTTTCCCAAGTTTTACTGAAGTGGTTCCTACATATCTCAATTCCATGTGCTTTTATGCTGTTCCTGCTATTGTCAAAACTCTTTACTACCTGCTAGTATCAGAGCTGGATGGTTTCAGCTCTCTCCCATACTCAGTAGGTGTCTGTGGAAGACGTAGCAGATTCTTACACTTTAAAAGTCACTGAAAAAATTAGCAAATATTGTGTTAAAATTTTATCAAAGGGTTTGAGAATTCAGTCTGAAAATAAACACTGTCATTTTATTAAAACATTGTGATAATCTAGGTTAAAAATATTTTCAAACTATATTTGACTGCTTTTATCTGCTAGACCTTCAGCAAGTTCTCAGTTAAATTGTCCTTAAATACTGTTTATGAGAAAGTAATGCAGATCAGCTTTTTTCCTGCCAGCTATCAAAGCAAGCCCCTTCATTCATACAATTAGTCTATTCAACTGCAACAGGGATTGTTTAACTAAGACTCTTCTCTTTGACTGATTTCTATGTTTCAGTTCCCCTTCCTTTCCTTCCCTTTTTCTTATTTACTCTCTTCAGTTGTTGAATTCACTAAAAGTTATTTGCAAGAAATGTCAAACTTAGTATGTGACAAATTTGAGGACATAATTCAGATGGTTTGCTTTACTATGGATATTAATATTTAAGATGATCTCACAGAAAACTCTTATCTTCAACAAATTGCTCTCAAATTTTGGACTTCCCATTTCTGTGGTTTGTAAGACTGAACAGAAAGAACCAAGCAAAAAGCAAAAAGAAGTTGAATGACGTAAAAGACTATTTGCTCCCACTATAAAGAACACCAAGCTAGGGAGGCAATGAACTTGTGAGGTTTCCTGAGGAAACTACCTTGCCATAGCAACCAAAGGCTTTTTAGAGCCAACAGATGAAAAGGTTGATTCTTGACATCTGGGGTATAGGATATATCTCCTATCACTCCTCTCATGCCTCAACACCAAAGCTCTAGAATTCATGTTTCTATTTTATTAAAAATCTTAGAAGAAACTTAAAAATGCCTACAGCAGGCAAAACAATAGTGACACACCTGGACAGCAATGGCTTTCTCCCAGATTTCCATGAAGAAATGCAGTAGATGTGTAATCATCAGTCACTGCAGTCCTCCCCATCCTGGGAACAAAAAGTACCTTTTCCATGGAGCACTAAGAGGAGCACAAAGATGCAGCTGAGATTTAAATAATGGCAGACAATGTTCTAAATGAAGACAGAATGCTCCTGCATTCTCTCAGTAGTCTTTTTGTTTTCACTCCCCAAGTGCATGAAAGAGCTGTTCATTGTACTGGTGCTGTGCCAAGGAACAAAGTAATTCATGTTTTTGACCTTCAGTGGATTGGGACCATAATACTTAAGCTAAATCTCTTCTTCACCACATGACTGACCTCCCACGTGCTACCCAGGAAACACTGGATCTTCACACTGTATTTTCCTATTTAGTTCAGGCATAGAAAAAATACTGCAGAGTTTGTTCCTAGTTAAAAATTACTGGTGAAAAGTGTTGCTGTCTCTACCAGGTCTGATTAAATGGGATTAGATTACTAAGAAGCTGACAAAGGAAGAATGAAGCTTTGTGCCACATTTCCTTTCCTACAGTCCAATCTATATTAACAATCTATATTATCTCTTTAGTAACCACAAGCTGTCTAAGCCTCACACTTATATTGCCTCATATTAACCAGATTTTAATGACTATGCTTGTGCACTTCTGCAACTACAAATTGTTTATGCAAAAATATAAGCTATAAAACCTAAAGGATTACTATCCCGAGGAGGAACACACTATAATGTTCTGGCAACACATCAGAAGTTCTTTGCCACAGATGCATTAAAATAAAAAAATGTTGCCCTCTGTCCAAAAACCCACCCAAGAAAAGCAGAGGGTTAAGGTTAAGAGTAGAATTTCTAGCATGTAATAATTGCTTACCACATCTGTGAGACTAGTGGGGAAACTTCCAAAATTCAGATATGCTTTGAATTCCAATTAATAGTAGTCAATAGTAGGCAAAAATGTTGTTTCAAAAATTACTGTAACTAGGGGAAAAAAAAGCAAAACAGCAAAGTTTGCACACAAAACTCCTTCAAGTAAATGATATTAAAAATGAATACAGGTCAAGACTAGAAAGTTTTCCCTTAAGAACTATACAGGAGCACAGGCTGGAAAACAAAAGTCACTATCACTTCTGGCTCGTGTCCACTGCTGCATCTTTTGAGTTATTCCAGGCTGATTTCAGCCTGCTAAGCAGCAGGAAGTAGAACAAGCTTTATGTTTTACTCAGTCTCTTCTGCTATATTTTGGTGATACCTGCACTGCCAGTTTCTTTCAAGGATTCTGTTGCCTGTGTCTTCTACCCTGCGCTTGAGCTCCATCACTTCTGGGAAGTAGGACTTTCAAAGAAGGACAATTAGCTTTGTGCCCAGTAGGAAACTACAGGCAATAGTGCAGGCATTCCAGGTACAGGCAATGCTCCAACAGGCAGTGGGATTTAGGAGCAAGGCATGCCTTGCTCACCCTCACTGCTCTGCACCCAACTGGCACTTCTTAATATGTTAAACCTCATGCCTGGCTCTTCATGCCATGTCTCTTTATATGCAATCACACACAGCCCATCTTTTTAAGAAAGACTTATTTTCCAACCCTTATCAGGAGAGGCAAAAATAATCAATCATGCCATTTCCAAATGTATTTTGTAACACCATTAAAAATCTGAAAAATCTATACAAAATTCAGTATTGGCACACGATAACTTGTTTTTCTGTTTTAAAATGGATTCAAACCTATTCCACTAAAGCCATGCTACTTCTTGTTTTTTTTTTTGTTTCTGGCTGTGTTCTGAGTATGTTGCATTCTCCATCTGCCTTAACAATATATAAAGACTGGGGTTTGCATGTGGCACACATCTCAGTGCCAACAACTGGTACCAACATGATTCTTATTCCACCATGTTCTTCTTGTCCTACACTTGTCTAGTTTCATTTCCCCCACCAGCTCAGCTTCCTCCCTAGTGTTACTATGCTGTGGTGTTGGTGTATAAATATTTGGTTTCTCATTGACTACACCCAGTCTCTGAGATGACACACAGGAGTTTCTTCAGTACCTATACTGTTCCCTGTTTTCATCTGAATATTCCCTTTGCTGACTTTCTGTCCACTGGTCATATTTCTTTGCAATTTGGTGTGCAGAAATTTACTTGATTTAAGCTCTTGCTGAGTAAATACTGAGCCTTGAGATCACACAAGTCTTTATTTCTTCCTCAGTTCAAAGTGCATGTTTCTCATTATCATTCCAGAGATTTCTCCTGGTAGTGGATTAAAGATAATTTTTAGTAGGTCAGCCCTAACGTTTTTATCTTTTTTTTACACAGCCTACCACAGAACAGTTCATGATCATGTAATTTAACAGGCAGGAGGGCAACATATCAGTTCAGTCCTCATATGAGTGTTGAGGTTGCTGGCAGAAAAGCACTGTGATGGCAGGAAGTCTATAAGGCTCAGATATGGCTGGTAGAATATCCAGTTCTGATGTTCAGGCTGGTTCCTAAACTATAATTTTTAGACACGTGCCCAGTCTTATTTTTTAAGTCTACTTCAAAGCATTTTGCAGTCTCATAGTTATACTTCCTCCAAATTTTTCAGGTCATTAATTCTTATAGTACTTCCTCTACATCATAGTAAAATCTTCTTTGGCATTAATATGCTTCAGCTTTTGCAGACTCTTATCGCAATTCCCTCTGAGCTGTCATTTCACTTTTTCCTTCCAAGTCTAGACAATAAGAATTTTGCTGCCATGCCTCACTCTAGGATTTTTGCAGTTTATGTGAGCCTCACCAAGCATGCATTATTTAAAAGTAATGCTGATTTTTTTTTCCCCACTGTCATATTTATGATTATAACCTCATTACTGAATGAAGCCAGAGAACTGTAATACTCTTAATGCCATCAACTGACTTAAGCAGTGCTTGATTTTTTTTCTCCCAGCTTTACTCATGTTTTGTTTCTTACAGTGCACTGCACTTTTTGGGCATGAGGAAGGATCTTTTTCTATGACGTCTCTGTGTCATACATCATAAAATGACACCTTGATCCATTAGGGGGACCACAGCCATTAACCAGAAAGAAACATACAGTGGCCACAGCACAGTATCTTGTATGAATCTAGAAAATAAAATACTGGGTTTTTTTTCTTGAGTTTGTTTCTTTTCAAGTCCTTGACATGGAAAATGGTACAAAAGGTAGTTTGCTACCTACACAGTACAAAGAATCTTAAAGAGTTTGTTACTGCACAAATATCTGAGGTTTCTAAATCTGCGCTTCAAATCTCAAAGGTTGTTCTTATCATGAAGTTCTAAATAATTATAATATTGACAGCTCAAACAAATATTAGGTAGCTTAATGAAAAGTCAATACTGGTGAGAGAAAATTGGCTTTAGCAGCATTTGACAAAGACCATTTGGCTCAGAAAAAGAGGGCCTGTGGACTTGCATTAACCTCCAGCTGCAGTGCTGATTTGCAGATGAAGTGTTCCAAGTTTCTTAATCTCAGGGAAAAAAGACTACAAATAGCAATTAATTTTCCTTTGCAGAGGCATTGGAAGGGAGAGAATATTAGAAAGGCCCTCTTTGTCCTTTTCTCACACAGCATTTTTTGTTATGAATTTTCTTGCTGTTCTATTGCTGTGCACCCAAAAGTCACATTCTAAGATACTCACCATGAAAATACAATTATAGCATTTTGAAATTATTCTCTTCCAAATGAGTCCATCTTTTCCTTCACAGACATGAAAACAGACGTCACGTGTGCCTCTCTGTGAATGGGATAGAAGGGATTAGAAATTCTTCAAAAGCTCTACAGGGAAATTCTACATGGTGGAGAGTTGGGGGTTTTTCCTTTTTTTTTTTTTTCTTTTTTAACAAAGAGGTACACTTTTGTCTTACAAGTAATGACACAGAAACTCAATAATATAATCTTATCTATGGTTTGATGTGAGCCATTAAATGAGTAGTAGAGAGGAGGTAAGGAGTTGTGGAAAAGAGAGAGAGAAAAAATAACAAAGAAATATAGGAGAATAAGAGAAGGGGGAAAAAAATCAAGGAGAGAAAGTATAAAATCTTTCCAACAACTTTTAACACTGGAGTACATTTAGGTACAAATAGTGTGCAACAGACACCAGAGCTATGTACTATGAGCACTCTTGTATATTTGACTTATTTTGGTATGAGAGTGTACAGCACCCACATCAAAATGCTTCAAGTAATCCAAAGGAAATATTCTCTGCTCACAGAAATCCTAAGAAACCTGGAGAAGTTCCAAGACTCCTTTTTTATCTTTTCTCACCCCTTTGAAACAAAATCTACCAAAGAAGAATGAAATCTGGGTAATTTCCTCTGCCTGTATGTTTCAGAACTTTGCAAGAATATTTCCTTTTTCTCCTCCATTCAAGAATCTAGAATCCAGCATCTAGTTGTTGTTTTTGGTTTTTTTTCTTTTTTTTGTGAAGTACTTTTAGGTCATGTTATTACAAAGAATAAAAGCACTAAGAAAATGACAAAGTATAGCTAAAAGAGAATGAAAAATTCTATATATGAGGTTTAACTAGTAGCTCCAGTATCCTCCTACATTTCTCTTTTTGAAGGATGCCTGGCAGGACTTAATTTCATTTCAAGACTCTACATCAAGAAAAATAATTTATTATAGTAAGGATAGGGGAAGAGAAGAGGAAGAGACAAGACTGGTTATGTTGGGAATTGCCTTCTAGTGAGGAAACAAAATCCTGAAATAAATATATTTTAAGGCTCAGAGATTTGAAATAAAACATACAGGCCTATAATTTTAGATTATTGCTTGGTTTCAGGGTCAATATTATGTAGATAAAGGCATAGTTCCATGTGCTGGTGGCTTGATAGCTACCATATATATAGCTCTACCTATTAAACTAATGAAATTATATATTTTTTAAAATTAATATTTTTAGGTCTGTTAAATTTTGAAATTAAATTTTTTCCTGTATTTGCTGTGTAAAGTGACTTTGGAAAATTTCAACCAGAATTTTAACTTTGGAAAATTTCAACCAGGGTTTTTCAGCTTGAAAAATCTAGTCTTTTATTCAAATATCCATACTTCTGACATAGTTTTTTTTCCCCCCCCAATTCTCCTGACACCCACATAGTAGCGGTTGTTGAATCAGGAGTATGCCATATTCCAATCCTCTGAGTGCTGTTAAAAGTCTGAGTTTCTGACTCCCATATACACCCAGTGGCTCTTTGCAGCCATGATTATCCAATATTCCAGCTCCACAGGGCATGCCCAAGCACAGGGCTGAGCACAACTATCCCTGAAACTGCCAAAATCCACATAGCCACACAAACTCCAGGGAAATAAAGAAGCTGCCAGTTAAAGAGAGGACAAGAGTTGACCTATATGCAAGTGGATTGCTAAAAGAAGCATGTGGAAAGACCTGGCAGGGAGAGCAGACCTGGGCTGACTCAGTAAGGAAGGACAGAAAACAAGAGGGAGATCACAGCGTACAACAGAAGGAATAGAAAAGTTCATCTCTGTGTTGAAATAAATAAATATTGCAGCTGTGTCCACACTCTTACCATTTCTCTCCTGCCAGAAGAGATGTCCCACTGGATGTGCAGTAAATGCCTTCCAGAAATATGGTCACTCTGCAGTACAGCCTCACTGTCAGACACCACTCCTCGTTTTCCCTCTAGCAATGGTCTGGTTGCAAACATCAGCTTACCACAGATAAACAGAATTGTTAATGCAAAGCCTGTGACAACAACTCAACTGGAGAGGCAAAGGTTCCAGGGGGACCCCTTAGATGCCTTCCAGTACTTAGAAAGAGGTTATAGAAATAGGGAGTGACCCTTTATACAGGCAGATAGTGGTAGGGAAATGGTTGAAAATAAGAGTGAAGAGATTGAGATTTTTTTATTAGGAATAAGTTCTTAACTCAGAAGATGGTGAGGCACTGGAACAGGCTGTCCAGAAAAGTTGTGGATGCCCCATCCCTGGAAGTGTTTGAGGCAAAGTTGGATGGGGTCTGTGCAACCTGGTCTAGTGAAAGGTGTCCCTGCACATGGCTGGGTGTCACAATTAGATGATCCTTAACGCCCTTCCAACTCAAGCTTTTCTATGGTTCTGTGAAAATTATGAAATACCAGCATTCGTTTCTGTATATTCATAAACCAGTTAATGCTTCAGTTCCTTATACGCATAAAGAAACCACCTTCACAATTTCACAATTAGTACTTTATTCAGCATGCATGCTACAAAACACTCTGGGAAGGCAGGAAAGCTCTGAAGTAAAAGTTATTAATTACTCTGTTGGTAGCATCTATAATCCTCACAGAGACTGGGAGGTATAAGCAGTTAGACTAAGGGCCTGCAGGAGAAAGAGGTGTGCCCAGGGTTGAGAATTAAAGGTTAAAGTGAATTCCTCTCTCTACCTCGTATTTTCTGCCTGAAACCAGAGAAGTGGCTTGATCTAATATTTTATTTTTTTAAAACAAGTGAAGTCTGCTCATTAACTTCTGAACTGCAGCTGCAGCTCCAGTGGAGAAATAATCTCATTGGCTCACAGCTGCAAGCAAAGTTTGAGAGGGCTATACTTTGAAAGTATGAAATTCAGTTTACTCCTACACATTCTTAAACAAGATTTCCTGCATGTTTCATATTTGTCAGAACCACAGTGTCTCAAATCAAGCTAATTGTTTCTTTTAATCATAAAACCTCCTGGAGGTGATAAGATTTGCTTGTCTCAGGGGCCCTTGTGAAGACAAACTGCTTCTGAAGCATTCAGGCACTATAGGAAAGCACAAGTCATCTCAAAGCACATCTTGGTCATCAGACACAGCCCTAAACACTAATCATAGAAAAATGAGGCATAAGCAAAATACTGAAGAGATGCTTGTTAAGTGAGCAGCATCGTGTATGTCATGCAGTAAGCATCCCTGGGGTCCTGGGAGGGTTAGGAGAGAAGGAAGCATGTGATATGCATTGAAAAGAGAATTATAATCAGATGTATAAGGAAGTTAAAAAAAATGGAAGCACAGATAAACCTGCTTCTGCTATTTCCAGCTGCTTGAATGTTTGACTTTGGGACTCTCTCAATGTTGTCTTCAAATTTCACGTCTATAATTATCAGCTTATTTCCCTTTTTAGTTAATTTCAAATGGTTCCTTGGGATGCCTAGTGGGGTGCCTTGGGTCATCTATTGCCAGGTTAAAGACAGTGACAGTGGGGAAATCAGAAATAAGCATCAGGGAGAGAGAGTGATGAGTTTTAGGCTATTGAGATGTGCTTTTTCACATATGATTAGTAAGGAGGGAGATCAAAAAAGAACACCCTCCAGAATCCCCCATTTTCCCTGGAATTTCTGGATTATTTACCAAGCTCACATTTAAGCAAAAGAACCTATTCCAGTCAAACTGGCTGTGTCCTCTAAGAACTCTAGTGACAAGATAGAATTGAATGAACACCATTTTCACATATTTGAGCATCTCTCTCCAACAGGCTTCTTACTTCCTTCATCTAGAATAAAGTATAGACTCTTGCCAAGGGGCTAAAACTGCTCAGCCTGCACATACCCATTTCCAAACAAGCCTAGAAAATTCTGCTGTGATTTTCTCCTCCAAACACCAATTTCACTGTGAGGCACCACTGCAAGACAGAGCAGCAGAGGCCCATTCAAATGAAAATGCCACTTTAATACCTCAGCTACAGTATTTTTAGACAGTATCTGGGCTCTTAAAAAAATAAATCTAGTAAACATATTCCTCCTGTATTGCTCAGTGGGAGGAAATCCTTGACAAAAAAATAAATCCATTACTCTCTGTGGAAGATTTTCTTCTGCTCCACATTTCCAGTTCCATCAACTGGGGAATGTCCTGATACAATTATCAGGAAGTTTAATCTCAGGGAGTCACAAGAAGACAGAGACAGCAGATCACATGTGCCAAGAGAGAAACAGAGAGAGAAACTAAGGGAGGCTCTGTGGACTATTAATAAAAATTTTATCTGATTGCACATCAGCTGATAGTTACTACAGCAGACTGTAACAGAATTATCTTAGGTTGACAATGGGAAATTACACCAAACTGGGAAAATCCTGGGTTCTGCAGGTGTTTTAAATGTCTTTCCCCTTAATTAGCATCCACTTAAGGTAGATTAATCAAGTTATACGCAAAACACAAACTTGTAATGATTCCCGTGATTCACGTATCCGTGGACTTTAAAAAAAAAAATCCTAAGGAGCATATACAAAAATTTTAAGTTTTAAATGAATTAAGGAACAAAGTTAAAGGACCATCAAAAGTTATATCTTAAGTGAGCAAAATGTGACAGTCTAATAGGGAAGAAGACCTGGGAGCACATATTCAATCAAGCAATTCAGCTATTTATCTGTTCTACTTATAAAGCTCATTACTACTGATCTAATGCCATTTCTAAAGTACTGTTCAAGTGAGCAGGATTTCTTTTCTTAATTAAAAATCTCTTTGCATTCCAAGCTGCCAATCCAGCATTATTCATCAGAAATTTAATTAACATAGTAGCCTCTAACAGTGAAGTTCATTTTCCTATTAGATTTACCTTCCATTCTAGCAATATATTTTTTTTAATTTCTTGATCATTATGTTCCGAGCACCAGTTTTGTCTCTTTAAGAGACCTGAACTTTATTTTAGTGTCCCTCATATTTTATTGCTAATGAATAACAGGATTTTGCTATTATCTTTTGACTGGCATGAAATAAACTAACTTAGGATGCTATTTGGGATTCATATCAGATATACTATATAATTCAACATTAAAACTATCAAGTAAAATACAAACCACATCAATTTAATTTTCTCCATCCACCAGTTTTACACAGCAATATTTATTTTATGGGTACTTAAAATGGACAACAATTGCTGTTTATTTGGCAGTAGATCATCATCAATTCACTCTGACTGCAGGCTACATTTGAGGATAAATTTGTCACTGCAATACAGCAACTTATTGAAATCATATTGTTGTGACAATTGTTTATTTCAGATGAATATATGTTAGAATTTAAGGAGGAAGAACACAGTGACTTGAAACCTATCAGAATTCTGGGTGCTGCTCCTAAATGCAAAGAAATGTTCATTGTATAGTCACAGCCAGATGGGCAAAATATATGGAGAACCCTTCTGAGTCACGGGTGGGATGCAGAGAATGAAATTATGTCCAGTGTTAGTCATCTGCACCCCAAAACTTCACTGTCCATTTTTCAACAGCTCCTTATTCACAGGTGGTGATTGCTACACTTCCATGGCATAAACCTCCTCTCCCCAGGCACACCCTAAGCTGTTTTT
Source organism: Thryothorus ludovicianus (assembly GCA_013397245.1). Classification (NCBI taxonomy): domain Eukaryota; kingdom Metazoa; phylum Chordata; class Aves; order Passeriformes; family Certhiidae; genus Thryothorus; species Thryothorus ludovicianus. Next base: position 327,447 of record VZTB01015026.1, on the reverse strand, counting down.
CTCACCCAGGAAATAAACCACAAGCAGGTTGCTTTGCTGCTTTTCTGGTTTCAACAGTAGCTTATTTTGTAATGCATTATATAATTATTGCTTCTTTTCTGGCCTGTTCCCGTAATGATTAAAAAAATAAAAAAAATTTCCAAAACAAGTTTATGATTCATTGAGTGGGAAAAAAAGAGAAAACATGTAGGATACAGGTGACTGTTTTCTCAAGTGTTAAAGATCCTAAATGGCCTTTTTCCACAGCAAAATATTTTAAAACAAAGTTTGCTTTGAAGAAATAAAAGACCAGCCCCCAGACATAGACATTTTTGTACCTGTACTCCCTATGCTATTTTTTTTCCAGGTGCTTTCTGTGTCCTCTTGTAGGCTTGCTTGTTTTTTGGCTTGCATCAGCAGGATTAAAGCTTGTGGTACCCTCCCCGTAACAAAACCCAGAGTGATTTAACTCATGCTCTGCTCTTTCAATTGCTCTACTGCCAAACACCAGCTAAATGTGATCATTCGATGCCTAGAAAAATTGAATCCTGAATTACTTGCATGCAGAATTCTGTGGAGGTTCTAGAAACACTACATTTTAAAGCAAATATGAATAAATGCAGAAAACAAATTGCAGATGTGTCTTTCATATCAAGTTGGAGTCCAGGAGAGACAAGACTTGAGAGGGCTTTATCCAGTGAATTCATATTTTAAGATCTCCTAGTTGCCAAAACAGCACCTATGTGTTAATTAGGAGCTCTCTGTTGTTATTTTTAATCTTGACCTACCTGCAGTTAAATGCCAGGCAGACATCATGTAACTGTGAGCAACTTCTGTTCCAGGTTTCACAGGTGTTTGGTTCATCTGACTTTGTGTAAAAAGCAAAAAGAAAAGGGTGTTAAAAGGTTTTTAAGAAGGGGTCCTAGAATAGAGTTTTAAATAATCATTGAATTAAAAATGTTGTGTGTATTTTGAGATTAAACTGAAGCCCCAAATGCTCCTCTTTGCTGCAGCAAGCGTTGCCTTGGCAAGCAGGAAAGTAAAACTAAAGGCAATGCAGCAAGCTGAGGCATGTTATTTCTTAGCAGCTGGTTATGGTGATCCTGTGAGGGCTGCATTAATCACTGAGCAGTTATTAATTCAGCTGCTCCTGCCTGCTGTGACGCCGAGCAAACACCCTACTTGGTAGCTGCACAGGAGCTCAGTCCCAGGAATGTTTACAATGCCAGCAGCACATCAGAGGACCCTGAGACAGCAGTGGTCTGCTGGCTCCAAGCTTGCACAGTGCAGCTTTCCAGAGGCAGAGGAGACACTTTTTAAGCAATTCAGATTAAGGGAATCAGCGTTCCTAAGTTACCAAGCACCAAGCCTGGGGAATTCCCTGCTGTTCCCTTTCCATACTGTAACTCCTAGCAGCTTCGAGACAGTCATGAGCCATTCCACAAGTACTTAGGCTGAGGCTTACCTGAAACTGAGAATTACAACAAGCACTGCCTGAATTCCTCCTGAGCACACAAATTTTTTTTGTGGTAGAATAATTTTGTTAGGGAAACAACAAAACAACAAGACTATTTCAAAATCAGTGCCGATATGCTCCTTACAGGCATTTTAAGAAAACATGATTTTAAAAAAAAACCTAAAACTTAGCCTTGCCTCACTCTAATTTTTATATTTTCCCATTACAAGAAAGTTATATTGCCTATTTACACACAAATCATATGGGCAGCATGCAGGCAGGACTGCTTTCAATTTGCCCAGTGGGATTTTTTTATCTGTTTGTTTATTCTGATTTATATCAAATGACTACTGCAAGCCTATTGTTTCATAAACAAGAAAATCTGTCTTTTCTGTTAAATAGCACATATATCAGTTTGCTCTCACACAGAGAGCTTTCTATTACAAATTTCTCCAATAAAATGATACATACATAGAAATAGATATAAAACTGAATTCGTTTTGATGATTTCAGGAAAAAACTTTAGTTAAGAAGTTTCCAAAAATTCAGAGAAAATACCCTGGACTATATAGTTATAACAAAAATAATTTTGAAATGTACAACATGATAACAGACAACCTGATATTTTTATCATATCAACATTAAACTTATACCTATGATTTATCTGTTGTGATACAAAGTTGCTTTTTCATAAAGTGTAGTTCGTCTAATACAAAGAAGAACTTGGACTCTGGTCATGGAGTTATTCTGTACCAATTTAAAAATTATTTTTCCAAGCACAAACAACCTCAAAAAGTCCTTTGAGAAAGAGGATATCTCTCTTCTTTAAAGGGCATTCTTCAATTTACTAAAAAAACATAAAAATTACTGGTTTGCTAAATTGTTCTCTTTCCTAGTTAGTACGTGCATGAATAATAGCAGCACGTCATACAAACCAGGTATTTACTCAGGGTGTTTTCTGCCAGTGGGCAGACAGACCCCAACAAATGTCCTTCAGCCTCACATTCTCAAAGCTTACTCAGAAGATAACCAGACACATCTGGAAAAGACAAGACAGTTAAATGACTCAGTGAAAATTATCAGATTTCCAAAAATTGTCTCCCTGATGTAATAAAAATGTCTTTAAAAGAACAAATGAGTCATGTTGCTATAGCAGGACAACGTTTGCGTGGATTGTAGCTATGTGGTATAATCATGGAAAACTTTGTGGCAGGGGGATAATCATCCTCATGTAACCCATGCACGCAGGCTTTGCTATTATCTCAGTCACAATCCAAGGCTTCACTTGTTGTGGACTACCACACTCAGTATTTGACAAATTCCTTCACTGACTCACACGTCATCTTTGGCCACGATTATTCCACCCAGAGAGACTGATAGTGAAGCCACAGTGTGCTGCAATTCCTTCGGCACTTTCACATGTTTACTTCTCCGATGCTACACTTAATAAAAAGAAACACCTGTAGAAAGTGATGTCAATCATTTAGAAGACAACACTTCCACCTTCTCCCATCAAGTATTACAACTGAAAGAAAGAAAATAACATATTTACACCTTTCTTTTGCAGGAGACATCACTTGCCACTGAAAACTAGGCTGCAGGCAGGAGGGTTATGTCTATTTTTACAAACAAATGTTTGCCTCTTCTCTAAGATCTGAAATGGCAGAGCACTGATTCAGCATTAGATAGTAAACCCAGGAAATGTGTGCCTACAAAGAACCAGACCAAAACAGACTCATACAAAGCAGGAAGGATTCAGGGAGGTCTCAGCTGAAGACTGTGATTGCCAACAATCTAATTTCAGCTTTGAGAGAGATTAGACTATGACTTGAGCCCTTTAAATGATTTTGGTTCCAGCTACTGAATATGCTCAGAAAGTCCAATTCAAAAAACGCACCAAGACTATGACAGTTAAAAGTGTGATCAGATTTCTTACCCTTGATGTGAAATATTGATTTTACTGTTCAACCAAAACTGAACAGTAGGATTATTTTTATTTAGAGGAAGTAATAATTAATAAGGCATATGCTTATTCCTGGGCAAGTCTATGTCAGATTTCCTGTCAGAGGAATGCATGCTAAAATCCCCATCCCACTGAGCCAGAATCCTGACTGAAAGGGCAAATGGGCCTCTGAACTCCAGAAGGGGGTTTCTAACCAGGAATTTCAAGTTTTTATGTACCTCAAGGAATGACTAAGATAGAATTCCAAGCACAGAAAAAAAGGTCAAATTTAAGAATTACGTCTCTACTGGCCTCTGTAATTCTACCTTAAACAGACTGACTTCTAGCCCAGTTGTCCATGTATTGCAGGATGCTTAATGTCCAGATGTTTCTTTTTTTTCTGAGATTTCTCTCATTAGCTTCCAAGATTTTCAGTAATTTTGACAGCCCAAGAGAGTAAGAAATCCTAGGGCATGAATTAGGAATATAATTGTTATTACTGGGACAGCTGTGTGCAAAATACATGTGGGAAAATCTCTTACAAAAGTATGCACCAAAGTCTCTTCCTTCTGAAAGGACCAGTGAATTGATTGCCTTGTTGGGAAGCTCGTATTCTCTCAAAATCTGTAAAGCAGAGTGTTGAAAGTCAAGAATGTCTCATTTGCCCCTTTATAATGTTCAGATTCTGGATGGCAAGAAAAAAATCAACTTCTGCATTCAAATTCACCAGGCAAAACCATTACAGTCATAATTAAAACATGACAAAAACCTGTATTCTTCCCTCATGTGTAGCTAACATTTACTCCACAAGACTTCACTGGAATGAGAAGCCTCCTTGCATGCACCTGTGATCCCATTGTGAGGAACGTTACCTCCTGTTCTCATGACAAGTGGATTCTTCCTCTTTATGCCTTTGAAAAGGAAAAAAAAAATGCCTTTCTGAGCTTGGTCAGCTTTCATTTCAGCAATACTCTGTTTCCTTCTTCTATATCCACAATTAGTGGCAATTTCAGGTGAGAAATCTAATAACACCACTGGAGTGTGCTCTCCTGATTTTGATCCCATAGCTCTATTAAGGCAGCAGAAAATCCAACATATAAGCACACACAGAGCAGCAAATGTTACATTGTCTGAACAAACAAGAGTGCATGTCTGGAAAGTAGGTGAACTGAGGCAGCACATTTAGTCCTGAAAATATGACTTCTGGTTGTTAAAATGCAGCTAGTCCAGCATGACATGAAGTCAGTGGGAGGATTAACTCATCTCTATTTCTGTCCCCATGTTAATACGGGGCCGCAGTCAACGTTTCAAATAGTTATTTTCAAAGGAGATGTGACAAGCATAAAGAGGAACTGTTAACGTTCTACTTTTTTCCTTCTTGATTTCACTCAGTTTGCCATGCCAGGCTGAGGCCTTTACTTTCAGAAGGAAAAAACATTCTTCCATTAAGTCTCCAGAAACGTGTTTAGATGATCAAAACACCAAAATAGAAGGTCTTAAAAATTGCGTTACCAAAGAGATCTCACAGTAATTGACCTGTACAGTTTGATGTTGTCAAGAGATTACCTGCTCTGTGTACTGAACAATTTATAGTGTAGATCACCATGCATGAACACTACAATTTTCTAATCTGTTAAAAAACGAGCCCAAATCTAGATGGCAATCCAATTAAATTTTGGACAAAAAGGTTGGTGTTCCAAAGAGGTTTTGACATTTAAACTAGTGGTTGTGATAATGCTGTCTTTTCTTATACAATACCAGAGATTTGAATAGATAAATTATTGAAAGAGGTGTCACAGTTGGACAGGTTTACTCTGGAAAAGGTGTACTTTACAGATATTATAAAATGGGCTGAAGCGTGAGCTAATAACTTGTACAAGGTATCTATTGAAAAGGAGAAAGAAATTTCTGTAGCAGATGAAACTTTCAAACAATATGAAATTGAAAATTCAGTTGCTGAACGAGCAGAGCTTGATTCTCAGAGTTTGTGTCTCAGAGCCTGCTGCATTTCGGAAAATACGATATTTGTCACCTTAGGAAGAAACTTACACAAGAAATTCCCTGAGGTGGAAAGAAAGATGCACACCTCCTCAGAACTAATCAGGGGAGTTAGCTATGCAAACAAATTTCATTAGTTATCAGACTGTTTTGGATAATTAAATCTCATAAGCCAGGGCGTAATCACTGGAAAATTCCCTCCCTCTCCCCACCTCTATGTATAACTTTGAATAGATTCCTCATGTGTCTTGTTCCTGTTTTACTTTAGCTCATCTGTCATACCACACAACAGAGAACAGGATGCAGAGGTGAACTGTTATCTCCCAGACTAAATTGCTAGACCAAAACAAGTGACCTGAACTCCTGTTCTAGTGAACCGCAGCTCTCTGCACCTGAGTATTTCTGTACTCAGAAAAGACTCCACAGAGATGATTTAACTGACTTCTCTACTCAGAGACTGGGAGCCACAGAAGAAAGTAGACAGAATTGTGGTCTAGATTGCTGTAGGTGAAGGTCACCCACAGGTTTGGATGAATCTGTAGAACTGGCAGCACACCAGCAGGCAGAACATTGCACAGAGCCTTTCACTGCACCATGGGTGAGCTGCAGCATAGTGGAAGGCTGCTAACAATTCCCTGCACCAGCATTGGAAAAAAAGAGCTTTGAATGAAAACAGCTTTGCAGTTCTGCAAACAGGCCCAGTTGTCAGAAAAGAAGTGAATGAAGAGAGCACAAAACAACCACAGATTGCATGGTCAGCTAGGCAGGAGAGCAGCTGAGGATGCTGCAGGATTCCTTTGGCCATTGTTAAGGCAGCTGCATCCACAGCAAGCTGAAAAAACTTGTTTGTCTTGCATCTACTAATGGCCTCAAGAGAAGGAGAATGCAGGCCTGAACTTTGAGACTGCCATTTTCGCATTTTTATTTAAAAATCCATAACAAAAATTATGCACATCTATTTACATCCAAAGGGTCTGTTCCAGGAGATAAGCTACTGACAGCCAGGGTCCAATGCTTGTAATTTGCTTTTCTTAACAAATGACTTTCTGCAGTCTGAGAAGCTTTATGAGAAATTTAAATCATTCTGGAGCTATTTCTCCAGACTTTGCTGCAAGTAACATGCTCAACAGGATTATTTTCTGCATCTTTTCTCTGCACTGATTTCTTGGTCAACCTGAGACTGTTGCAAGGCAGCGTGCACCCTCAAAAATTCATTGAAGCACTCTGAAAAGGGTGGTTTTCCTTAAGAATTCTCTTCTGCACAAATTTATAAAGATGATGTCTTTTATTGAAGCCCTCTAAGGGTTTCAGCAATATTGCATTTATGATTTACCATGGTTCCTTTGGAGGTACTGTGTCATCACATAAGCATAAGACCCATCCAGCAAAATGCTTACAGATGCCAAAACCGAGCAAAGGAAGAAAACTGCCTCAAGGGAAGAAGGTAAGAAAAGAGATATGAGAAAAGAAGATGAGGCAGTCTGGAAAATAGAACAGTGGCTACACACAGCTTGCTGGAACTGGAAAGGTCGGCAACAGGTAGGACAGGTAGATTCTGCAAAGCAATCTGCAAACAGAGGCCTTATGGCTATTCCATACAAATAAAACATTAACTATCAAAGAACCATTCTCTGGCTGCATTCAGCAGAAACTTGCCCCTTGTTCTGGCTATCTGCCCCTGACTGCAATGACCCCTGAGTGGAAGACTGAGCTGATAGCTCTTGCCTTGTTTTAGTTGCAGTCATCAGTCAAAATGCTGTGGTTCACCACCAAGAGTTTACCCAGCACAGCAAAGTTTCTGTTCTTTCTGGAGTCTATGAAAACTGCAGAGAGGAGCCTGGTGTTCACAGGTCATAGTGCATTTGTGCTGTTAGAAACACATTGGCATATTATAACAATTCTGCTGCTGTGACAAAAGAGCAATGACAGCACTTTTCTTTCTCAGAAACAGACTGCAAATAATGAATCAGTGAGACAAAGGAACACTGTAGTAAACACTGGAGATGAAGCATATTATTTATGAAGCACAATGGAACTTTTCTCAAGAAGATACAGCAGTCTCTAATTCACTCCTGTCCTTTCCTTAGCTTATTTACTGCCACAGAAATTAATCTGCTGTTTTAAGGCTAACAGTTACTCTGGTGGTTTGGCAGTGGATCTAAATGTCAAGGATGGAAATCCTGACATTCTTAAAGTTTAAGGTAGTAAATGTTTTAGTCTATTATGGGCTGATGATTAAAAAAACCCTGTGGAAAATTCAGGTCACAACAAGAACCAAGTTTCTTCCAAATCTAGGGGACATCTGTATTACAGGCTTTGATTCCTGTTTCTTTCTCTCCATTCAAGAACTTGATAACTTACAAATGATTTATCTATGTCCATATTTAATTGCAAATGACTTATTTTCCAGACATCCTTCTCTGCATCATTCCAGCTGTTATAAGGTAGTACAGTAAGTTAGTAAGTGAAATTTTTTAAACTCTCTTAGGTATCAGCAATTCTCTTCCTTCTATGTAATTCTGTTTTCTGTCCCTAGTGCAGGCATATTTAGACAGTTCTCCACACCCTTTGGTTCATTCCAGAAAACAGAGCTTACTTTACAGTAAATTAAACTGAACTTGCTTGGTGAAATAGGTGCTAAAGGATATTTTAACATCAGAACACAAGGGTACACCTGCTTTAAATTCCAGTAGATTAATTATAAACAGTACACTGCTGAAATGCAGCCTGGAAAGTTACAACCATTTCCAAGGTTCCAGAAAGAATGAATGATACCCTCACTGGAGGTTAATCATTCTACCTTGGGGATGACATACAATAACATGTATTTAGCTTTTATAGAAAAAATCCTTCCTTCACAAGTACCCACCCAACTGTTAATAATTCTGAAAATATTGTCCTCTGTGTAAAATCCAGACTATGTTTTCTTCCATCTAAAGAGAAAGAGCAATTTTATAAAAGAATCTGCCATACAAGGTGCTGATACCCGGACAAGAGATTTGACTCTGAAATGTCAGAATTGAAAAACATGGCTGGAGAAGGAAAAGGCAGAAAATCTTTGAAGCACAGTGTTCTCATGGGGAACACTCAAGTGGACAGTGAACAACACTAAAGCAAACTTCTTCCTTGGTTCCCCAGACCTGCTCTGCTTCCTACAGTGCCAGCCAGGTCATCCACACCTCCATTTTTGATATTCATCTCTAGCCTCTGACATGTTTCTTGGAAATCCATAACTCTCTTAGCAAGTCTCCTTCTGGAACCTTCTTTCTCAACTGCCAGCAAGTACTCCCCCTCCAGACAATTTATCTTCCTTGGAATACAGTCAGAATTGCATTCTCATCTATTCTAAAAATCAGACCTAATTACAGACTCAATTACCTAACTTTGAATTACAATAATGTTAATTAATTGTTAATTCTTATTCTAAATAACCAGCCAGAATGGTAGTGGGGGAAAAAAAAGTTCATTGTGTGGCATTTTATGGCAATTAATTTGCTTTGGTGTTAAGATCAAAGGCATTGGTTTGATGATGTTCTTGGTTTAAGACAACAAAGCTGGTGTGCTGTAATCAGCACCAACATGTACATGCTTCTCTTGCTTTCTTCCCCTGCTGCTCTCCTGCCCCAGTGTCAGCCTGCTATTCACTAAAGAAATGTTTTATTGTGTACATGCAAAGAATATAAGAGATAATAAATTATTCTTATCTAGCTAATTATCCTTAGGTTTTGGAAAGTGATGTATGCTGCAAAAAGTCAGTATACTTTTAATGAGATTTTTGTCTTTTTATGCCAAGGTTGAGGGTTTTTTAATTTAAGAAAATCATAAAATTCTATATATGAATATACAGAAGTAACTGTATTTCATATTAATTTACTATGTAATGCACTTACACTGAGGAGAAATATTTAATTTAACTGTTATTTCTACTTTAAATACTCAATAAAGTAGATTATTGTCTTCTTGGCTGGATGTGATCAATATTAAATCAGACCACACTTCTAATTTACTGTTGGCACATACCTTATACAGTTTTAGTAGCAGTTATGTGTTTTTCAGTTCCTGATTTTCAAAAATTTCTGTGTTTTCTTTCATATGAGTCAGTAAATCATCTGGTAAGCACCTGGTAAGCCGGCACTCCTTGGAAATCTGGGGTGATGCTACTTTTGAAGTTTGGAGTTTCCTGGGCATCTAAAATTCAAATTCAACAGTCATCTGTATACAGTCAGTTTTATGCCAGGACTTACTAGACAGAACTTTCCTCCTCTTCGAACCATGATCCAAATCTCCAAGTTAAAGATAACAGTGGTTGATGCCAAAGATTGGATGAGATTTAATAAAAAATGAAGATGAAAGTGTCTCCTGTTTCTATTCCATTAAAATTCAGTTCACTGCTGTGAAAGATCTGAAACCTACCAGAACAATAAAATCAAGTGTTTTCCAGCAAATCATTTGTTATCCAGTTGAGAGTAGCATTCAAAATGACTTCTTACCTTCTACAGTGAGAGTACAAAGGTCCTGTCAAAAACCCAAACATCCAATAAAAAAAATCATTCAGGTTAATTCTCTAGGGAAACAAGGAATGGCAAGTCCAAACCTAACAGTGGTTTCTCTCTGTGCTTGGTGATGTAACTCAGCAATGAGTTTGTTGTTTACATCAAGCCTCTGTGTTATTTTACACACCTTTGGATATCCCACCTGGTCTCCAGCTGCCACTGCTGAAAAGCAACTATTGTCCCTTATCCTTGGAGCTTTTTTTTTTCTTTTTTTAAACCAGATGTAAAGGGTCCCTACAATCACAACATGGCTTGAGGGATAAAGAAAAAATTTTAAAAGTAAAAGAAAATTATAAACCATGCTATCCTCAACAATGTATTTTATATATCAGTCCATGAACAGTCTCTAACAAAGTGATTTGGCAACAGTCAGAGGTACCCTACTCTAAAATGTAAAACACATTATGTAATTAATGAGTCTTGCTTTAGTGAATCTAAAAGAACTAAACCAGTTTATGGATAGACAAAGGAATTCTTTTGAGGGAGTGGCAAATCCTGCTGGATTACACGAACAGCTTACAAAGGAGGAAATAAAGTAATCTTAATATTTCTCCCTACTTCACAGGCTTTCAGTACTTAGCTCAAAACAAACCATTCAAAGAGTTTTCTGGATAGGCAAAGGAACACCACAGCAAACAGATAAACATATAGAAAGTAGTCACCAACTCTTACTTAAAGCCACTGCTCTACACCTTTTGCAGAACTGTGAAGATAAATATCAACCATTTTCTGCCACAGTTCTGGTAAGCACAGGAGATAGCTTCAGGGAGAAACAGCATGAGCAAGGATAATCCAGAGCCAGTGGGAAGGGGATCTAATGTTTGAGAAGGGACAGCAGCCTAGACTTACAGAGAAGGAGGCAGCATGGCTGTGGGGGCTTTGCCGTAAGAATAAGATTCACAAACTGGCTGAGATTTCACCTAACAAACACTAACCAAGTGCCTCTAGATCATCTCAATCACAAACAGAATCAGCTCAACAACAGGAACTGCCAGACTTCACATTTATGGTGACAAAGAAATTTATTATTTAAGATACAGTACAGGGGCACTGTTGAAATCAGCACAAAGAAAACAAATATAGTTCTCTGGTAAAATATCTCTCACCCTAATTTCTTCAATCTTTAAAATGTCCCTAAGTAGCTGAACTAGATCATAGAATCATTTAGTTGGAAAAGATCCTCAAGATCATCAACTCCAAATGTACCATTACCAAGTCCAGCACTAAACCATGCCCCTAAGCGGCACATATACATGTCTTTTAATACTTCCAGAGATGGCAGCTCAATCATTTCCCTGGGCAGCCTGTTCCAATGCTCGACAGCACAGAGGTACCTCCAGCCACCACCACCTCCAGGCTCACCCACCCAGTCAGTTGTTTATCCAGTAAACATCTGCCCAAGCTATGAGCAGCCAGCTTCTCCAGGAGGATGCTGTGGGGGACATTGTCAAAGGCTTTACCAAAGAGCACATAGATCACATTCCCCAGATTTTCCTTCTCCCAAATAAATGGGTCAACTTGTAATAGAAGTTCAGTTGGTCAAGCAGGACCTCCCTTTCCCAAACCTGTGCTGGGTGGGCCTGACCCCCAGGCTGCCCTGCACGTGCTGTGTGGTCACACTCAGGACAATCTGCTCCACGACCTTCCCTGGCACTGAGGTCAGGCACACAGACCTGTACTTCCCTGGATCCTCCTTCCAACTCTTTTTGGTAGGTGGGTGACATTTTGCTGAATTCTAGCCAGCTGGGACCTCCCTGTTTAGCCAGGACTGCTAGTAAACCTTTGAGAGATGCTGCACCTTCCTGCTGTGTGGTCAGTTCTATGCTGTGTCTTTGCACAGTTTGTTACTCACTTAGAAGAGGAAAGGAGGCAGCTGAAGGAGTTCTGAGACACATGAACACAAATTTCACTAATATTTCACATTATCACTGGAAGCCAAAGGCAGCTTTTTAAGATGTAGTTGGAGCTGCTATCCTAATCTTTTCCGTCTCTTCAGCACCTCCGTGGACAGCCCCAGCACTATTTTTATTTCAGAAATCTACATTCTCTTTGCATATTAGTAAGAAAAGAGTCACTAAAAGAAAGATAGAAACCCATAAAAACTTTAACTCTTTCTGAGAAAGTTGTCTCCTCATAGGCTTCAAAAAAAGTTGAAGATTTCTTTCAAGTCCAGATATGCTTCCATTGTGAAAAGGTCTGTTTGTGTAAGGATTTCAGAGATAACACAAATTCTTAGGAATACACAGTGAGGTCAGTTAAGGTTTTCTGGGATTGTTGTAAAAACTGATTACACATTGTCAGATAAGAAATTCCTTAAATTATTTAAACAGTTGATACATAAATGACCTCTTACTTTAAAAGTAGTGGTCAGTACTAAAATAGTCTTTATGCATACACTTTATTATTTACATAAATCTACATCTGAAACAAAACTTACGCAATTGAACGTCTTTGGAATGTCCTTCAGAATTCTGTCCTTCAGAATTCTAGAAAACATTTTTATGCATAGATATAATTCAAAATTTTGTAAAAACATCATTGTGTTCATAAATGTTTTGGTAAACTAGGTCACTAATTTTTTCAGTACATTGAAACCAAATTAAAATGAAAAAAAAAAAGAAATTGAGCAAGAAGTAAATTAAATATTGTTCTCACATGGTTGAGAGCCTACAAAAAAAGCCATCTTTACATTTCCTGCTGTTGGTGACATGGGCACCTACTCCAGAAAACTCACCTAGAAGTTGCATACTTCAAGCAAAGAAAATTGCAATCTATGGTTATTTAATCCATTCTTCACTTATGAAACTCCAGCCAAGCATTCTAAATTACCACAAAAATAATGGCAAACCACATGAAAACAATTATTTTTAATACCACAAGAACTTCAGAAGAAACCCCTAAAACTTCCAGAGTCAAAAGAACATATTCTAGATCTTCTAATTAGAACTTGTGGTTGCTGTGGGAAAAAAATTGTCACTTATACCAAAGTCACATTTTTCTGTATTTAATTAATCTAAAAACTGAAAAAAACCACCAAAACAAACACTCCCCACCTTCCCAGTCTTTAGGTATGCAAGAATCCAGAAATCTTTTGTCACTGAGTTCTCCACAGAGTTACTTTTTACCTGTCCTAATGTCACTTTTTGCCATTAGTTAGGCAAACTGTTGTCTCAGGGGTGCATTGTAGCTATTCAGGAGAGGGGTTTTGGTTGATTGGTTGGTTTTGTGTTTGTTTTCCTTGTTGTTATTTAAGAGATGGCATTTCCTGTGGCATTGATGCCACAATTCTGAAATTAAAAGCAAATTGTCAATTACCATCCATGATTAGTTTGATTTAAATGGTATATAGAGACACACACTACTGAGCTGTACACAGTGCACATCCACAGGAGGACAATTACCACATTAGACAGCTCAAAAATTAAACTGGACCCTTGCTTAGAAAAGCACAGAGAAAAAGAAGCCTTAGTCTTTACCTAAATCAGTCCCTATACCATGTTTCCTCGGCTGTAAGTTAAGTACTCTGCAACAATTGCAGGTTTTACTTGGTTAGTTGTCTTTTTATTATTTAACAACATAAAAAAATTGTTTTAAACCTCTTCAAGTGCATTGGACAAATAATTCTCACACAAGACAACTCTTCCTCCCTCCACAATCCCAAAATATTGTGATGAGGTAGGTAGAAGGGAAGGCTGCTTTCTCACCCAAAGATTGCTCCATCCACAGAGTCTTCAGGGTCTCTCTTAGCCAAGAGAATTTGCTCCCAGCTATCATTGCACCTGTCTCATCACTCCTGCTTGAGCAACAGATGCAGTGTTGCAATCACTCTCTTCAAATGCAATCAGGACAGGTTTCTCTCAGGCCTCCTCCAGAGTTGTACCTGTACACACACACATCAAGACACAAACATTAAAGCAGAAATGCTGAAGTCTCAGCAGGGGAATTCAGAAGCCTGCCCTTGTTCGTCCTGTAGCCAAAATCTGAAAGGTCTTAACAAACATGGTTGAAAAAGCAGCAGATGGTCTTTACCAGTCTGTCTCTGCACATACAGAGACTGTACATGGGCATTTGCATTCCTTTAAAATGAGCATTCCTTTAAAATGAAGTCCAAGGAGTAAAATTCCCCTTCTAAATGCATTATGGAATATTAACGTTTTGAGGTATTATTTTCTTCAGAGTTTGCTTATGACAATTACATAGTCAGAGATCATCTGCTTACACTTTTTGACTTAAAGAAATCCAGGCACTCCTTGATAATGAATAAAATAGAGATAATGCTACACAAAGAATGCCATTCAAGTATAGGTGAAAAAGACCCCTTTATTTTGCGTTTCTTTCATCTCTTCTGATTTCCACAATAGGGATTGTCTTCAAAACTGAAGATGTCTTCTTGCAACTGCTTAAACATAGTCTTTGGCTACAGTGCCTCTCTCAGTTCAGACTACACTTAAATTTTAAGCCATGAGGATATTTGAGACAGCCCTGATAGGTGAATTTCAATAATCACTTCTCTTCTATGAGTATTATCAACTTCAGTAGGAGGGCCTCAACCTTCTGTTTGTGGCTTCTGTCTGCAGCTGCCAGAGAGCATACAAATAGATATGGACAGCAGCCAAGCAGGTACCCTAGAGCATTGTTTCAGATAACTCTGCATATCCGGAAATGTTTCTTCTGCTCCAGCCTGGGAGTCACTCAGAATCGTTAGCCCTTGTTAGGAGCTTGAGTAAGACTCCACCTGCTTTGAAGACTGTGATAGTTATAGCAGGTTCAAAATATGAATGGACAGAGGAAAGAATCCAAACCTACCTGGAAAAGCTGTAATTCCTCCGTATTTGTCAACAGGGAAATGCAAGGTGTTAAAAGATCTGATGAATTTCCCCGGGTGCAACAAATTAACTTCTGAATTGACTCAAAAATAACTGCAAATTAGTTCTCTCTCTAAATACTCTTGAGGTGAGAGGGGTGTGGAATTTCAATGTTACTTTCATTTGTATCTGTGCATTGTTTGTACTTTAAAGGAACAGTAAAGGTACTGTAGAATTCTTTCCCAGTATCCTAGAATGAGCAAGTAACATATTGCACTTAGAATATGGGGTTGAAATTCACATTGTAAGCCAGAAGTTTCAAACTTCAGGAGTAAGTAGAGTTCTATTCCTGACCAACCTAGGGATCTGTGGTAGTTCCTACTCTCCAGGCAAGGAGGAGGAAACAGCATGTTGCCGTCTGCTGAAACCTCCAGAAAGTCAGTGCGTGCTGCTAATGCAGACTGGGACATGACACAGCAAGTACAAGCATCTGCACAAGCTAACAGCCTCCTCAGACATGTAAGCTTATAATTCATTTGGCAGAGAAGAAATTAAAAGCGTACCAAAGCTACAAAATTAAACACAATTATTTCTTAAAATAGGCAGCTGAAACAGGAATTAATTGATGGCTAGGTCAGTGGAGAGAATCCTTCAATTGCTCAGTTCCCTGCAAAGTGAAAAGTTTTTGCAGAGACAATGCAAAAACCATGAAACTGCAGGAGAGATCTGCTGCTCTAACAATTTACTTCATTCTTCATTCAACAGTGAGCAGAAAAAAAAAAAGTTCAGAGCTGCCCCTTCTTCCTGCCTAGGTCTAAGCCATGAGAAAAACTTCCAAAGTATAAAAGAGAATCTTCTGTTGTTCTCTTATCTTTTAAGGAGATAAATAGCGGCATTCATTAAAGCAGCATGAATCATTTTCCTTAGTACAGGTACTGAACAAACAGAAATGTCCGTCATTGTCCAGCCGGTTATTTTCTCATAATGACACAAATGTTTAACTTGACAGGTAGGGCCATTATTAGGGAGAATTGGAAGAACAGTATGGTTATTGTATCTGAATAATTATGTACCATGACACCTACAAGTTGAAACAAAATTGACGTAAAAGCAAAAGAGTGCAAACTGTGTTCAAGCAAACAGTGATGGCTTTTCACCGATAAAGATGAAAGATGCAGATTTTGCAAAGTAAACATGCAAAGCTTCCAGTAAGTGATTTTCACTCAACAACACGTGATTTCACACAAATCCTAAGCTTCTGTGTTTCATTGGACATGTTTCTACACATCTCTAGCAGGCTACCATGAACATCCTCCTGCTTTACTCAAGCATGACTACAGAGAAAGAAATCCCAAGTTTAAAGTTCAAAACTTATGCTTAACTAAAGAACATGCTGAAAGACACTTTTCACTCACCAGTTTTTTTCCTGTTTAATCTGTTATGGATGTAACTGCTATACTGGCTTAGAGGAATCTGCTTTCAATGCCTTCAACATTTTAGGGACAAATGGAATAGAGCATCACTGCCTATGAGTCAGCAGTGTCCCCTGGCAGCCAAAAGGCTGTACCCTGAGGTGCAGGATACAGCATCAAGCAGGAAGATAAATTACAGAAATTTTATTTCATAAGGAGTAGATTGCAGGAAAAAAATAAATCCATCCCAGAAGTCAAATATTCTGACATTGTAATTAGGGATTAAAGTGTGACACACAATTAATATTTGCCAACAATCACAAAGTCCAAAATAGCTACCTTTCTTTTTTTTTTCCCTAATCATGTCTCCTGCAATGGGAAATGATTCAAAGATAGTAAGTATCCTAAAGGCACTCATTTCGAGCACATATTCCAACATACTCCATCTTTATGTTTTTTTTACAAGAAAGTAGATGTCTGTTGTATTTCTTGCTTTGGTATGTAAAGAATAGACTATCAGAAGACATTTGAAAGGATAAAAACCAGAAAGTTAAATTTTTCATCTGTGAAAATTTTACTTTGAGGAAAATTTGCTTCAAAAGCAAGCATACCCATCCACAGTTACTCACTTTCTGGTGATTTACCCATTGTTCCTATTGCAAAGCACCAAGAAGATACTGACTATTTAATCTGTATGGGCAGATATTTGTTGTCTCACTTCTGCTGAAGTGGTAGATACTTTTTGCCTCTGAATTAAGATCTTCCTGCTATCACACGTCTGAATTCCACACATTTCCTTCACAGGCTGATGACTGACAAATTCTATCTGCTTCAAACAGCAATGCTGGCAAAGCAGGCAGGGTTAAAGAAACTGCAGCTCAACCTTGTATTAGCCTTGCCCAGTTCCGAAGCTCCAAAGGTTTGTTTAACCTGGAGAAGCTGCCTTGCCTGCTGGGACAGCACGACGGATGTGAGACGGGACACACATCCCATCCCATCCCATCCCATCCCATCCCATCCCATCCCATCCCATCCTCACATGCAACAGCGCCTTCCAGTGGCTCCGAGGGCGCAGGAAAAAGGGATGGCAGCGCTGCAGAACTGCAGCGGCACAGAGCAGCCACGCAGCCCTCACCTGCGGGAGCAGCACCTCGGGATGCCGGGGAACACACAGCACCACTGCAGCAACACGCGCACCAGAGCAAAGCAAGAAATCGCATTTATAATTGGCCTGAAAAAATCTCACGGGCAGAGCAGATCCAGCAAATAATGAGCTTCCTGTCCATGAAGGACAATACAGAAATCGGTCCTTTCATTTTTCACAGTAATACGAGGTTTACAAACAGCTTTGGAAAAACTGGAAGTCAACCAATTTCAAAATGCAAATTAATCCCTAGGAACCAACCTGTAATATGGTTCATCAGTAAGAAACTCTTGGAAATACAGAATAGCTAGGTCCATTCCTGCACAGTAAACTGCATCTCGTAATCAAAAATCTCTCCCTACAGCCAGACTAATGGTTTGTGAAATTTATGATACCAGAAGAAGCTAAAGAAACAAACTCATTTAGCAAAAACTCTCACCTCAGCGTCAAATAAAGGTTGTCTTGCAAGTAGCTCTTGTTGAGCTGCTGCCATAATTAATTCCTACAAATCCTTAGGAAAAAGCAGTTGCACAAACCAGAGTAAGACAAACTCCCATAATTATATTGACAATTTATATTCTCATGAGGTCCTGTAAACAGTTATTTCATAACATTTACATGCAATATGTGGTTCCATATTTTTATGTAAGAAAGACACCAGTCTAATTCTGTTAATTTAAAGTTCAGGCCACTGTACTCGAGCCTCTGAGTTACATTTCAATATCCACTGATGATGAAACACTTTGTACTTAAATCTACATTCCATCCATGCAAAGAACAGCATTAACCAGCAACTATTCAGTGTGCAAAATTTGACCTTTCATACTGAGACCTCTATGAGAACACTGCTTGCACAATTAGGTTGTTTTTTTCAATACTTAAAGGAGACTTTTAAGAAAGATTGGAACAAACCCTTCAGCAGGGCCTGTTGCAATAGAAGGGGTGACAGGTTTAAACTGAAAGTGGGTTGATTCAAACTAGACATAAGGAAGATTGTTACAGTGAGGGTGGAAAAAGACAGAACAGGTTTCCCAGAGAAGCAGAAGATCCCCCATCTCTGGAAACATTCAAGGTCAGGGTGGGTGGGGCTCAGAAGATGTCCCTGCTCATTGAAGGAGAAGCTGGACTAGACCTTTAAAGGCCCCTTCCCACCCAAATTATTCTAATATTCCCTTTTATATTTCATAAAGTTTTATTAAGTTTTTTTTACAGATGAGATTGACTTTCCTATGCAAACATGTGCCATTGGTACTATATGTTTAAAGAAATATGGTATGTTAACTTTAAAGTCTTTTAGCCTTACAGTACGAAACCTGGTTATTACAGGAGACTAAAACCATGAGTGTTTCACATTAGTTCATAAATTAAATATTTTTAACTGTCCGTCTTCAGCTATTTACTCCTCTATACAGAAAAACAACCCTAAGTATATAATAGTTATCTATGTTGTCAAAACTGGAAGCAATCTCCACTGAGTTTAATTTAAGGCCAGTCGTATTGGATTCTCTATGTTGGCTTTCAAGGTCTCCAGAAACTTTGAAGCCAGTTCATCATCCACCACTCGACCATCACTCGAAAGAGTCACTGTCATGAGTTGATGCTGTTCAAGTTTCTCATTCCCTTCTTCATCTTCCACAATCTTGAGCTCTGGTCTTGCTCGGCCCACAGCAAGGATGCAGGCCTGAGGAGGGTTTATGACTGCTGTGAAATCACTGATGCCAAACATGCCCAGATTGGAGATACTGAATAAAACAGAAAAGAGTTTCAGTAACATAAAAAGTTACATATTGCCTGCAAGAAATAACCTATATTCAACAACTACCATGATTTAAATCCCCTCCAAGGCAAAATCCATTAAGTTAAAAATAGATCTGAACTGTTCTCAGTTGAGCACATTCAGACTCAAGGGTTTGGAATTTTTGCAATTAAAAATAACACACCTTTTAAAAAAGTCCCATTTATTTACAGCAATATATTCTTGCACTGCACACACTGAAGCCAGAAAGTAAGCCAGTAAAATAATGTCTTTAAATATATTTTGCCTGTCCCTGTTCCAAGTCAAATGTCTTTTAGATTGAACCTCACAACTGCAAGTTACAATGGCTGCTGGTATCCACTAATTGATAAAATCTGGGCATTTAGGTAGCACTCACGCACAATGAAAACATTTTTGTCTGTGTCACCACCTGTAAATTAGGAAAGGCTTGGACTCTTCCGTGACAAGTTGTCTATGGAGAAAGCTGGCCCATCATCTCCTCATTTCTGGTTATAGTTATGGCAAAGAGAGGAAAAACAAACGGTACTGTCCAACCATCAAATGGCACCACTGCCACGCTCACCATTACACCAGGTAGTGTCACACCCACCTGCTTTTTGAACACTTCAAGGATGGAGACTCAACCATTTCCCTGGACAACCCTCGACAACCTGTTGCAATGCTTGACAATCCATTTCATGAAGAATTTTTTCCAAATATCCAATATAAACTTCCCCTGGTGCAACTTGAGGCCATTACTACCAGGGAGAAGAGACCAACCTACACCTCACAACAACTTCATTCGCTCCAGGCAGAAAGAGCAAAGAGTGGTCTCTCCGAGCTTCCTTCTCTCCAGACTAAATCCCAGTTCCCTCAGCTCTTCCTCACAAAACCTGTGCTCCTGCCCCTTCATCAACTCCACTGCCCTTTTCTGGACACATTCCAGCACCTCAATGTCTTTCTTGTGGGATGGAACCAGACCTGAGCACAGAACTCAAGGTGTGGCCTCACCAGTGCCAAGTACAGATGAAATGAACCTGTACCAAGGTAATTGTTTCCCCCTGATACAAGACAGTCCAGGTTTGACCCTCAGAATCACCACATGGAGTTATATCCTAAACAGAGCAAGATTTTAAAAACAGTGCATTAAAAGACAGTGGAATAGCCAAGGCAAAAACAGTTCTGAACCCATGCTGCATGTATTAAACACTGCTAGAGTTTTACCTAAAAGATCCTCCCTGGTACTCTTCTGGTAACAGTTTTCCATCTCTGGCCTTCTTTGCTAGAGCCTAAAGAAAATGAAAGAAGAAAACAGGCAGAGAAAAGAAAGAAATTAGTGTGTTGTAATAGACTAATTATTTTTTTTTTCAGTAAGACATTTTAAGTACCATACAGACATTAAGTCAGCAAAAGTCGTCTGCTTTTGGGTTTAGGGAAGCACCTCAGCAACATTGTTGTATCTGCAATGATTTGGCAAAGAGACTAGGACACAAAACTTCATTTTCCCACCAGTATTGGCTGTTCAATAAAAGCTATCCTCTCACCTTACAAATACTGTTCCAGTTTTTACAATGGAACCACCACTCTCCCTGGTAGTTTTAGATTATCTAGCAAAACACTGATGAGATAATACTCTTAGTATATTTGTTTAAAGAAACTGACATGTGCCATTTCAGAACTTTCTACCAGACTGAATGAATGTATTTCTCCCAACTAAATATTTAACTACCTTTTGAAGGGTGCCTTTAAGGCCACTCCTGTGATTTCCATTTCATTTGTGAGACTTTTCTTTATAATTCAACAGAAGGAATGTTCAAATACAGCCCAAGAAGTTCACACCCTGTTCCAAGATAAGACTGCAGACTTGTACAAAACTTTAGAATTCATAAGAAGCATGTCAAAGTTACAAGGATACACTGAGCTTTATTTTAGGCTTTTTCTCATCTCTGAATAATTAGTGAGGATAATAGCCATGGGAACAGCATTCACACAACAGGGTCAATATAAGCGTGAGGCATTTGTGCAATTGCATTATTTGAATGATGAAAATACAGTGCCAGGGTGCACATGACCTGGAAAGAAGTCAAAATTAACATGCAGCAGAAGGGAATATATAAGCAATTACACAAAGAAAGAGTCTGCCAGACTACAGGGAGAGTGACAGAGAAGCAGCTGCAGTTCCAGTGTGTGCCTCCCCCTTGTGCATGTCAGGTATGTATTTATTCCAGTAATTCAGTGAAGAAGTTGAAAAGCAAAATGATGTTGGTGTGGACACCTATGTCACACACATTCCACTCGAAAGGCAAGGGGAATGCTCACTACCCTGGCCCCACTGAATGTAACACAAAGCTGCATTTCCATCATGGGAACTGCAGGACACTGATCTGTGGTAAGAGAGGTTTGCAATATTACATTATTATAGGTATTGGGGATGATAATGAAAACAACACTGAACAATGCATTTCTTCTTGTTATTTTATCACTAACCTCACAACAATCTCAGCTGACCTTCCTCCTCAACTGGCTACTAGTGTAAGGAATTGTTTTCACAACACATTCAGCATAAAGTAAGCAATATGGACTGGAAAAAAAAAAAATCTTAAAAACACCCATTTATGAACGTTTTGTGGTATGATCCATCTTCTTCTGCTACAACTTTTTGGCTGTTCCCCTCTGTCAACATAGACTATTATGGTTTCTGGAGTTTTATACAAAAGGCAAGAATTTACGAGGTGCAGGGGTGTCTAGTTTGGGGACAGTTTTATTCCCTGGGATCTGCTTCCATTGCATTCCTCAGATCCTGCAGGACTCTGATTAGCACTTGTTAAATGACAAAAAAAGGCTTGTGTTGGGACATTTCATTATTCATTCTACTTTTGCCTGCCAAAAATCATTTCTTTATCTGGCAACAACTGCCACATATCACTCTGATTGGCACCTGGTCTATGCAAAATACTTCTTATTAGTCTGAGGAGTTTAATGTTACATCCTTAATTGAACTGCATATTGAAAAAAAATGCAGACAGAAATATGTTCTATAATATAACTGCAAAGAGAGCAAAAAAACAGACACAAGAAATTTTCTGGGAAAGGGAAAAAACACAAAAAAATCCAAAATCTCAAACCTCAAGACTAGAAATACTAATGAAACTAGCATTAAGTAGCCTCTTCTTGAGGATTAAATAAATACAATTATATTAAATTGCAAAAGTCTGTACAGGTTTATTTTTCAAGCAGTCTACCCATCATTCAACTAAATAACATGGTATTATTCTTGATTATAAATGAAGAGAATTGCAAAATTAATAAGAATTTTGAAGTGTAAGTAATGCTGAAACTGTTTTAGATCCACTGCCTTTGTTATTACTGATGTGTATCTGGGTCACGCTACATTTTCTGCTACAGAAAATCATACAGCTGCTCTACTCCTCAGCCTGCTGCACATTTCAGGCCCACCTTTGCAGAGGCAGCAATTTCCTTTATTCCCTTGGCAGCAGCATCTTTGATGATGGGCGTAATGAGCCCTCGGTCGGTTGCCACGGCAATGGAGATGTCAATGGACTGCAGCCGCCTGCAGACTTCCCCATCCCACGTTACATTCACATCTGGCATTTGCTGAAACACACACAGACAGTAAAAAATGACAGCTCTCAGAAGAATAACAGTGCAATCAGTCATTAAGAAAAAGGAAATTCCTTTAAGACACATAGCTACATACAGGCATCCACCAAGTGAATTAGCTCGCACTGATTTTATTTATGCTTACTGTGTCAAAAAGCATGAAATGTATACACCAGAAACTAAAAATGGCAAGGCAGACAGAAGTTTGTTTGGTGTTGCTAGGAAAAAAACCCAAATTACTACAAATTTCTTCACTGATACCACCTTACGATGGCCAGTATGTAAAGCTTCAAAGCAGTGCAACCTCTCCCAGAAAATAACTGACATGCTGAATTTTAATGCATGGAAGTGGATATCCTACTATATCCGTGTGTTGTTTTTCACTGGTGTCCCAAGCATGATTCTCAACAAATAAAATAGGCTGCAGGTACACTCACTTTTATTCAGATGTTCTCCTAAAATGCATCAGATTTTGTGGGTGGATCAAGTAGAAATTGAGATGTTTACTGATAATTTCATTTAGTTTTTGAGTTTAATGAAATGAAGGCATTCCAGAATAAAGTATGGGAGGGACACACTACCAAAAGTGACTCTACTGTCTATCTAAAATAACTGAACTCCTAGGAAGAAGTGGTATGATGGTACTCTGAGTTCCGATTCTTCAACAACAGAATGTATATAGTGTAAAAAAGAAAAAGAAAAAAGAAAAAAAGAGTGAAAAGAAGAAAAAGGTATGTAGGAGTATTCTTTGCAAGCTAAATAAGCTTCTAGAAGTCCCACAGTTTACACAGTTGTAAGATGTCCTCACATGGGTGCTGTGCAACTATAATTCTTTTTATATAAAGGTATTCAAAAGAGATGGTAGGGACAGAATTTGTCACTTCAACAATGAAAGATTTCTTTTTAAAGGACAGCTGCTACAGGAGCTGCTGTCACAAAGCCCAACCACTTGAGAATATTAGCCTGGAATACAAATATTTATACTTCCTTCTTCCCTCCTTGTTCCAGAAAGGAGAATGGCTCTTCTGGGCTGTCACCTGGTGAGCCCACTGGCACATTCACAAAATCCTGGCTGTCAAATGGCAAGACCAAGCTGAAACACAGAACCCATAACTGGACTTGTGATATTCTAAGAGAAGGAGAAATTCAGCAAGTTCAAGAACTGATACAAGCAGTATCTTGAGGGTTGTGCTAAACAATCAAACTGTCAAACCAGCTGCAGTCAGCTCATTAAAGCTAGAAGAACACATTTTGCCTTGTTCAGAAATAAAATAGTAACAACTCTGAAGAGTAACCAGAAAAGAGTAAATGAAACTGCCTTGAATTTAAACTTTAAGATGTATTTGCACCACCTAGTTTCAGGGAGGAGAGGTACAGGTAGAAGTGGGTTTTCGTTTTTTTAAAAGCAATTGCCCACATCTTTTCCTGAAATGCTGACAGAAAGTAGGGATTTTTTTTAATGTATTATTTTTATAGTCAAACAAATGCTAGCATAGATTTCTAACAAAGCAATAGGACAGAAGAATTTTATTGAATACTTCCATATCAACACTATTATCACCTCAAAAACTAACAAGCCTCTCAAAAGACAAAACAAAAGCACAGCACAAATATTTAGCTCCTCCTTTTTTGATATTAACTTGCAGAGTTTCTTCCAGTCTAAATAAGGCCTCAAATTTCTCTCAAGCACTTCCTTATGAAACTGCCTAGAATCCTGTCCATTTTCTGTCCAAATTGCAATTATACATTAAGCTATACCTCTTAAAATTATATATTAATATTTAGCACATGTTCAATCAGAAATCTGTTAAGTCTTTTCCAGTCCAGCGTTCTCTCAATTCCATACATCCACAGGAATAGGAATAGTCCGCCCCAGCTTAAACATAACTTCCACTCTCAACTTCTAAATAGTTCAAATTATCCTCACAAATGAGAAAAACAGCTCTCACATTCTTTCCCAACGTTTTTATATCATTGTGAGGTAATCCAGGCAATGAGAATTCCTAGCAATGAGCAGAGTGACTGCCAGAAGAATTTTTCTTTCAAAGCAGATATCACTGAATGTGTTGTCAGAATGCAATTGAAGTAATAGGTTGGTGTAAGACTTCGAAAAATGTTTGTTTATAACTAAAACAAATAAGATGTAACTAAGATTAGATGAATGATCTTGACAATGGCTTTAGTCTGCTGACAAAGCAGCTACTGTGATTTGCAGATGTTAACTGCAGTAAGTGGACCTTCACTAAGAAGTTCTCACTTTCACAGTTCACAGCATAGACAATGAAGAGAATTTTACCTGGAAACCTAAAAAAACCTGACAACAAGCAATACAGAATTACCAGCTTTATTGTGATCCCATTCATATCTCCACATAGACTCACAAAATACTTTGCTTGTCTCCTCGGCAGTTTCCTATTAAAATATATTTTTTAAGTCAATTATTTGCTTACCTTCAGAGTAACTGCTGTTGCCTTGATAATAAAATCATTTACAGATACTTTAATGTCATCTGCAAAAGGAAACAGAAGAATTAAAAAAAATATAATGGTCATTGTTCATAAAATTTGCTTTATCAGTATTCGTGTGATGACAAGATTCCAGTGATTCAGTAGATTTACTTCTCTGAAGCATTAACAGAAAGTCATTTTTCTTCATACTCCAATAGTAAAAGCAAGAAAACATTTTCCCCCTCGGGACAAAAGGCATATCCATGAAGAAAAATCTCAGGCAGAGATACTCAGGAGACTGAAAGTGGTAACTAAAATCAGGAGTGGCAGCAGAATCAGGGATAATAGACACAAAGCAGATTAGGCCGTAAAATTACCCTGAAACACATGACATTTACAAAATATTAAACTCACCATTCTCACAATTTAAAAAGAACTATATTACTCTTCCACCACCATCACTACTGTCAGCAAAACTGATCAAGCAGCAAAACTGTCTAATTTTCAAATCTGGTTTATGGCATGTAACACACATAGCTTTAGAAATATTTTTGCAAGGGAAAATAATTTATAGATAATTATATCAAGTGAAATATTCTTAAGTCAAATTATCACAAATTTAGAGAACCAGACCAAGTATCCACTTACCACATAACTGGCCTGCAACATTTGCCATGGTTAGTAATCTATGTACAAGAAGAGAGATGTATTCCAACAGAACATAATGAAACTTACAATTACTATTCTGCACAGACAGAATTTCACATCAGACAAATCTGTACTCAGTCATCAAATACACTCTGGTTTCTGCTTACATACTACATTACTAACCCTTGGCAAAACTGTCACTGTCCAGTAGTAGAGCAGGAATACAGTTAAATGATCCATGTCTGATAATATTTTACCCTGCATCACTGAAGTTTATACTAGTAGAACATCCATAATTTCCATTAGAGGAAACATGAAAATCTACCAGGACAAGCTCTGCAATTCAATTTCATACAAAGACATGTAGCTTTTCCACCTTTACATTTCAAGGAAATATTCATTAAGAATCGACAACTGCAGGAGAGGTGTGAAAAATTTCAAGTGAGTATTCCTAATATCCTTTTTTTGGTCATTCCTTATGAACTGCTGCTGTTTAAAGAAAATATCAGGATCAGAAAATATCTTTGACATTCACTTATGAATAAGACACCATTAGAAAAAATAACAGGTAGAAAAATGACCTGGGTACTGTTTAAAAATTAGTCACTCGAAACTCCAGTGGAAGGAGAAGGAGCTCCTGTATCATCATCTAGGAAATCTGAATATACTGGTCAAATTTAACTTTAGACCACACAAATAGATAAACAAGCATGGGCTAGTCACTAGTACAGAACAGTTGGCCTCAGTTTCTCAATCAGTACAGTACATAAAAATGAAAATTAAAACTATTCTGCTGTGTTATTCTGAATGCAGAGCTCACATGGCTTAGGAAAGTCACCATTTGAACCTATAAGTTTTCAAAACATGACCAGCAATCATGAAGCTTTAGAACAAAACTTGAAGTGTCTTAGACCTAAAATAATTCATTTTTCATTCCTGTGATAAGGTAATGAGGAGAAACATCTCAAAGCCAAACTATTGAGAATAAACTACAAAATTGGTACCAGAAAAAAGAACTAATGGAACAACATTAAAATGAATCCACATGAAATTGTTTCTGTGCTTTTCTCTTGTGCAGACAGCTATATTCTCCCATTAATGTCTTCAGCCTTTAGAACTAATATTTGATCTTTTAAAAAGAAAGTATAGAAGGAGAAAACCCACCCCTTCACTCTATAAAATAAGAGGCCTTCAGATTTTTTTACCCAAGTCACAGACTTAGTACCAGTCTAGGAGGTGCATGTCTCCATCACCAAACAGATGCAGCCTGATCTTTGTGGAAAGCAAGACTTTAGAGTGATGTGTGAGTTGGCAAAGTAACACCTCTGTCTTCCTGTATCCTGACAAGTTTTCTAATTCCATAATTGCTGAGAACTACAGCTTGAGTCCAACAAACAGAATACTGAAAAAAACTTGATTGAATGCATAGTGGTCTACCTATAAAAAACCTACACCTCCTGGGGAAGTTTATGTAAACAGGGCAAATTATACATTAATATAACCACATTAATATTACCACATGTTAAAGTAAATCAGACTACTAACCTTTGGCCAATTCTTTTCTTAATTTCAAAACAGCATCAATGGCACAGTCAGCAGCAGCATATGCATGAGGTATGGTGGTTTTTGACTCTGTTAACCTCTTCGCAATAACTCTTCGGATGTTGCTAGCTGGGATTTCTGTGAACGTGCCCTGAAAGAAATCATATGCTGCATATTAAATATATACAGCAAACATACTTCCTCTCTTTGCTGAGAGCACTCCAGCATTTATGCCTTATCATCAGTGACTCCTGCCCATGTCAGCTATCCCCTAGGTAGCCAAAAGTGATACATTCCAGCTACTGAAATTAATATGACAAAGACCACAGGGCATTTTAGCCTATTCCTATTAGCTGGAATAGATACAACAGGGTTCACAGAATAATTCTATTTTACAGCAGAGAATTGATATTGTTTAAAAAAAAAAAAATCCAAATACTGAGGCATTTATTTCCAGGCAGAGTATATAAGCACTGTTCTATCTTCTAGGCTTGGAATATTGCTCAGATTATGCTTTGCTCCATTTTAATTATAAAAGAACATTTCCTTGGTAAACTACTGCTCTTCCAATTTCCTGTGTAGTTCCTTAAGGAAGGCTTTATAGCATCTTTTCTGTTAATCTTCTCTCTCCTTCCAGATATATCCAATAATGTTTCAAAGGCCAACTTCTTCATAGAAGCAGGTCAGCTTGCAAGAAATCTCTTAAAATATTAGGGACTACAGAAAACAAGAAGAGGAAGGATTTTGTAAAAAAGAATTTTGTCTACTTAGTCTTTAGCACATATCCCTTGAACATATAAGGGTTCATAGAATCCTCAGTACATATTCTGTACTCAACATATAATAAATTACAATGTGTTTTGGTGTATTCATTGAAATGTTTTATTCTATAATGGATCTAAGTCTGAGCTCTTGAGTTCTTTGGCTCTGTATAGCACAAAAAAAAAAAAGTAGCATTTTCTGAATATTATGAATTGTAGCTACATTGTAAACATCAGCCTAAAAAGATACAACCAATTTAGTTCTAGAGCCAGAAAATGTTTTTCACAAAAGCTTTTCCATTTCTACTAATGTATATTTCAGCAAGGTCATTTATTCTTAAAAAAATATTTTCTGGTATTTCTAATATTTCAATTTAACATAGAAACTTATTTAGGTTTTAAAGTTTGCACAATTAGTCTCCAAGGCAACCACCAAGAAGCCTTTTCTTTCCTTACTTCTTCACAACTCATTAATGGACACATCTTGCAGGAAAGCAAACAGATCAAGTACGGTAAAAATAAATCATCATTCTAGTTTCTCCAAGGCCTGCAATATAAAGTTTTTCTTCAATTTTCATGCTACACAAAATAGTACGGAGCCCTCCATTTCAAGGATTTCAGTTTTAATTACACTGCTTTAGAATCACTGAAACATACTAAAAACTGCACATCAGTGAGTTTGACATCTGGGCGTCCTTAGTTCCCTTCCTCTCTCCAGATCTAGAGATCTCAGAGCTACTGAAGCAGCTACTGCACTGTTCAGCTGTAGCAATGCTGAAATCTTAGCAGAAGTGTTACCAGTGCAGCAGGCTGTCCTGGTGTGGAAACGGGTGGAATTGCTGGCCTTGGATGAGGAGTCACGGCTGTTGCTGGTGGAGAAGGCACTGCAGCAGGAGCTGGAGAAACCATAGGCTTCAATTCACTGGGTTTACCTTTCTGCTTCTCTTGAAGAAGCTTGAGAGCATCCCTGGTGATTAAACACAGTGAAATATTGACAATCAAGAAACTATTTAACAATTACCAAAGTATTACAACTCCATCATTTATTCTATTTAATTAGCCACTTCTGTGCATTTAAATTGCTGTTGTCAAACCAAACATTAAGGAGGAGATTATTATTAAATTATATTAATTTTGTGCTGCTTTTGTGGAATCTTTTTAGTAATGTCTCATTAACTTCCATGAATTAAAGGGCTTGAATATGCAGTAACAGAAAACATTTGTGTTAGAGAAGCGTAACAATCATCATCATTAACTGTAAGCATGCAAAGTGACTTTTGAATTGCATTAACAATTCTTCTAAATAAAAGAGTACATTTATTCAGGTTATAAAGTCTCAACTAAAAGCTGTTTCATCTGTTGTATTTGTAGTAATCTGAATTTAACGTAATTACTTAGTGCTAAGTGAAAATTAAGTAAAACATTTATCACTCATTTCTCTGTTCTTTTCTGCTTGAGAGACTATTCTTGAGTGATAGCCAAGAGTTTGTTACTAAAATTTACAGGAAGAACCAAATCTCAGGACATTATGCATTCATAGTTCTTCTTAAAGATTAGCACTCCAGAAACAAGAATTGAAAACTGAAAAGCTCTTCATAATGTCTTCTACCATTCCTGACTTGTTTCAATTTTTTTCTTACCTTCAATACGTTCTTCAACAAATGATTTGAAACAAAAAAAGTGAATGAGCTCAAGATAATTTTTTTCTAATTAAAAGTTGTTACTTGTTTTCCTAATTTAACATGCTAGTAAAAATTTGTTTTAAAATTCAGTGTTTAGTATTTGCACAACTACTGTACCAGGGAAAAAAATTAGATTTGATAGAATGAAAATCATTCCCTGCCATGACAATTTGAAACATAAAAAGTAACTGCATGACACAATGCAAGTTCTTTGGTTAACATATTAGAAGTTACCAAAAATTTCTTAAGGGTTTTCACGTGGCAGTCATAGGAGAGATCATCTGGTTTTGGTGGTTTTTAGTGTGTTACTTGGAAAATGTATTGCCAAAATTGAGCTTATTTTTAGATTAAAAGATTTGCTTAAGACCTTCTGAAGCTAACTTGTATTGTACAAAAGATATACATATAAAAATCAAAGTTCACATATATTTGTGAACTATATGTGAATATGAATACATATGAATAGACATGCCCCCATCAGTTCCAAATGATTTAACTGGTTAAGAAAAACAAGTATAGCAATGTTATGACTGTCATGGCTGCAACTCTGCAAGCCTGAATATAAGAAGAGTTAGAAGAGGACACAAAGCAAATAAAGTTAAACAGGCTTAAATACAAGTCAAGTAAATAGATATTTTATTACAATTGGAAAAGGAAGGGTTGGTGACTTCTTTCCAACAACTCTATAAACTTCTATCAACATGGGTCAGTAACAGGGAAAGAGAAGAGAGGTAAAAAACATGAAAGAGCAGCCTGCTTTGCAGAAAAGATATGAGAGTTTAGAAAACATTTATTAAATAAAATATGCCTTACCAAACTGCTATTATTAGAAAGATACAGATTCTGGCAACTGTTATGCTTCAGTTTACCACTACTAAAGAAAAACACAGTTCTCAGTAACCAGTCTTTTCATGACTGCATTTACAAATCCCTAGACCACTATGAAATAGAATAGGAAAGGGCAGTAGTAGCTGAAACAATCAATAAAATTTTAATCGAATTTA
>VZTB01015026.1:52211-296641 GCA_013397245.1 Thryothorus ludovicianus | reverse complement strand
AAAAAAAAAATCACACACAACCAACAAAAAAACAGGCAAGAAAAAGACAACAGTAGTTCAACCTTGAATAGACACATAAGAGAAATATAAATAAATAAAAGTATACAGATAAATAGAGTATTGGCCTGCTAAGGGAGAGGGTCATGACAGGGAACACCGATAGAGCAGAAGTTCCAAGAGCTTTTGCAAGTTTTACAGTGAATTGAATTTAAAGAAAGAAAGTTGGGAGAAAGAATCTTGCTTGCTTATGTAACATGCCAACTTTCTTTTTTGTAATCTGGTGAGTGCAGCAAAGGAAATATTTCTCTGAATATCTGCAGCAGCTCTCTATAAAAATCTGGACATTTCATTTCAAACTGAATATCAGAGTATTTTCAGACATCTGAAAGATTAACCCCATTTCAAAAGAATGGTTAAAAAAATCCGGACATTCTTCATCTTAAATTGACATTTCATAGTCAAATCTTTTGTATGAAAAAAGTTTCAAAAAAGAAATTACTTTGCTCGATAATTCTTCTAACTACAGAAAAATCTTTGCTAGATCTCCATGACAACTAGGAAATGTTAATTCATTAGCTCAAAGTCCTAGAGGGTTTCCACCTGCCATAGCCTTGTAGCACACCATAAATTACCATTACACTTACATAATTAAAAAAGAACTCTTTCTGATGATTTGCTGTTACATAGCATAGTCTATCTATTCAATTCCTTATTACATCTCAACTCAGCCAAAGATCATAAGAAAAAAAAAAAGCTTTGAGAAACTGTCTGACACTTTTTTGGCTCCAGTTCCAAGTTACACTGACCTGGTCCTGGCTGTCTTTGGATGGAACTAAAATAACAGCAGCCAGCAAAGCCTGTGTAAGTGAATAATGGCATTTGTCAAAAGGAATAATTCTCCTCAGAACAAAAATATTTATTTCTGCCAAAATGCTCACTTCCAATAACATACATACTTGTGTGAAGAGAATGCATCATTTTAAGGCTAAATGCACTGGATCTTTCACATTTTTTACACTCAACTTCCTCACTCAAAGGCTTGAGTGCCAATCATTACTTTGGAATACTCAAAAAGGTATAAAAGACCACTAGATCATAACAAACTATAGCTTTGTAAATAAACACTCTTTAAATCATAAAGAGAAAGAAGAAAAATGGGAAAAAACCCCCAGAATTCTGAAATTTCTTATCATTACACTTCATTGTTCCTCCCAGCCTAATAAAAACAGGAAAAAATGATATCCTGACAGACTTCAGAACAGAACTGCAGCAAAAAAAGCAAAAGATCTGAACTCCCTGAAGAAAAGGAGTTGAAGAAAACAGGCCACTGGTATTTTATTTTGGCTCTGTATACATCTTGGGAAGTAAAATTCTTGAGATCCACAGTGGTAGCTAATAGTGGTGCTTAGGAGGCAATAGCCTCCATTGGGCTGAGCTGCAGGAAATGTGACAGCAGTATCACATGGCTAACATGGGACTTAAATGTACAAATATATGGTTGGGGTTTTTTTCTAATTAAGGGCTTCTTCAAATACTTCCTAAGCCATTCTCCCTATCTTTTCAATACATTTCCTAATTTAACTAAACCCTTCCATAGTAAAAGATCCAACATGTGATCCAAAGTGACATGGCTTTTTTAATAAACAAAGTTTAATCTAATGGAGGTTGCTTTAGTATCAGAAGCTGTGGATTTACCAAATTATCTACCTACTCTTTAGTGAAGATTCCTCGAGGCCCAGTAGGTGTGACACTGCTTGGATCCAGGCCATGTGTCTCCAGAATGTTGCGAGCTGCAGGACTTAAGCGAACCCTGAAGAAACAAGGGGGGAAAATTTAAATTATTTAAATAGTAAGATTAACTTGTTTCATTAATGTATATCATGAGAAACTACATTCCTCTCTGGTCAACTACAAAGCACAGTATATTGGTACAGAGTACCCAGTGCATCTTTACTTGATTTGCTTTCTGAAATGAGGAGAAAAGCCAACATCTAGAGAAAATGTTTGAGAATTCTAAGATGCAAAGCAACAATACACTCATAAAAGAATAAACTTGGTTTATTTTGTGAAAAGACTTGGTTTCAAGTCTTTCCATAAAATCTCCTATTCATTATTTCCTAAGAGAGACTGTATTTGCATATCATTGAATTTTAAGAATGGTCCATTAAGCCCTTGCCAAAAATCCCCACATCATAAATGATCATTTGGTTCCAAACATGCTGATACATCTCTAACAGTTGCAGTGAAACAACACTTCTGATGTTTGGTACTACAAAGACATAATCTTTTCAAGGATCCTTTTGTGGATCATCCTCCTTCTACAGGTAATGCCTGGGCAATGACCTCAGTTGTCTTCCATTTGCATGAGAAAAGCCTAAATGCTGGAAGCATTTTGAACACAGCAAACCAGACAAAAAATGAGGTCATGGGAGGAAAAAAAAAAGCACAAATTAGGAGTAATACCTCCGAACAGGATGTATCCTGGGACATGAAGTGACATTGGATTATTGTTACCTAACACTCTGGAGCTGACTCCTCCTCCAAGATGTTTGCAATGCTTAGAATACCAACAGACTCAAGCCAAACTCACAAAGAGCACATAAACCAATTGTTTCAAGTTTTTCACACTCCACTCTTATGAAAATATTAGAATAATTTTTTTCTAATATCAGATATGCAAGAGCTCGGAAGGACTTTGGAGTGTACCATTTCTTTATTTTTGCTCCTCAAATAAATAGAAAACTAGTTACCTACATCTGCAAGTGCAAGTTGCAGATGCAAGTTACCTAGCATCTGATGAATAAACACTATTGTCCACCCTGTATTAGCATAATTTCTTCCCAACTGTAAGTTTAGAATCCTTCATAATTTAATTGCAGGACAGAATAAAAGCATATTTAATTGTAATTACATTCTATTGTTTGAATGGACTTACTGAGCAAAGAAAAAGTCTAGGCCTGCAAGGTTTATCACCTCACTCATACTGAAACATTCTCAAAGTGACAGTCTACTACTAGGTAAAAAGGAACCAAAAATATTTCTTGGTTCAGTTCTACTATCTAATGAAGAGTTCCATTTCATAAAAAACACAGAAACTTACTGCAATTTCCCAGGTTGGTGCTGCACTTTAGGAGGGGCTGAAACTGAAGGAGCTGCAGGAGCTGAGGCAGGGGCAGGTGGAGCCACAGAAGATGGATCAGCAGCATCAGCTGGCATTTCAACTTGCTTCCAGTCCTGTCCTTCCTCTACCAGCAGACCAATTAGTGAGCCCAAGCGAACATTTTTGCTTCCTTCTTCCACCTAAATTAAGAACATTAAGTTACATATTACATTGTCTGCTCTAATATGACTAAGACCAGTAGATGTCAAAGTTTCAGGCATATTAATGACAATTCATCAGTAAGATCTATCCCATTTTATTGCTACTATTAATAAGATATTTCAAGACTGAAATTAATTATAATTGCTATTATAAGGAGAGGAACACTCAATTATGCCCCAAATCCCATACACCTAAAGTTAGCACCCAGAAATCAATGTAACTTTTTATACCCACAGCCTTTGCAGCTCAGAACTAGAAAAGAAAAAGAAAAAAATGTTACAATTTTGCTTAACTCTTCATCTCTTGGATTTTTGAGTCACTGCTACATTTTCATTACTCACAATAAAAAAATCTCTGCATAAACCTCAATGAACCCTGGAATCTCAGATGTAGAAAGAGCTGAAGTAAGTAGAAGGACTTTAGGGTTCTGGGATGAGAGGCTAGACACAAGCCAACAGTGTGGATTTGCAGTCCAGAAAGGTAAATGCAGGAGTGTGGCCAGCAGGGTGAGGGAGAAGATTCTGCCCCTCTACTCCACTTTTGTGAGACCCTACCTGAAGTGCTGTGTCCAGGTCTGGGGTCCCCAACAAGACATGGACCTGTTAAGAGTGGGTCCAAAGGAGGGCCACAAAGATGGCCAGAGGGCTGAAGCACCTCTCCTACGAAGGCTGAGAGAGCTGGGGTTGCTCAGCCTGGAGCAGAAAAGGCTTTGGAGAGACATTATAGCAGCCTTCCAGTACTTTAGGGGATCTTAAAGAAGGGAGGGAGAGGGCCTTTTTATACAGGCAGGACAAGGGGCAACGTTTTTACAATCAAAGAGGGCAGGTTTAGATTAGAAAGAAATGCTTCACTCAAAGGTGGTAAAGCACTGCAACAGTTGCCTATAAGGGCTGTGGATGCCCTAGTCCTGGAAACATTCAGGGCCAGGTTGGATGGGGCCCCACGCAACCTGATCTACTGAAAGGCATTCTAGTACAAGATAATCTTTAAGGGCACTTAGAGCCCAAAACATTCAATGAATCTATGGTTCTATATAGTCAAGAAAAATAAAAAAAAAAATCTTAGCTTTGCTTACAAACCAACAAAGCACAGGTGATCAAGATAGGGAGAAAAAATTGGAGATAGCATGAACAGGGAAGTAAAATTCCCTTGGGGCTTTGCAGCATAGTACTTTAGTCATTAATAAATATATCCTAAAGTAAATGTTTATTTCCTCCACTGGGAAGAAAAAGAGACACAACCTCTGCTGGCTCATTCTGCAGTGGCATTTTTATACAAAGTGGTTTCCATACCAATTCTTACTTAGGTCATGAATGAGAAAATGGTAATGGATACTAATATTAGGGAAACTTTCCTGTCCAGGAGCCACCCTGGCAGTCACAGTCCCACCAAGTGAGCAAGGACCAAAGCCCTGCTCACAGTGTGGGGCTCCAGTGACCCCATGGGTGCCTCACCTGGCTCCCTGCACATCCTGCCCCCACATTCAGACAGGGCTTCCTCACCAGATTGTGCCTGAGTTTCCCATAGCGGAATCTCAGACACCTGGATCCCTAAAATAATTTTAATTGTGGGCCAGTAACACAAACCCAGCTCGAGCTGGTGCCTCTGGAGAGGAAGCCTGAACAAAGGAATCCCTGTGCTTTCATACCTTCAGGCTGGGGTCTGCCTGCAGAGCCCTTGGCTCCTGCTGTGCCCCAGTGTTGGTCACCTGGCCAGTGCCACAGGTCCCTGTGTCCTCTGCTGTGTGAAGGGTCAGCACCAGGTCACAGCCCCTTGCCTGGGGCTCCCACCACATCTCCCACCCAGGGCAAAACCTGCAGCTCCCACTGCAGCTGCACACCCAGTACCTGCTCTAAGTCTCTTCCTCAACAATTAATTACAGTTCTTAAACAATCATACACCATCTGTTTTGTTCCAAATGGAACTGTAAAGTATTTCGGGAAAAAAAATTAAAAATCAGTGTTAATTTAAGAAGCAACTCTACCGAAAGAATAATCATCATTCTGAAATTA
The DNA here is from genome assembly GCA_013397245.1 of Thryothorus ludovicianus. Taxonomy (NCBI): domain Eukaryota; kingdom Metazoa; phylum Chordata; class Aves; order Passeriformes; family Certhiidae; genus Thryothorus; species Thryothorus ludovicianus. Next base: position 291,307 of record VZTB01015026.1, on the reverse strand, counting down.
CCCTTCTAATATTTCATTCAGTTATTTAATCTTTTACTGCATTTTATACGGAATCATTATGTGATGTGATCATTAAAAGACCTATTCAGATAGAGAAGAAATATATATGCATGAGTTTCTATTTTACTATTAGTCTGCTCTTCCTAAACCATGCGTAGATTATACAGTGAAGAAAAACCAAGGGTTACAGAAGTTGAATTAATTTAACCTAACGAACCTCCTATCTTTAAATGCAAAACCCACAGCATTAAGTAGACAGTGTGCTCATTTGACTCAGGTTTTCCATACTGGACTCCATGAAGATGGTTCAGGATTGTAGATGGCATCACTAGGTACACCTTTTTTGTCTCATTTCTTTTACAAAGTGAGTGAAATTCTGCCAGATACTAGCTCAGAGGCACAAAACAATTTTAAATTCCCATCAACAACACCACATGCAAAATTCCTGAGTGGCCCTTGAAAGGACAATCTTTTCAAAAAGTAATCAGCACCTCATCCACAAACCTGACACAGCTCATTTTATAAGCTCTACATGAACATCTACTGAATACCTAATAGAGAGCAGAAATATCCACCAGATATTGCAGAAAGACAACTAAGGATCACATCTGAGATGGGGGAAAAAGAAAAAAAAAGTCAAAATTTCTAATCTTATTGTTCTCTTGTTATTCTAGGTTCAGAAACATGAGGTTTCTTTCTGTACTTTTTGGGAGACTGGAATAAAAGCCTGTATATTTTGTACTCTGATTCTCAGGCTCACCATTTCTAGATTCCAAGGATTAAAAGAATCCATTAAAAATGTGGTTTGCATAATGATCTGTTCATGTCACTCCAATAAAGCTGCCTCTCTTCCCTTTCTCTGAAAGACATTATAGTTATTTTCTACCTCCTGGCATCTCCTTCTCAGGTTCAGCTCATGACACTGGATTGTTACTGGATGATATGGATATAACTAAGGCTGAATGTCACAGTCCATGACACTGATATCACGGAGCTGCTGGAAAGTTTGGCTTTGATCTATCAAAAAATGTGCCACAAGAGCAATAGACACAGAGAAATTTTGAAATTTGCAATACATCTGAAACATAAGACAGGACACAAAAAAATCCACAGATTCTGAAATACTAATGTTACTTTGTAGCCATCATGAATTACTATTAAAGAAACTTAGCAATTTTTTTTTTTTAATATCTCTTTAGGATTAATTCTTTAATACTTTTGACAGAAAGAATCCCCATATCTCCCCCTCACATTATCTAACAAAGCAGTGTCTCCAAATGCAGAATAGGTTGCACAAGATTTTGTCAAGGCTATTAGGGGCAAACTGATTTTCAGAAGCATTCAAAAGTGAAGAAAAGAGACTTAAATGTAGTGAAAGCATTGCCCAGCAATTATTTAAATAACTACATGGAGACTAAATGCAGATTAAAAAATACATCTGATGTGAGACTTCTTCCTGGCATAGCAGAACAGATCCTCTGAAACCTATTAAATGTGTTGTTCCATAGTTGGAACACAAATTTAGCAATGCAATTAAAAGGAAAAAGATTTTAAAAACTCTTGTCTGTATACACTAGTGCTTAAATGCAATCTATCCTCTAGAAACTGAACATTAATCACAGTTTTGCAAGCCCTGATAGAGTACATTTACAGCTGAGTTCCATCTTACATCCCCTCTCCTCCCTACCCCAGCCCCTCATCTATCTCGAGACTTTCACTTTTGCAAAGGATGTTGCCCTTGCTTACACAAAAAAGGAAGATACCAAACAGAACATTGCATCTCAAACACTGCCACACAGCAAACTGCTCTCCCTTTCCTGTTTTGGCAAAGGATAACTGTGCAAATACATGCTGATGTAAGAAAATGCAGCTGTAGCAGAGATAGGAAGTCTAATACACCAACCCAAAAAGCTTTTGTAGCAGCAGTACAAACGTGTTGCACTGTACATAGGGTAGAATTTTCTCACAGCTCCAGGAACCAGGAACCCGTGCCCATTCTGCTGTTTCCTAAGTAGCTGGACTGCATTTAATACCAGTATGCTGGTATTTGTATGATTATGTGATCCACACCTCATGGGTAGACATTCCCTAGATGAGACCTAACCAAATGACATAACAGTTAATGAAAGTGAACATCTCTCACATTTTTATTCATTTTATTCCAAATTCTTGCAATTCACTCTTTTGTTCAATTATTGTGGAATAAGAAAAGAAACAGCTGCAATACACCACCAGCTGAGACTGCTTCAGAAAATTTCCTACTCATCCCACTTCTTGCTCTTTATATTAAGCTTAATCAATCTGATTTTGATAGAGGAAATTATTAACTCCAAGAACTGTTCCCTGGATCAGCCCATCTTGCATAACATTCCACCTTGAATGACTAGCACAAGACAATCTAGCACAGAGACAACTGGATAAAGTACCAACCAAAATTCCATATTCCAGCTGATTGTTACTGGTTCTTCCTACAACTCAGAGTAAGAGGTGTCATAAACTACAATATTTCATGGACATAATTCACCAGGTGTAAAACATACAAAACAACCTAATTCAATCAGGTTAAGTGAAAATCCATTAAATATACACAGAATCATGTGCCATATACCAATAGTCTGGTACACATGTGGCACAAATAGAGTAATTATTTCTCCCCAGGAATGAAAGCAAGTGCATTTTTTTGAATGCTGAGCAGAAATTCAGCTATCTAAACTAGTTTTTGAGGCAATATGCTAAACAATAGTCTGAAGTTATGATACCCTACTGAGAAATGCAGGATTCCTACCAGTATTTTAGCCAATACGCCATCATCACTTGATTCCATGGTAACCACTGCTTTGTCCGTTTCAATTTCACACAGTGCATCTCCAACATTCACTTTATCACCTGCAAAACACAACAGAACTTAAGAATGCTTGCCCTAAAATTCTTTTCAATCCTACAACTCAGAGTAATACAGATACTCACCATATAATACAGCCATTTTGCATTCTCTAATATATTTCACAACTAGTTGATTCCCCCATCATTATTTATCATATTGTATCTTTCATTTTGTCCTGGTTTAGGGCAAATTTGAGAAGAAATAAAATCACCAAGATTCAAGAACCACAAACTGCTGTGGCAGAACACTGACATGTTCCAAGTACTGATGTTTACAGCAGGCTTTCCAAGAGGAAGCACACACACAATGAAATTTATTCCCAGAACCCCACACTCAGAAGAACTGCCATGAATAAAATGCTGAGCCTTCCATATTCACAGCTAGCCACCAGTCAAAGCAAGCTACCTAAAACTGCTTAGGACAATGGTATCATAGTTCTGTAACTGGTGTCTACAATATTAAAGACATTCAAAAAAAAACCTCAGGAATTTTAATGTCTTTGGGAAAGCACAACTGCAAGCTTGCTTAATCTACTATATAGTTCAGAAAGGTCTTTTAAAGCATTCATTCATGCTCTGAGAAATAAAAATATGCACAAGTGCTAGAAATGGCTTTTGCTACATTACACAAAACCAAGATTAATTCTGAAGCATACTCTTCCTTTTGAGGAATATCCTGGGCTAGCAGATGATAAAGATATTAAGTGTCTGGATTATTTCAACAAAACAATACTGACTAGATGTTCAACATTAAAACTCACATTACATTAAAAACTGTGAGATAGTTGAATGTTTTGGCTTCTAATAAAACACAGCTTTTTTTTCTCCTTATAGATACAACATACACAAGCCTAAAACATGCCTATAATTTCATATGAAGTAAAATTTTAATATTTCCCCATTACCAGAAATGCTGCAACAGCATTAGCTGTCTAAGCATTTAGCTGAACTGCTGATATCACTCTATTGTGCTTAAGGAGCAAAATCAAAATCTAGTGCAGGTTACCACCTACATTTAGGTAAGAGACAACACTATAAAAAAAAAATAATTTCCTGTTTCAGGACTACACAAATTGGAAAGGGAAAATGAGCTGTTACACTTCATTTGTGTTGAATGAAAATATAAAAAGCTCAGTCATCTACATAGTTTTATAAGTCATAAATGTTCCTATTACAGAAATTGGTAGAGAAATATACTTCATCTTTTTAATGTAATAATCTAACAGCCACATTCCACTTTGCAATAACTAGAGCATGAACAGTTTAGAAGAGGAAGTCGAAACTCCAGGCTCTATGTGAGTGTTTTAATTTCACTGGATCATTAATTCAAGTAGGCCATATATCAGATCATTAGGTAAGTACTTCTCAGCTGCTAGAAATCAAATTGTTGGGCAAATTCTGTAATTTACAGAGCTAAGATTGGCAAACAAAAAGGAAGCTAACTCTATCTTAATCTGCCATCAGACTGCAAGTGCTCTGCACCATTAAAAAGAAATCTCAGCACTCAGACTGGCAGCAGTACCTCCAGCAGGGTAGGCCAGCCAAGGCAAATACCTTCATCCATGTGTTTGTCACATGTCACAACTCAGCTTGGGTACCTGAGGCTGTTCACAGGAAACTCAATGTTGTCTTGCACAGGGAGGGCAAGAGGTAAAGTCTTCAGAGAACTAGATAAACCACTTTTCCACTACTTTTTTTTTGTTTTCCTTTCATTGCTGCAGCCATGAAGTTGCCACATATGTGAAATGCAATTGACTAAATGCTGTATAAGAATATTTCACTGCAGCTTTCAAGTCCTATGTGTGTTTCAGTACCCAAATGCAATAGAAAGGACCACAGTTATTTTCACTGAAGATTGCAAAACTTTTGCTCCTAATCAAGGCCCACTTTGATGTCAAATACAAATCAGCTTTCCCAATAATCAGGATTGGAAAGAACACTTTCACAAAGCATATCTCTGCTCTTACACTTTTAATTGAGAGCAGTATTTGCATCAGAAATATCCTGAACCAGAGATCTCAGATTATATATAATGCTCTTGAAAAATTTTGGGTGAGTTACAGGTTTTTCGGTTTGTTGTTTTTTGGTTTTTTCTTTCTTCATTTGTTTTTAAGGATTAAATTCCCACAGCTAAGCTGAATGGTTACAATCTCTACTGAAGCAAGAGCTTCCTTCCACGAGATCCAATTGGCATCCAATAGCCTTGGTGCTCTGTTCAACTACTGACAGACAAGTATCCAAATTACAAGATACAAACTGCATTTTTTTAATGTTGCAAATAAAATCAGAGTTCACTGAACACAGATACTGAAGTCCCTGGAGCTGATGTCTCAAAAGGTAGCAGAGTTACACTGCATGTGGATGCTGCCAGCACTGTTGTATCTTCTGTTTTCTGCCCACATTAACAAGAGGATTTTGGTCTCCTGGGCTGTCACTCTACCATCTTTCATCAACATTAAATTCATACATAATAAATACAAATTTTTAGAAACATAGTTTTATCTTTGTGAGAATGACTTTATTACCCAGAGGAATCAACATGAAACTGCATTAACAATGAGAAGGAAAAGTAAAGCTATCAATTAAATTCAGCACATTCCCTTCTGCAGTAGTGAAATTAACTGTGTGTCCTGTGAAACCCTAATACGAAAATATTTGATATTTACACAAAGAACAGAAAGATATCTTTAAATAGTATTATACTGACCCCTTCTGGTTATACAGTAGGAAAAACATTTCATATGCAAGCAGCTTGCTTCTGTCAACTGCTTAAAAATACTTATTTTCTTGGACATTAGACTGTCAAACATTTATATTCAGCAATAACACGACTTTTACATGGCAAACACTCTAGAGAATTAAGTAGTTAAGAGCATCCCTTACAGAGAGGTGTGTAAGTATTAAATTACTATTTTCTTCAATGCTATAATTACTGTAAAACAGGCTACTGTTGATATTTAATGTTTTACAATTATTGACAACTAACGAATATAAAAATGACTTCAGATCATTCTTTCCTCTCTGTATCATCCTGGACTTGATTAACTGAAGCTACAAGAATATTAGTGCAATTTTTTTAAACAAACTTCTGCATTGTTCGCAGCAAATTTTGCAGAAATTCTTACTAAAAGTTTCTTGAGGGAAAGGTCAAATCCACTACCAGAGCAAGAAGCTGTCTTCCAGCCACCTCTCAAAATGTATTCAAAATGTAGGAAAGCAAAGTTCTCTAGTGACACAATAATGGAAGCTGTATCAACATTTAAAAGGAGAAGCCAAAGGAAAAGGCTTATCTAGGCACAATAGTCAAAACACGTTTAGCTATCCAAATTGTGTCTGTCCAAGATAATAAGCTTTAAGATATTTTCTTTTCTCCAGATGTATTCATCTCTTTAGGAAATCTAAAAATGCCTGTGAACAAGATATATTCCTACTGCTATCCAAAACCCTGCAGTGCATCCTATACCATTGGACAATAGCTACCTGGAATCCAAATCTACAGTCAAAATTCAGGTTTCATATTCAATTGAAGAAGGGACAGGGTAGGAGTAAAAAGGACAAACATCTCCTGACAGAACAGGAACTGCTGACTCTTCTACAGATCATTCTTCATTCACATACAACCTATACAAAGGCAAAGCTTTACAGACTTTTTATCCAGTTGCTCCAAAATATTTTAGCAGAAGCACATAGTTGTCAGAGCACAGAGTTCAGGCTTTTTTTGGATGAGTAGGTTGGTTTTCAGTTTGGGTTCTTTTAGGGAAACATTTCCCTATTTGCTATTAGGGTTATGAAAGTAATTTAGATTTCTCAGTTTTAACTGTAGACTAAAATTAAGATATTCAACAATACTGTATCTTTCATGGTATTCCATAACACAGCAGAATAATGAGAGACCCTCCCCAAAATCAATGGCTCTCAGATTTCCAAAGCTACTGAGCAGCATGACAACATTGGGAATTAAAAATAGCACACACCCACACCCTGGAAGAGCCTAATAGAAATTTTTTCAAAAATATGATCAGTGTAACCTTTTGGAAGACAAACAAAAAAAATTTCAAGAACAAACAATTTCAAAGCAGGTATAGTTCACAATGACAGCATCCATACACCACACATTTTGCTTCAAATTACTGATCTATAACCAGGAAGAATTATCTTATTATTTATTATCTTATTATTTTCACAGAATAGATTTACACAGCTGAAAAATTACAAAATTGTGACCACAGAAAATGCTATCTTACCTTCCTTTTTTAACCATTTCACAATGTTTCCTTCTTCCATTGTTGGAGAAAGTGCAGGCATAAGAACTTTAATACCAGGTGTACCTGCAAAACAAGCACATGGTTATCTCAACTGAATACTTATTCAGTATAATTTTTTTCTCAGTTAAGTGCTTAACACAAAAGAAACTAAAAGTGCATGAAACTGAAAATTAAACAAAAGAGTCACTATGATGCTCTTTTTTTAAAACTTACATACAAGCATGTCCACCAAAGAGCTTAAAGGGAAAAAGGCACATTACAAGAGAAATGGAAATTCACAAAGCCTGAATTCCTAAACCTGAAGTTTTGTTGATCATTTCAAAATCCACCAAAAACAGTACACTCTCCTTTCTCCTGTTGTCCTCTTCCTTGACTCAGGCTGTGGAATTTTTTCCAGATTAAAACATATCTTTTAAATTAATAAAGCCTTTGTGATCCTAGTATTCCAGACACTGATGATCCACCTCTTCCACTGATAAACTTTTTTAATGGTTCTTTATCCTTTTTAGTAGAAAACTATATCTACTTTGCAGAAAGTGCCTGATTTCTAGTTTCAGTGATTTCACCTTGGCTCAGTAAACCCATATGCAGAAGCAGCACTGTGTAACAGCAATTGTGTGCCATGTTAGAGGGATCCTTCTGAGGGCAGAGCCCAGTCCTTGGCTTCACAGCAAATTATACTTCTTGTCACCTGATCCTCAGTACCAAAGGAGCATTCTGACACTAATATGAGAGATACTACCTTTCTGAACTTTTAAATATAGTTATGAGGCCAAAAAAAAAAACATCTTTTAAGATACATTTTGTAAAAGCAGCTTTTACCTGATTGTTGATTTGTACCTGATTTTTGAGGTTGTTTCTTGAACTATTATGTCTGAATTTGTGTTCAGTTATAGAACAGAAATAGACACATAGGAGGTACACTGTTTACAAGTCAAGGTTTATTTCTGCTTCATATTTCCTATTCTCTAATACCCAGCATTAAGGATTGTTATCATTCAATAGGAAACAACACCACATTTCTCCCAGTTGCTGTATTGCTTGGAGAAGTCAGAAACAGCAAAAAAAAAACAAACTTAGAAGCCAATAATTTTTTCAGTTTTTTCCTTATTATCTGCTTTTCAGCTCAAAATTCTTCTCGTTTTTTTCCTTGCCTCTTTTTTTTTTCAGAGGCTGTGCTAAGGCACATGGAGAACAGGAAGGTGATTGTGATTCAGGACAGCCAGAACAGCTTCACCAAGGGCAAGTCCTGCCTGACCAATCTCGTGGCTTTATATGATGGCATGACTACACCACTCAACAGAGACAGGCTATGGATGTCACCTCCCTGGACTTACAACATTGCTCTGGGTAAACTGATGAAATTAGGATTTGATGATGGATGGACTGTTTCGTGGGTGAGGAATGGGTTGGATCCAGAGGGTCATCATCTCAAAGTCCACCCCAGCACAGGAAAGACATGGATCGGTTAGAGGGTGTCCAGAGGACAACCTCAAAAATGATGAGAGAAGGAGTACCACTTGTATGAAGAAACATCAAGAGAGTTGGGGTTGTTCAGTCTGGAGAAGAGAAGGCTCCAGGGAGACCTTTTTGCAGTCTTTGAATAGTTAGTTACTAAAGGGGCCTTTACAGAGAGATGAGGACAGACTTCTTAATTGGGCCAATAGCAATGGAACAAGGGGCAATGGTTTGAATCGAAAGAGGGAGGATTTCGACTGGGTGTAAGGAAGAGTTCTACAATTACAGAGGTGAAACACAAACGGGCTGCCCAGCGTGGTGGTGGATGCCCCATCACTGGGAGCATTCAAGGTCAGACTGGATGGGGTTCTGAGCAACCTAGTCTATTTGAAAATGTCCCTGCTTATTGCAGGGGGAAAGGACTAGAAGACCTTTAAAGGTCCCCTCCAATCCAAATCGCTCTGCAATTTTTTAAAAATATGAAATGAAAACATTGTAGCAAACCTCTAATGACCTAAGCAGCCATCAACAATCCTGACATTTTAAAATGCACCAAGAGCAAAAACTGAGTTAGCTATTCCCTAAAGCCCCAAAGACAGCAATACAATCAGGATCACACTACCCAAAATACTTGAGTTCTGTGGAAATAAGCTCAATTGCACGGCTGACATTCCCAGAAGACTGCATGAGCAAATACACATTTTTTTTCCTCAGTCTTTCCATGGTAGCTTCACTTTCATATTATTCATGACTATCATGTTTAGAAATGTATCCAGACAATGTTCCTTGTAATACAATTCCTATCTGAGTTACCTCCCTGCACTTTCTTTAAAAGTTTCTTGCAACTTCTCATCTAGGACTAATATACAGAAAAATGAACTATGTAATGTATGAGAATGCTTATCTGTGTTCATTTACCAAATAAAGTTTTGTAGTATTTGAAGTATGACTGCCAAATTAAAGTATGAATTAACAATTGTCTTGTACTATACATATTTACTCAAAAATAATTTCTCAATAACAGCAAAGAAGACCTAAATATACATTATATGATACATTATAGGATGCAAAGTGTTCTCAGCTTAATTAGTCTAACTTGACAAGTTTGACTTTAATAATCAAAATATTATTTTGAAGCTATATACCACAAATATCTAGGATAATTAAGAACTGGCAGACAGACCTCATTTAAAAAAGTGAAAATAATCCACATTTTTAATGAGGAAAAAATTAATTTTTAAACATGGTGGCTCACATTTCACTTCCATAAAGAGCTACTTGATCCATTTCCCAGAATATGTTTCATGCTTTGGCACAAACACAAAACTGAGAAAACAAATTTGTGCCCCTGTAACATTTTCCCTTCAATATTATGAGCAACTACCACAAAACACACAATCCACTCTGATCCTTTCATCAAGTTAGAAGAGGAACTCCAGCAGCAAGCAGCCATGAAATGGACAAAAAACCGAATCAACCTGGATACAAAGTAGAAGACAGGATCTGGTGCAGCCCTTTAATGCACATGGCCGGAGAGACCCAGGCTCGGGGAAGATCAGTGCTGCTGCAGTCAGAGCCTTGCTCAGCCTGAGGTGCACAAGAACACCAGCCACAACAACAGCCCTTCAAAGCTCTTTTAGTTGCTTTCAGTTAATGACCACACACATACAAAAACCAGGCTTAAATGTGTCTCCTCAAAGAAAAGCAACCTTACAATGTAGAATAACCGTCACCAAATATTCTTTGCCCTCATTAAATTAAACACAGGGAGAGTAAATTGCACTTATGTAAGTTAGTTGCAGTGTACAGGCAGCCCTTACAAGCACCTTGGGAAGTAAATATTGTTGCTTTGTGGGTCAGCAAAAAGTTCTGGCAATTTGCACAGAATCTCAAAGACAAAGCTCATGGGCATATTAGAATTTAGAACCATTAGCAAGCAAAATTTCTGAACTTCTACTCACCAGCCACAGACTTTTACCTCTATCAATGGCAACTGTGTTATTACACATCAATTATCTCAATATAAAAGGAGGAAGACTTAAAAAGAGCCCAAACAAACTTCACATGAACAAGAGACTGGTATTTTATAGACAGCTCTCGGTGTGTCCAAGAGGATTTGTTCTTGGTGACACGTCTTAACCATCAAGTTGAATCTGGCAATGTTTGTACTCCCCTCCCTCTCCAAGAAGGGATTCAATATTATAATACATATTCAGTATTATAATACATATTGAACCTGTCCCACTAGAGAGATACTTCATAACTTCCTACACACACACTGTAGTCAGCAGAGAATTGAGAAATGTATCGCAAGTCAACACCAATGATAAGATCATGAAACATTAAAAACAAAGAAAAATTAATCCACCTCTAACACAGAGGTTATTCTTTTCTATTTTCTCTTTTTCCTTCTTTCTCTGTGACCAACAAACTAGGAATTCTATTCTGAATTACTTGTTTTAATTCCGCAAAATACCTTTTCCTCTACCAGTACCACAAACAAGGGCAGAAACATAGAAAGAAACAAAAAATTCAGGTGACATAAAAAAACTAGATCCACATGAACCAATACTTTAAACAGTGTATTTTTCAGAAACTGAAAAGCAGAGAAATAAAAGTAATGCTAAAATTAAATTTATTTAAATTTCCATTGTCAAACTAGGAACCAAGAGCGAGTTTTATGTCCAAATGAGCTGTATTTTACTAGAGAAGTTATGAACTTCTCATTTTTAATTTTAGAGGCAACAATAAAGTTAGGAAAAATAGTGTCATCAAAATGACACTATGACACCACCTTGAAAAGCTGTAAGTATGCTAGAAGAGTTGAATGAGGAAAGCCTGAATTAGATAAAGGTGTGAACAATCCACCCTAGCACTTTAAAGCTTACTGTAAGGAATTAAAAGATTTTAGTCATTTGCATATCCAAATTTAGAAATTTAACTCCAGATATATATTAAGAACTCTCAACAAAAAAAACACAATAGACTGTCTGGGAGGACTGTAGACAAGAGTTATTTACAGAGTTATATAATAAGATCAATTTAGGAGAAGCTTATCCTGAATTATATTATATTTGCATACTACCATATGCAAAAAGAAGCAAGCTTTTTCTAATAAAATTTGGAAACAAATAACATTTATTTCAAGAGAGAGGTAGACTTCTCTGTATCACACAGCTGGTTTTATAAAGGGATAGATTTTCATACTGCAAAGCAGCAAAGGCAATCAGTGCTGGAAAGAAGGGAATGTTGAGGTCTAAACCACAATGACTGAACTGTCTCTGAACTACTACAGAGTTTTATTACACGAGGTTAATGAAAGCTCACCTTTTTTTTTTAAGTGCACTTAAACCCCAAAGAGTTCAGGTATTTTATGCTCACATCCCACCACGACCTCATAACAATGCACCTGATCATTGTTTAAGTTTCACAAGTTGTAACTCACAGAGCAAGTGGGGAAAGATCACATTTCATTTCAGCATCCTTAACTCTTCCCACAGCTCTTAGAGACAGAGGAAAACATGGAAAGATAAATGAACTCCCTGATAATTGTGCAACAACAAACTCCTGAAAAATACATCTTGAAAGGGTGTTGTCATAACCTCACACCTTGACTTCTGTGTAGGAAAGGATGCTATTAATAAACTCTATTTTTCCATTAAAAATTCAAGTGTAATTACATAAAAGACACCTCACACACCTTTCTCCTGTTACTTGAAACGTTACCAGGAGGGTAAGATGACAGAAATGCGGTGGAACTGCCAAACATGGACCAAAATAACCAACTAAAAAACTTTCTTTTTAAGTGCTTAGCTATACTTCCACTTAGAAAACACACTCCTGTTTTCAATAGTGGGAACATTTTCGTTATCCACAACAAAAAATGTTCATATTTTGAAAATGAAGGTTCAATTTCTTGCTTCCTAGACCTCTAATAATTCCCACATCTCTCTCCGAATTTTCTCCTATCATCCTGATGTGCTTCCAGCACTCCCAGGCTCCGCGCAGAGCCCCTCGCCCACCGCCCCGGGTCCCCGTCCGCTTTGTGCCCAGCCCCCGCGGGCTCTGCCCCCGGTCCCCGGGCTCGCCCAGCTCCCAGGCCCGCGGGCAGCCTTTCCTCCGGGATTTGGTTTTCTCCCCTTTCACGTTAACCTGCTGTCATTCTGACTTGCAATAAACTCCATTAATATCCCCAAACCGGGCCTGCTCTGCCCATGGCAGTAATAGACCAGCGGTCTCTCCTTGTCCTTGTCTCAGTTCATGAAGTTTCTGATCTATTTTCTCTCCCCTGCCCAGTTCCGGAGGGGAGCTGTAGGGGAGCTTCGCGAGTGCCCGACATCCAGCCAGGGTCAAGCCACCGCAGGCACCCGCTCACAACCTTCTCTGCGCCTCAGGGCACCAGCCCGCCACTCACCCAGCAGCTCCGGGGTGCCGTGCAGGTGCCTCCATCCGGCGCGGGCGGGCAGGGAGAGACCCGCGCCCAGCACCGAGCGCCCGGCCCGCAGCAGCCGCAGCACCCGCTCCCCGCCCAGCCACAGGGACGCCGCCATCTTGTTCCCCGCCCCCCGACCGCGCCGGGGCTGTCCTGCTGACTGCCTGAGCAGAAATGATCTGGCACGCCCACGGAGACTCGCGAGCTACGTCTGCCCCTCCCGCAGCACCTGCCGCGGGATTGGCCGCCGGGATCGCCCCGGGCCACCGCACGGACAGCGCGCCCAGCCCGGCTGTCCGCCCCCGGGGCGCACCCGTACCTCCTTTGGTCACTGCGGGCTCCCAGCCTGGCGCAGGGTAGCGGCCGCCCCGTCCCGCTCTCCGGGGCTCGGCTCGGGGCNGCAGGTAACGGGGCCCGGGGGGCGCGGGGCCGCCACCGCTCCCAGAGCTCCGCGCTCCGCGGCGGCTGAGGCCGTGCTTGAACCTCGGTAACGAGCCAGCAGCTTCGCAGTTTCCAGTTAGTAGGGAGGCCCTGGGAGTACTGGTGGCTGGCTGGCATGTTGACTATGAGCTGGCAGTGCGGTCGGGAGGAAATTCAGCCAGCAAGATCCAGGCAGACTTGCTAGATCCAATGCCCAGCATTCCAGGAGCAGTGTTCGTAAGATAAAACGAAAGTTTCGCCTCAACACGGGGACGAACTTCTTTACGCTGAGGCTGGCAGTGCCCTGGAATGTGCTGCCCAGAGGAATCCTGGAGTGTCCCTCTCTGGAAACATTAAAAACACAGCTGGAGGCTTTCCTGTGTCACCTGCTCTGGGGTGATTGCACTGGATTCTCCAAAGGTCTTTTCCAACCCTAACTATTCCCTACTCCAATATAATCATGTTGTAAAATTCAGTACAGTTTCCAGAGTGTTGCCAGCTGTCAGTCTGGCTGCATCGACTGGACTCATGGCTCTTCTTATGTTAACTAGGGTTTTTTAGGTTTGTTTTGCGGCTTGGTTTTCTTTTGGGTTTTTTTTAATTGGTCTTTGATTGGGGTTTTATGTGTCATCACAGCCAGAGCATGGGCTGGCAGTGCTGTGCCTTGGCACAGTAAACATTGAGCACATGGAAGCATCGCCTGGACAAGGCTCAGAGCACCTCTCCAGTCTGTGTGTGACCCTGCTGGAGAGGCCAGCCCAAGCTTCAAAACCAGCAAGAATTCACCGAGATGAGAGGTGTCAGCAGCCTAGAGAATGTGGCCTGTCAGGAAAGGGGAAAGAATCTAGCTTGTCATAAACAAAACAAAGCAAAAATTGAGCAGCAGGTTGAGTCGTTGTAAGATGTAAAACATTGTCACAGAGGTGAAAGGCAAGACCATCTTCTGCATGTCTGTGATCTTTGCTAAGAGAGAGCAAATCTTGTGACTCACTGGCATTGCAGGTTGTAAAGATGAGGTTAGACTAGGGGATTCCAAACGTGCCCCAGGCTGAAATCTCCTGTAATTCACCTGCCCAGTCTCCTGCCTCAGAGCCACTGCTTCCCCAGCCTTTGTTCTACAAGTCCAACACCACCTGGAAGCACTTCTTTCTAAACATTTCAGCAAAGGTGTTGGCACCAAGTAACCACCTGCCTGCCATTTTTGCTGTGTGCTGCTTCTGCTTTGGTTCTCTCTATTCTGTGGGTGTTGACAAAATACACCCCCCTAATGTGGATTCCTGCTGCTAAACAAAATATTTTTCTTGGAAATGTTATTTGAGGCATTAATGACTGACGTGAGCAGTAGAGCAGCTAGTCATTTGTCATTTTAGAAAAACTTTTAGAGCTTCTAGTTGCTGCAATAAAAAAAAAAGAATCCTATAAAAAAGGCACACCCATAAAAGCAGCTGCTTTACTGTGGTAATGTTGGTAGAAATCTCACCTCTGACACCAGAGATGCCTTTGGTTTGTATACAGATATGGATATTAATGTAATAAACAATGGAATATGGAAAAAATACAGGATGGGTTTTTTGCTTCTAAAGAAGTATTAAAATAATGCCATTTCCTTTCTGACTAAACTGCATGTAAAGTAACTGTATTATAAAAGAGTAGGAATGCAAAGTTCATAAAATAATTTGCATATGTTTTCTGTGGCATTTCTGAGTGCTGTTTAAAAACATATATTGACTAATAAAGTCTGTTCTACTGAAATTTGTAAATCAAGCAAAACAAACCTACAGAAAAATTGATTTAATAGGAAAACTATTAGTCAAGCTCTTAAAAATGGATAACATTAGATGCATTTATTTTCCTTTTTTTTGTGCAGGAGTGCTGTTTAAAAACATGCTGGTGTAATGTCTATGGGCCATTGCACTCAAATAAATTTTAGATGAGACCTTTCCTGTGAAGGATAGTCAGACATGCACCTCATTTCAAGGTTTTGTTTGTTTCAAGGTGTGATGTCCCTGGAAGAGCATAAAGGGCATTGTGTAAACATGCAATTATTTTATAATTCAAGTTCATTAGCATAAATTAGACCATTTTTTTGCAGTATGAAAGTACTGATCCTTTAAACTCAGTTTGAGAGCTTGAATTCTTAGGTTTGAGGTGTTTCTGATGGTTTTTTATTTATTTATTTATTTAATTTCTTTTTAGGATGAGTTACATCCAAGGAATCTTATCCCAGAGCTTTGTAGACTGTTTTATGGTTTAGGCTGGGTAACAGGAACTGGTGGAGGAATCAGCTTGAAGCATGGGTAAGTAATGATGAAAGAGAAATGAAGTGGTGGTGGAAGAGAGGCTGGCTGTGTTTAGTAGCTGGTGAGGGCATTTCAGTTCCATGAGAAATGTTTGCAAGAGTGAGCAGGAAATGAACAGTATGCCAAATTTAACCATATGGGAGAGAGTGAATAGTCTGAATTAATCATTGCAGACCTTTCAATGGAGAGAGACAACTTCAGAGACTGACCTTACCCTCTCCTTTTCCTACCTTTGTTTAAGGTAGATGAATTGTCTTTAAAGAACAACGTATTCCCCCTTTTCCATTCCATTGACTCTGGAATTTAGAGTGGGTTACATCAGGCACACAGCTTTCAAATGCCTGTGGTTAAATAAGATCAATCTCACGCTGGATATTTTGCAGACCAAATATTTCCTCTAAGAAGGAAATTACTGTACCACTGAGGTAATTTTGAAGGAGACAAGTACTTTACATATAATTAAAGCAGGACAGGTAAAAGCAACAATTTTTGGTCTGTATCGCCTACGAAGAAGCACCACTTTGTGTTTTAATTTGCTTGTCTCCCACCTATTCATAATCCCCAAACCTTTTAATGGAAACAGAGCTCCTCTCAGTGGCCACTGAAAAAAGCTAAGTTCTCATCCTGCAAAAAGCCTCACGCAGTGCCTGCAATTCTGTACCCAGTCACAAGGTTGTGACACGATCTTGAAAGTATCTGACCTCTCATTTTTCTGGTATACACTTGCATGCATGCACAAACAGCCATTGCTATTCAAGTATGTATTATATATATATATATATGAATAAAAGACCCCAAATGCTCATACTTGTGCTGTTTAGACTTTGTGCAGGTCATTTCACCTCCCTGCTTGATTTTGCAAGCAAAGCAACAGCAGCAATAATAATGAGATGAATGAAAAGAGGGTAAATTCTTGTTTTTAAAGTTGTCTGTGGGAAGATCTTTCTAGCACTAATTTGTCATCAATGGCTAAATGTAGCCTATTTTCTTTGTCTTTCCTGTTGGTTGTGGCAAGACAAATGACATTATCAGAGAATGCACTAATACAGTAATGTAGTAATATAGTTTTCCTTAGTAGTTCCAGAGCTTATTTACTTGGCATTGTTAGAAAGGAAAATGTAAAAGAACAGTTGAAATTTGATTCAAATATAACAACTGTTTTTACCAGCTTATCTTAATCAGCCTTACTTACTGTGCAGTTCATATCAGTTATTAAGAAAAAAAAAAATTGCCTATTTGGACTTGGCATAGCATATTAAAAATAGATGTAGAATTCTTTGTGAGATATCTTGTATTGAAGTCCTTATTCTGTCATCAGATTTTCTCTTTCTGGTTAAGTTCTGAAAAAGAAAAAAATCTGGTTTAAGAAATATTGGAAATGTTATTTGATGAGCAGGAAAGTTTAAGAAGAATTGTATGTCTGTTGTAAGTAACTGCATTTACCATTTGATCTTGCTCATGCAAGTGAATGAAGACTAAATTAATGCAATGCCAGCTGTCTTAATCATGAATGTCAAAAATTACAAATATTATAGAGCAACATTTTTCTGTGTTTCATAGACATTTTACCACTAGATGAACAGTACATCATCCTAAGAGTTTTATTTTTGGAAGAATTAAAACCACAGAATTGTTTAGGTTGATAAAAAAATCCTTAATATTATTGAGTGTCCAACCATAAACCTATCATTGCCATGTTCCCCACTAAACCACATTCCTAAGCACCATGCCTAAATGTCTTTTAAAAACTTCCAGAGATGGTGAGCCAACTGCTTTCCTGGGCAGCCCATTCCAATGCTTGGCAACCCTTTCAGTGAAGAAATTTTTCCTAATATCCAATTTAAACACCCCTGGATGCAAATTCACATAATTTCCTTTTGTCCTGTCTCTGGTTACCTGGGAGAAGACACCAACCCTCACCTGGCTCCACCCTCCTTTCAGGCTGTTGTAGAGAGCATTGAGGTCTCCTCTGACCCTCCTTTTCCCCAGCTCCCTCAGCTGCTCCTCTCAGGATTTGTGCCCCAGACCCTTCTCCAGCTCCAATACTCTTGTCCAGGAAGACAAACATCCCATGGTCCATAGGAAATGTATCTGTAACTTGACTAATTATTCACTAGATGTCTCTGTGCTCCTGAATTTGGTACGTGACTGCTGAAGCCAAATGGTGATTGCAGTTCAGAGAGAGAATCTAGTTGGGGGTTTTGTGCTGATAATTGAAATAATGCAGTACAATCTTGAAATCATTTTAGTTCCAATCAGTTTTTACAGTCTTTTGTTCGTGTAGTCCTTGCAAGAAGTGATGCACTACTACTTAAATGTCAGTCATTTAATTTCAGTGAGTTAGTGCTATCTCTTTATCAACACAAATAAACATGGAACTGCTCTGGAAATCTAACCTGCACAGTTAAAAAAGAAAGTATTTACATTGTTGAATATTGCAGATAGTTATTACTGTTTATAGATGGTTTATGAATTTTTATGTAATGGTTTTGTCACTTGCCTTGTCACAGATTCAGTATCTGCTTTCTCATTTAATTTTTATTCTGAATTCTAGGAATTTGAGTTACTACAGGGAGAGGCTGTTTTAACTTGTTGGAAAAATAAGGCTGCACTTCTTGCATGTGTTTCAGACATCTGTCAAGTTGAAAGCAGGGTTTTGTACCTCTGCAAGTTAGAGATTTTACTTGCCTTTGTACATTTTGGTTCTGTTTTGAAAACTGTCTACCTGTCAATATATGGAAAGAGCAAGAAAGTTTTTAAATTGTGAGGTTCTAGATTTACTATTTCCTTTTCAGAGGCTCAAGAGCTCAAATGCCTGTACAGTGGAACAGTCATTGCTAAACTGTGTTTACTGACTTCTCATCTGCAACTTTTCCTAGGGATGAAATCTACATCGCTCCTTCAGGAGTCCAAAAGGAAAGAATACAGGTGTGTTAAACTGTGCTTTTACCTCAGAGCTCATCCTGAGATGGATGAAGGTGCCTCTCTTTAGACTTCCATTTTTCCTTATGTGAAGTTACAGATTTGTTATACTATGGACTACATTACTGAGACAACTGATGATTTCTCCCAGTACTCCACTGTCACAGCAAGCCAGTATGTGTTTCAGTGGCCAGTGTAGATTAGTCTTGTTGTTCTCCTTGCTTTAAATTAACACAAAGCAGTGTGAGAGTGAAGCATTACTCCAGTCCAGCCTTATTCTTTGTCAGGCTTCCTTGGCTATACCTGTCTGGCTACAGTTTCAAGTTACCCACCTAGATAGACATTAACACCTCATTGCTGTTTACTTTCCTTTGAGTGATTGCAAATATTTATATTAATATTCTCAGTAAATAACTGAGCTCTCCCCATGAAAAGGTGACCTTGTCACCTATCTGTCTGCTTTCCAAAAAGCCCCAAGATGTAAGAGGAGGGCAGAATAGTAAAGGATACCTGTTTTATGGCAGCAGGAACTCCCCCAGAGTAGAGTAATACATGGAAAGGATTTGTCATCTCATAAATCTGAGGATAAATACAGTGAGGAGAGAAAGGAATTTCTTCACTGATTGAAACTTGGGGTCTCACAGGAGTGTTTGCTGGGGAGGTGGAGAAATAAAGCAGACAAAGGTATGTAAAATAATCACAATGGTCTGGTCTGGTTTGTGCTTGCAGTAATAAAGGATTAAGCACAGTCAGTGAGGAAATGTCCAGCAATTGTATTTTGTGTTAATTTTTAAAATAACATTAAAATTTTATTAGTGTTCTGAGCAATTCTTTGTAGTATTATGAATAGCTAATTGATGCAAAGATAGCATTCATATAAAGCTACTAAAAGCAAAATTTAAAAGAAATAGTTCTACAAGTTAAATGTATTATTTTTAAATTTAACTTGTGTCATTTGTTGGTTCTTTTAAGTAGGGAAGGAAAAGTACATCTACATTTCTTATTTTGCATCTACTTTTCCTTTTCATCTGTTTTTACTACTAAGCTACACTATCTCCTTCCTGAGAAAATTGTAGTTTTGCAGATATCTGCATGGCATTGGTATGAGGAAAAGGAGTACCTAATATTAATTTTCATTAAGCAATGTTGGTAAGAACTATTAGAAGCTAGAATAAATGTGGAGCATTACAGCACTTTTACAAAGTTAAAATTACATTCTGTATTAAATACATGGTTGGTATATATTTGTTTCCCTAGAGGGAAAACAAAACCGTTTGAGGTCACAGATCAAACAAAACTTTCGCAGACCAAAATAACTTCTTCTTTCTTACAGCCAGAAGATATGTTTGTTTGTGACATGAATGAACAGGACATCAGTGGTCCTCCACTGCACAAGAAACTAAAGAAAAGCCAGTGCACACCTCTTTTTATGAATGCCTACACTATGAGAGGTATGTAGCAATGATTACAGTTCAGCAGTGACTGAAACACTGTATATGTACATCCACAAAATTGCTATTCAGTACCATATTCCTTATACATAGAAGTTACAGTGAAATAAACATGAAACTATAAAATAAATTGATTTGCAAAGTTATTGATACAGTGGGATGTAATCCATAGTAACATCCTGTCAGTATCACTTGCAGTTTATTCTTCTCTTGCAGCTATGCCTGTGATCATCTTTTCAGCACTGATTTTTAGTGCAGAATATTGGTAGGTTGCAGGGAAAGCCTGGGATTACAGCACTTCTATATCAGTGGTTTTGCCAATTCAGCTATTACAGTTTAAATCCTTTTGCATCCATTGGCTGAGATTAACAGTTATAAATTAGGAATAGGTGAAAACAGTATGAAACTTTTCTTTTGCAGGTAGACTGTAATAGAGAGCTTTTGATGTTGTGTAAAATTGACATCTGTTACTTTAGAAAGGAATTAGGGAGTCTCTTCTGATCTTCCTGCACAAGCAGCTTACATGTGCACTCAAAGAATAGCAACATTGCATCTTTATAAGTGGATTATAATTATTGACAATCTGTCTTTCCACCATGACATGATAAGATAATGATGAATGTTTTTTTCAGGGAATCGGGAGATAATGGAAGAAAGCAGGAAAGTAAAAGGCTTTAAACTTTCATTTCACAGCTAAGTTTGGGAATTCTTTATAACCTCAGAACTCTGAAAAAATTAAGAGTGTCTCAGTCATTGCAGTATGTAAAGAAATGCACAAGTAGTGCATTTCTGCTTGAATTTGTACAAGTAGTGTCTCTCCTGAAATTTGTCACTAACTAAAAGTGAATACAAGTGTCCTAAGACAATCCATAATTATCCCTTATATGTGAGTAATTACCTCATACCTTCATTTAGGTTGCTCTATGTTGTTTCCTCTCATACAGCAGATCACCATTTGCTAAGATGCCTAATCAAAGGAAATAGACACATTTTAAAATTAATTCTAAATTTTCTTTTTGTGTTCTTAGGGGCAGGTGCAGTGATCCATACACATTCCAAGGCTGCTGTTATGGCTACCCTTCTTTACCCAGGGAGTGAATTCTCTATTACCCATCAGGAGATGATAAAAGGAATCCAGAAGTGTTCTTCAGGAGGCTATTACAGGTACTCCTCTATATTTAGGAAAAGAGTTTGTTTGATCATTTGTTTTCAGCAATATAAATACAAGTCATTTGAGTTATATACTTGAAAGTGTATAATATAAAGTATTAGGAATAAGAAGTAAAAAGACCTCTGGAATGAATGAGTCACTGCTGGCTTTCTGTAGCATCTGAAGCCTGTGGAAGAGATCCAAGATAAAATCTTGTAATGGCAAGGCTGCTGTGGTCTCTTGAGCTACAGGAAGAAGCCAAAAAAAGAGCTGCATCCTGAGATGTTACCACATCTGTACAACATTCAGCTGAAACTGGAGCCAGCCAGCACCAGGCTGGATTGATAGCATGTACAAACTACATTTGGGTGGACTTCACATATCACTGCCTGTGCTAGTTTAGGGCATGTTAAGAAAGTAGAGGATTTCAGATTTACTTGACAGAGTTTGAAAGAAAATTCAGAATAAACAGCTCATTAAAGATAATGTTATTACTTTTCAAGGATGAGCTCTGAGGTAAGTGCTGAGTTATTCCAAATTATGTGTGATGGCTTGTTTTGAGGTCTCCACCCACAGAGTGTTGAATTGGGATCTGCAAACAACATTTATATAACATGTGACAAGGAGATGAGAAATTGAAATGCTAAATTCTTTCCACTTTTTGATGTTAATTTTTGTATCTAACTATTGCCCTTTGGCAAGGGAGCAAGCCGTATGTGATTTTACGCCCAGGCATATCTTATTCCATTTTGGTTGACTTGCCAACTTTGCTTTCTTGTCACCATTAGCATGTGTATTTTTAATGTGGTAAAACACAAGCCCTTGTATTGAATTGTCTAACAGCACTGGTTTTTAAAAAATCCAAAACAATTTTTTTTAGATGCATTTTGAACTCTCAAGCATTCCTAAATGTTAGTCAGGAAACATTGTATTTATTGGGTTCCATGCCTCCAAGTTTTCCTGTATCATTCTATTAATTTACCAGAAAAACTCAAAAAATCAAAGCTCCAGGATGAATATGGCTCATAAGCATATGTTCATCCATGCTACACTGATTCCACTGGCTTGCCTCACACAAGTCTCCCCATTGAATTCAAAAGAAAAATGGGACCTTAGATGCAAAATAGAAAATGGGACTTTTTTTAAAAGAAGTTGTTTTTAGTTACATATATCTTTTTCCATTTTCCTGGAAGCCTCTCAGGATTATGCTACAGATAGAATAATCAGAAGTATATGTTGGCCTAAATATGACTCCAGTGATCCCAGACTAGTTTTACCTTTGATTTCCATAGAAGAAGAATTAAATCAGTAGTAAACAGCCTTGCAAGTCAGACTTTCAAAAGGTATTTTACATCAAGGTTTGACTAAATGTAGGCTGCTTATATTTCAATTAAAAAAAAAGATCCTAAGTACTTAGCTCATTCAGAGTCTTCTTGTCATTTTTTAGGTATTAGTTCTTGATAGAAAGCTTATGGTCCTGGTTAGGAATCAGTTATGGTATTTATGGCAGCTTCCAATCTCAAGCAGAAAGCAGAACCTAGGAAGCCAATCCATTAACTCATTTGGCCTCATTAGTAACAAACATTTCAAGTGTAATTTTAGTGATCAGAACTTACAAGAGTCAAAGTAAATCTTCAAATGCCGCCTCACTTTCTTCACATTCACTATTTTTATAGCTTTCCTTGAGAAAATGTCAGCATTGAGAACTATAATGGGTGAGACTTTACCTTCTGAATATTTGATTTTAAATACAAGCTGTTGGTATTGCGTTTTTTTTTACCATTGCTTTCTTTCTATTTTACAAAAAAGAAAGTACTATTAGCATCCACTCATGAAATATCTATGTGATCTCAATGATAAATCTGAACCTGAACTGGGGACTTATTAAAACTATTTAAACAAGTTTCTGCTAGCGTTAATTAAGGTTCAAACAATGCCAAATATCCCAGTCCTCCTTCAGAAGAAACTCTTAGGCAAGTTCCACTGAGTAACGTGCATCATCTTGTCTTTGGAACTGGGGTTCTCAGGCTCTCTTGAGATCACATGTAGCCCACCAATGACTCCATCACAGAGGATTTATTTTTCATGTGTTGACTCTACCTTCTATTTATATGTCTTAGCAGGACAATCTTCCAGGGGCTTTTTGGACTACCTAAATTAATTTTTTTTCTGCTCTCCAGCAAAGAGCTTCATTTCCTTCTTCATAATACGATTCTTTTAAATAATTTAATCTGAGGTAAAGCTTGTAGATGATGCCAGTACAGGATGAAAAGTTTGAAAAAGTTGTAAAGGGACCCAACTACAAAGTGATATGGGAATAAACAGTTACACCTAATAGATGAAAGTATTGTTTTCTTTTTGTGCCTCAAGTGTAGCTCAGGTATTGCCAGGATAATATGTGTTTGGGAGTGAGAGATGTATGAGAGATGTACCTGAGAATTCCTATGCTACAGCATGACTGACAAGAGAAGACCATAAAATCTAGTGCTGACAATCTAACATTTTACATAATCAGAGGATAATCTCTTTCTTAGGGAAAAGCTTCATACATCCAAGCACAGGGTTTTTTTAAATACATGAACATGGCTTTTTTTTATAGGTATGATGATACACTAGTGGTTCCTATTATTGAGAATACACCAGAAGAGAAGGATCTCAAGGAGAGAATGGCACGTGCAATGGAAAAATACCCAGATTCTTGTGCTGTCTTGGTCAGACGTCACGGTGTTTATGTGTGGGGAGAGACATGGGAAAAAGCCAAAACAATGTGAGTACAATTCAGGAATATGCTATCTCTTGCCTCAAGATCTTAATGAACTTAATGCTAGGTATATTTCCAGCCCATGGACAGTGATTCAGAATATTAAGGCCTCACTGTATAGAGAGCTTTTGGGAATGAATTCATCCACGATTCCATTGCTTGGCTTTCCTTTCATATCAGTGCTGGCTGATAGGGTTGCCAACATCTTCATTTCAGACAAGTCAACAAGTCCCTCCTCATATGAAACATGCAGGCAGTCTCTGCTTTTATATGACACCTGCAAATACTGTTTGTGTAGCCCTCCCTGTCCCATTTTTGGAATTTACCTCATCTGCTGATGGAAATGCAACAAATCAATATTATGTAGCAAAATGGCACTTTCCATTCCACAGCATTGGAAATAAACAATAATAGGGCTGTCCAGTCAGACTGCCACATTGGTGATAAAATCTTAAGGAAGGAAAATACTAATTTTCATAAAACATGGTAAGACTTGAGCTTTACTTACGTTGCTTTTTTTTTTTTCCCTATTTATTTTAGGTGTGAATGTTATGACTACCTGTTTGATATCGCAGTGCAGATGAAGCAGCACGGGCTAGATCCTTCAAAACATCCAGCAGGAGAAAATGGGATCTTGTAAATGTCAACAACATTTATACTCAGGTGTGAATTTATCTGTAAGGATGATCTGTTTGGAGGGAGAGACTACAGATGACACCATCAATTCAGTCTGCTTTCCCACTCAGGAAACTTCAGTATTGCTCATCTTCCCCCAGTGCTCTGTTAGCACTGCAGTTGTATCTATGCCTGAAATAGTGCTCCTTTTCCACACAGTGGAACAAAAAATATATGTATTAATACCTAGATCTGTCCATTGCATATTTAGTACCAATGTACAGCATGGAGTGTGATTTCTTTTTAAAACAAAATAATATCAAGCAATATCAAAACAATATCAATTTCCAGAAAAGCCAATAAAAAGGCCATAGTTAGTGAGCTGATCTTTACAGAGATGTCTGAACACCCACATTTGTTCTTCTGCTTGCAAGATCAGGTTTAATTTCAGACCATCTCAGTGATATTACTTATATGGTGGATAGGTTGGGGGCTTTAGGGAGGTTGGTTTTTTCCTTCAGCAGACTTGGCTGATGTGAGTTTCACTGATTAGTGTCACCTGTTTACCTCATGCAGGAAATCACATTGACTTTCTGCTTTCTACTGTAGCAATGATCAGTTTTGAAAGTTTTCATGAGAAACTTCTTATGTTAAAGTCCATAGGTAACATGATCAGGGTGTACTTTACATGAAGGATACCTGAAACAATTCTCACATAAGTAATGTACAGCTTGGTAGGGCAAAACACAATAGAAGCATAACATTTCAGAGTTGGAAAATACAACTTTAAAGGTACCAGTACTGAGATTGTAAAGGAATTTCTTGGCCAAAGTAGTGGTTTAATTAAACAGGATAGGCTAATGACAAATGCTTGCTCAGGCAGCATGAACCCAGAACAGACACAGACTTGGCTTCTCAGCCTTTTTGCCCACCCTAGAGGAGGAAGCAGTGGAACAGGAGGTTTGCAGTCAGTGAGCCTCTGCCTTAGCAGGTATTTAGGGTGCTGCCACTGCCTGCAGTGATGAAGACATCATCACTGTAGCCACACCTGCACAGAGCTGCCTTGTGGCCCATGAGAGCCATTCTAAATTCTCAGACCCTGCAGTTGGATAAGTTGGACTACTGTAGTGGCATTAATATTCCTTTGACTATTTATTTTGACAAGTTTTAGAATGTTTTTTCCTTTTTCTTTGTTCCTCCTGTGCAGGTTTCTCATGTGATGATGGGAGTTCCAGCTTTCACCCCACACTATTGAAGCCAGAAGGGGGTGCTGATCCTCAACTGATTGACAAATGTCAGCAGGAACTTTAAACTGTTAAATGCACCCAAGAAGGAAAGGAGAGTTAAAAAAACCCCAGCTACTGAACAATCATTGCAATTTACAAGTCCTGTTGAATGTCATAGTAGGAGGAATGAAAATTAAGATGCAAAAATACTTTAAAAAACTTTAGAGAAAAAATGTCACATTTTGGTTTTGTGCCTTAAAAATTCATATTTCAAGAACCTGCATTTGTTGATCTCACTCTACTGCTATATCACTTAACTTGAAATAAGTCTCCATTTCTGAAAGTTTTTGTAGCTTTTGTTCTTTGGGAAAAATGGAAGGACAACCCCTTAATTAGAAGTTAATAAAGTTTAAAGCATTGTTTGAACTGTTGATTCCCTCATACCATGTTTATGTTTTTTTTCTTCTTCTTTTAAATTAAGCCAGTAGTGTATGTATTTTTAAGTTCTCCTAGTTGTAATTATAATGAGAAGGAAATTTTATAGCATGTATTTTGTAGTTGTTACTGAGGGACTGGTCTGAGTCTTACCTTTTTAAATTCCTTCGCTTTTTAGGAGCTCTGCTTAGCCCCACCAAGGTAGATTTAGTCAAACTGCTCATACAGTCTCACATAATTATGACACTTAGTGACTTCTTTCAAAATCTTCTGGAATGGCCCCCTGGTGGCATCAGTGTAAGGCGTGATTGACCAACTTTCTAACTGAGTGTTGAGACTTCAGTCCCCAGGGGGAACTGAGACAGGTCAAGTGCCAGCTGACCCTGTTTTCTCCCAGGGGCTGTGCATTCCCACCACTTCCCCTTCCATCATCTCTGGCACTTTCTTTGAGCTTCCATGAGGTGAATTAACTCTTCAACCTAAAATAAAACTATTGTGGGAGTGAGGGAAAAAAATGTTTCAATTATTTCCTACTAAGCCAGTGGTAAAAACACTGACTCAAGTCAGAGGTGGGTCCAAAGAGAACCAGAGCCAGGGCAGGAGGAGGCAGCAGATGCCAGAGATGGCAGGCAGCACTTTCCCCCTTTTCCTGGGGATGACAATTCAGGTCAGTGTTTTATGTACCTTAGGCATGTCTGCCCTTCCCTCTTGGACAGGGCTCTGTACCTGCAGTGTGCAACCTTTAACCCTTCAGGGGACCTTGGTTATTGTGAAATAATGATTATCACTGAGTAACTGCTGGTTGTTGGCTATATGTTTATTGATATGTTTTTCATTATTAGACACTTGTTTGTCAGTGGCAAATACTTTGCAATGATTCCACATCTTCTGAGTGTATGTGGATTGCAGAAAGAACTTGGGTGAAAATGCAAATTTTTAGACCAGAGAGCGACTTTGGACAGGCTGTTTCACTTAAGCATAAAATATCTCTGAAGTGTGTTCAAGTCTTGAGAGGTGCAACTGACCTGAAGGGAAAACAGACTCTAATTTACTTAACTTTTCTTCCCTGTGGATGTACTAATAAAAATACTTCTTCATATGACAGTCCAATTAGTCTTTAAATCTAGTTGTCATCTATTCATTGTGGCCTTTAATTCTTTATGTAAACTGCCTGATTTTTGCAAAAAATAACTTTGGGTGGTATTCTGATGATGATTTCAGAATAGGTGGTAATTGTATCGTTCCATGATACTGATGCTTTGTAAAGATAAATAACATTTTACATTGGATGTGTTTTTGTTTGGCATATATAATGACAAACCATAAAAGAACACTCTACAAGGAAAGGTACTTTTTGCCAAACATATTCCTCTGGGGTTGTGTTAGTCACAATATTCACTTTCTCGTGCAGCTACAACTTGCCACTCTGTACCTTTCTAAAATCTGTAAGTCACCACATTTCTACAGTAGTAGTTACATTCTTTCATACAAAATTCCTAGATGCTTAGAATCCCATTCAAAGGTTTGGAAATGAGTTAAATGAACCCTTCTCATGTCTTCTCATATGAGCCCTCATCAAAGAAATTAATGCCTTCACAACTCTGGTGGCTTCATAACCCTGTGAAATGATTTCTGTTTCCTGGAGTGCTCAGAAAGCTCTTGAAGCTTTCAGCTCCCATTATGTAGAACAAAAATAGGAAAATGTCTCATATGATTCAAAGCTTCTTAACTCACATAATTTTTAAGTCTGTCTCTTTTCCTGATGTGAATAGTAGGCTTAGAAGCCAGCTAGGTATTTTTCCACGTTTGCAGCAAAGATTTGATCTCCATCGAAGCTGATTATCTAGGTTTAGTATCACCAGATAGGCTTATGGCAAAATGACATAATTCCCATTTGAATGGCTCATCCAAAAAGCTAAGTTCCAACGTTTCTCAATAAAAGTAATTTCCTAGCAAACATCCTGCTTGCTTTCCAAGAAGGAAATAAAACTGCAGAATACAAGATCTTGAAATATTAAAGAGATAGAACTCTTAACTTACCGTAAGCAGTTATGATGCCAATATATGTTCTGTTGTGAATGCTGCAATGCCTGAACAATTGGGATCCTCTTCAACTCTGAAATTATAATTTAAAAGTTAACATTAAAAGAGGCCACTGACTAGTGGAAGATGACAAATAAACCAGTAGCCTTCCTCTAAATTGTTTTTTGCTGCGCATTTTGGCAAACAGGTTTGTGACAATTTTTTGTTACTCTACAGAGGGTGGCAAATTGGAAAAATGAACCCTGGAACACTCTAGATGGATTATTCTCATACTGAGGAGTAGAAGAAAATATATAGTTTGAAATTAATCCTTCCTGATTTCAAAATAGTTAAAAACCTCGGAAGATGCTTCATGTTTCAACCCACTTCATATTTGTATTTAAGTTTTGTTCTAAGGAGAGGTGAACCCTTGCAGTCTTTGGTTTTGTTTTGTTTTTCTACCTGTTAGGTGAAATATAAGATGTGCCCTACAAAGCCAGGTTGTGTCCAAGGACAGCCCTTTGTAACAGCATGTAGAGAAACCTGTGATTGTACTTTGCTACCAACTAATCTAATCCTTCATGGATCTGGACGTTTGCTTAAATTTCAAGTCAGCTTAATGTTAAAAGCTTAATGTTACTCCCAAAGAATGCTACCTGACTTGATTTTTAAAAGAGCAAATTTCTAAGTCCCTGAGTCTCAGGCATTTATCCTGGTACTGCTCAAGGTTTTGCTGCATATAATGAATGGTAAATAAAATCTGGCTTTTGATTGACTTGTTTAGCATGGGGTTGTATTTCTGCTAAATACTGCGCAAGGGTTTCAGCATATACTGAGGGGTCCGTTGCAAAATTATTTTGGAGGTGAAACCTCTAATGGAACCACAGCCATTGCCTATTTCTTAGAATTTTAATCTATTGAAATCAAAAGCAATTCCAAATATTAAATTTTTAAATTTTTCTATAGTCTTCAGGCTTAATCTAGCTAGTTTTTGCTAGAACAGACAAAGAAAACCAGTGACTGCCTAATGCTCAGTACAAAAAATGGATTGAGCACATTTGTCTGGATGGGGAATCATGGAAGTTCATATGCTCTGAGTAGCATTGACAAACACCCTCTCTGTTCTTACATATGTGTGCTGGGCTTTTTAACTCTAAGATACTGTGCTGTTGGACTAGCAAGTTTATCCCATCTATGACAGATAAAATTACAGGTTCATCTCCAGAAACCAGATCAACAGGAATTTATTTAAGTAGTTAAGCATAAATTCTTGCTCCTTAATGAGCCTCAGATTAGCTTCAATTTCTCTAATGGTAATTTTTGGTTATTACAAACAGAATACACTGGATATAGAAGAAAGAATAGGTCTTATATTTAAAACAAAGAGCTGGAAGTCTAGATTTTGTGGCTGATTGAACTATTACCTTAGGGTCATGCCTTGAACAGTTCACTTTGATGGGAGTTTCAAAAGACCTTGAATGAATCAGATACTACCCCAAATCCCATTGGAAAGTTAGGGGATTCATTTTGTTAGGTTCCCCTCTTAACTCCAAAGATGTAGCTGTCTTTATTTCAATCAGGAGTAAAAAAGAAAAAAACAGAGGAGGTCACCTTGAGAACAAGCTGCCAACTTACTCCTGCTGTACCCTAGTTTGATATCAAATACCTAATTGGTTTGGTTTTTTTTCATACTAGAAACTTGTTAAGAAAAAAGGTTACATAACTTGATTTCACCAAGAAGGAATTTACAAACCTGAGAAATCAGGAACTGAGCTGTCCTGCTTACTCGAGACTACCAGAAGTAACACGGCACAATTCTTGTGACTCCAAGTTCTCCTTTCCCAAAGGATACCAGTTCTCTGTCTTTCCAGATAAACTTCTGTTTTATTATGCTATTTTTGAGTTCCTGTTCTGCAAACAAAGCAGGTTACCCTGACAGTCCCCATTTCAGGGCAGTTCCTGAGAGCACTGCAATAAGGAGTATGTGTAAATGATGACTGTGCATTACCTGGGCTCAGCAGATTGCAGGGCACTTTACACAAATGATTCCATTTCTTTTGTCTTTATGCTTTGTCTCATTTCCATGTTTTATTCAGTTTTAATCCTGCTTTTCTGTAAGATTTTCTTCCTTCTGGTGTTTTCCTTACAATCACTGAAACAAAATGTAAACTTAGTACCATTTGCATTCTGGTTGAACTTTCAAACCCAGGAATATTTTTGTGTTAGCAAACATCTCTTTCCTGATTCATCTGCTACATCCCTGGCATATCTGGGCATGTCCTGTTATTGTCTGTTTGCAAAATTTTGGTACTTAAAACAGTTAATGTGCCTTTTGTATCTCAGACACACTAGGATTTTGCAAGCAAGTGTCTGTTGATTGCAAGAGCATATGAGCAAGTATGAGACTAATTTCCTGTTAAGGAGTCGCTACATTAAAAGGATATTTGCATAATCATAGACCAAGATAATGTAGGGAAAACCCCTGAGATCATTCTGCTGCCAGGATTAAGCCAAGCCCAACATGTAATTTATTTGAATGTATGAAAGCTGCTTCTTATCATTCAGTTCTATCTCAAGTCTCCGAGCACTTTAGTTGGCAGCAGCAGGCTCTAACTCCTCCTGGGTAATTCATTATCCTCAACAAGTTTTAAAAGGGTTATTTTAAGTTTAACTTAACAGTCTCTGCAACTTAATTAATACAATAAAAAAATTATTCCTTTTATGACTTCTGTCACGTGTTCAAAATCAAGCTGCAGCATCTTCTTGGGTCATCATTTTATTTGATGCCCTCGCTTTCAGGTTATGAGAACTGCAGAAATATAGCATGCACCAAAAAAAAAGGGGCTCGGGACTACACCTGTGAAAAACACGGGCAGAACCAATGAGATTTCTTAATGCAGGTACTTTTTTCAACTTCTATATAAAAAAAGAAGTGTCCACATAGGAGTTTAGCAGAAGGGCCTTAAAAGAAAGTACGCTAGCAATGAAAAATCAAGGCACCTACCAGAGCTGTTTCTGAACAGATTAATATTTAGGGCTGAAGGTTCCTGATTTCCATTTTAAATTCAGGTGCATGCTTGAAGTTTTATTTGGAAGAATCTCATTGTCAAAGTAAAGAATTTGTCCCACTTGCCACCTTGTGCTTCCTCCAGGGAAACACGCTTAGAGGTTTATGGCTAGAGCGCTGTAGTGGTACCTGAAAGGTTTTGGTCGCTTTACTCTGCTTGGATAAGTAAGTTCTGTGAACTCAGAAGTCAAATTGCCAGGGAAAAAAAAGGCAAAAAGATCCCAAGGCTGCTGACATGCTTGCTTGCTGTGGTTAAAACAAATGGGGATACAAAGGGATGTGTAGGTGTAGCAAGAGGGCAGCTGCTGTTTCTGAAAAGCAGCCGAGGGAGGAGAGCCCATTCAGTGGCATTTCAGGGACAGCTCAGGCTAGGAAGCCTCCAGCCACAGCACAAGAGGGGAGTAATGTTTCAAGTGAGGAAAGAGCAAACATTGTGATAACAAATTATTTAATTGTAGGAAAGGCGAGAATATAATTAAGGTCTCAGACACCTAATAAAAGAGCATAAAGTAACAGATAGGCACAGTCAAATAGCATGATGATCACTGTCCTTTTCAGTTTAAACACTAATAAAACATTTCCATTCCATTAGAAAATTGTACCATGATTTACTATAACTATGATTGAAACTGCACAGCACTAGCAGACAGAATATTTCAATATTATTAATAAAAGTCTTGTATACTAACTACTTTAAGATGTATTGTCTTATTTGAAACTTCCAGTCCTCAGTAAAGAAGACTACTATATATGAAAAAGAAGGTCTAGACATTTTAAGTAGTTTGTACAGCACAGATTCCTACTAAATTTTTGAAAAGGTAAAAGCAAAACTACCCAATACTGAAAATTAGGGATCAATTCCATTCAAACCAGGAGAGAACAAAGGCTGATCAAGCAGACAATAAGTGTAACCTGAGTGTAACCCTCGGTGTAACTTGAGAGTCACATTGCACAGAATGAATTACCAAAGAAAATTAAATGAGAATACATTGCAACCTGTTCCCATAGGCAGACAACGGACTGAAGACTGTCATCCCAGCTATATTTAACATCTCTCCATAAAATATAGCCTATGTTTAACTCTAACTAGATAAAGGTTCCCAAGTTGAAACACTTGAGAGCAAAATTGAGGCATTGTGCCATATAGCAGCATCATGCAAGATGTGAGCTTTCCCTTATCATCTTTCTGTGTGTTTGGAAATCTATGCAGAAATCAATATGAAGAAATTTATCAGAAGGCTTAACCTCTGGCTGGGAAAGAAAAAAAATCCAAAACTACTTTGCTTATTTCCTTTATCATTAATGATAGGCCATTCACAGCTTTACTTCCAGAAATCCTCCAAAGCTCTGCAGCATTCCAATCTGCTCTATCCATCTTCTCTGATGTTTTTTTCCCTTCATACCATATCCAGAATTGGGATACAACACAGGGGACAGTTTTACAAAGACTTCTTCATAGAGTAAGTGCCCACACATGAGAACTGCATCAGGATGAAAGAAGGAATACAGAATATTCATACATGGTAAAAAAAATTCGACTAACAGCACAAGATTCCTGAACAGAGGAATAGGGTGCAGATGAACAGGAAGGAGCATGCTAAAAGCCATAAATAATTAGTGTTAAAACCCCAGAAAATCAAAGTAATGCAGCAGGAATCACTGTAAATGCAGTTACCCAGGAGAGATTAAAGTCAGGATAGTTTCAAAAATTATATTTTTATACCTTACCACCTCTGCACTGAAAAAGTACTCTTGGATATAACTAATTAATTTGATGGACTAATTCTATCTATAGATAAAATTATCATCTCTGTCAAAAGGCATTTTCTATGCCTTTTATATGGACTAGAAAGACTAAAACATTAAAAAGGCTAAGATCAGGCCAGAGATTAATTTCACCAGGATAAAGAATAACGTGAGCAACTGAAGACTTCCTTGCAGTACTCTTGCACGCCCTCCTTGAGGGGCTGAGCACAGACACTGATTTCAGGAGCAGGAGATACAACACTTCCTCAGGATTGGCTGATGTCCTTGGCAATTAGCTTCTATAACTCAAATAGGCTCTTGGGATTACATAAAATATTTAGTCAATTCAGCTTCAAGAGAACAAGAGCAGTAGGAAATCACAACATTTTTCTCTAAACTATAACTTTAACACTTCACTTCTTAGAGGAACTCTAAGCTCCTGTTGTGTTTTAAACCCAGAGTACCTGTTCAGAGAAATAATAACAGGTGTTTGACTCTTCTGTGATTTACCTAAGCTCTGTAAATGTTTTGTTCTTCCTTACGTATCTTTCAAGCATTTATAGCTTGAAAGGGCTATCTAAAAAAAGGAGGTAAGTTTCTGATACCTGTGAAGAACTGCCTTGTAAAAATTTTGTATTCAAAGGTAGAAGAAAATTTACATTTTTAATATGCAAGCCGTATGTGAAGTAAAATAAGGAACCAGTAGCACATATTTAGTCAATTCAGCTTTCTTTAATCTTGAACCATATCTGAGTGTTAGACTGAACAGAGCAGAATAGCAGCCTCCTCCTATTTGAGAAATATCAACCTAGAATCCATTCCCAAAGGTGGATGACTAAGCACTGTCTTTGAATAAAATGTAACCAGGGATTTTTATTTTTTTTTCCTGAGGAGAAGGAAGTACCAGTAACATCGAGTTGTATTCAAGGCAGTTATTCAGAATTATGAAAACCTGGTACCCTTTTGTAATGAAGAGATACAATCAAGTTTCTCCCATATCAAGATGAGAGCTAAAACTTTAATAACTCTAAATTTGGTGTGAGTACTCTCATTCCTCTTGGCTGAAAATGCTGTGAACTTATTCACTGGCTCAAAAAGAGATAGCAGTGGGTACCTATGAAACCTCAAGAGGTCATTTACACGGCACAGGGGAGTCTTGAATTCCATTCTGTCTTTAGTTCATAGGTAGATGCTTGAATCTCTATCCTACTTTTTGTTTGCTTTCTTTTAGCTCGAGCTAGAGGAAGAGGAGTAAGCAGAAGGAAGTGAAAGTTCTGTCACTCAGCAAAGCTTTTGTCATGGGTGATGCAGATATGAAGAACCTCCAGCAGGAGAAGAAATCACTGTGTATTCAGTACAAGAGATTTTTGGAAGAGTGTAATTTATATAAAATGGAATTGTAAAAGTTTCTTTTCTGTGTCAGTTATGAAAAACATTTCATTCAGAGCCTGATCCAGATGTGCTCACACCCTCTGAAGACATATCAAGATTTTGGTTCCTGAAAGAGTTTAGGTTTGATGTGTGTGCTTGGTTATTCAAAGCCTTTGATTATTGTACACAATTCCAGAAGAAATTCAGATGTCGAGGAAAAGAACCTATGGATTAGATATCTTTAAAACAAATACCTAAGAAGCTTGAAAAAGGTCCTTGATCTTGAAATGGAGGTTTGAATAGGCACTTTAGAATAAATCTAAAGAAATGAGCAATTACAGATTCCAGGCCACCCTTTTAACAAAAACTTCTTTTGCTTTCCATGTTTCTTATAATCTTCCTTTGGTTCAATCATTCATCTCAGCAAATTTTTCATTTTTCAAATTAGTAACCTTTAATAAACACACCCCTGTAATTTGCATTGATAATCCTTTTCCCTAGAAGAGTGGGTGTTGCTGCAGGAACATGTCCAGAAGTTGCTACTCAAAAAAAACACTGTGCCAGTAGCTATTATGACTCAATAATAGATTGAAATCTCGTGTTAATATGGGATAACAACTCCCTTAGAATTTCCATTAATAATGAAGCATCTTAACAAAATACAGACAGAAAAACAGCTGCTGTGAACTTCTCGTAGATACTATTCCTGAAAGATCTTTGTATTACATTGAACTCAAGATACTGAATCCCAATCCTCCAGACACCCAGGAAAAAAGATATCAGACCCAATTCAGCTGCTGACGTGTAAAAATGAGTAAACATACTTTCAAGATAATGCAGCAACGAAGATACCTGGTGCCTTTGTGAATGTGGTAAAGTTACAGCATTAAATGCTGCATTGTTCTGACTAGAAAGGGGTTAAGTACACCTGAAATAAAAGCAGAAAAAGCTTTGTGTGGTATGAAAGGGAGTTTGTTATACACGTGTAACAGCATCATTGTAACTGGTGGAGTCTTCCATTCTAAAAGAAGCAGTTTAATACAGGATTTTTTTTCTTGGAATACAAGCATACATTCAGGATTTGAATAAACAGCCTCTTATTCATACCCTACTTCATTTTGATGGTGACCCTTCTGTAGACTGAACATGGTTCTTTCTGTTAACATGCAACCATAAATGCTAAAATCCACTGAGAAAACCTATTCATTCAAAACTTCTTTTTAGAGAATTGACAAAAAACAGGTCTTTCTTTAATTTTTGGAAAGCCTAAAGATCAAGTTTTCTCTCTTATCAGCCAAATATTCATTTCCATGTTAGGAACTTCAAATCTAATTATTTGATCTATTGGGTATTTCATTTCCACTCCTATTAAATGAAGTTGATTGTATCTTGCTCTCAGAACTAGAAGCTGAGGTTTGGAGAGTTAACATCACCCAGAGTAAAAGGACAATAGTCCTTTTGCTTTGTAAATGAGATAGAGCATAAATTTCACCATGTAACTCAAAAAACCTGTCCTCAATCAAATCATTTGCCACACAAGAGGACAACAAAACCAAAAAGACTGTTTGATCTTCATTTATACATGTCAATCAAGTGCCTCTTTTCTTCCTCCTTTTCCCCCAGTTGTGAATCTGTCCCCATTTCCCTATGGCAGTACAAGGGTAAAATTAAACAGGGGTACTCACTCTATTTTTTTTTCCATTTATTTTTTAATAAGTTATGATAAGAGTTGTCAGTAATGTTTAGAGAGGTAGTGGGTGTAACTTGTTTTCTAGCTTGGGATTTTTTGTGCAAGCATTCTTCCAAAATGTAATTTTAAAATGATTGAAATACCAGTCAGTTACATGACTACTGGAAAATAGCAAGCACTGAACATGTTATCTTAAGTTCAACATGCAAGATACTGCCATTGCTGATAGAGTCACAGAATAGTTACCACCAAATAATTTTAGTGGAGTTTTTTTCCACAGCAACTATGCAATTAACTTGTGTGTCTAGTGTTATTTCAAGATGGGTGTACTGTTCAACTTGCTCGAGTTATGCAACACAGGTGTTCTGTATTTGATGAAACATCCTGTAACCTGAGACCATTGCTACTGAATGGGTGGAAAGGTATCCACTCAGCAAAGTGGCCGGGGTGAGTACTGTTCGCTCTGGAAAAGTACAAAAGAGAAAAGAAAGTGTACAGAGAGGGCGTGGTTAAAAAAAAAAAAAAAGGAAAAGAAAGACTAACAGCCTTATATCAGTGGGACTCATGAACAACCTGGGTTTTCTGGATTTTCCTAAGTCTTTTGCCACTGTCCCTTGCAGTATCTTCTGGACAAGTTGTCCAGCTGTGGGGTGAGTGGATACACAGTGTGCTGGGACAAGATCT
The DNA here is from genome assembly GCA_013397245.1 of Thryothorus ludovicianus. Classification (NCBI taxonomy): domain Eukaryota; kingdom Metazoa; phylum Chordata; class Aves; order Passeriformes; family Certhiidae; genus Thryothorus; species Thryothorus ludovicianus. Next base: position 254,409 of record VZTB01015026.1, on the reverse strand, counting down.
GGCTGAAGGGCAGGGCCCATAGGGTTGCAGTGAATGGGCCTTCATCTGCCTGGCAGCCATTCACCAGCAGCATTCCCTGGGGTTCAGCTCTAGGATCTTGCCCCTATTTGTATCAATGGTCTGCATGCAGGAGTGGAATGCATCATTAGCAGGCTTGCTGATGCCGCCAAACTGGGAGATGCTGTTGACTGGCTTGAAGAACAAGAGGTCTTGGAGGGGGATGTGGGTAGATTGGAGCATTAGGCTACCATTAATGGAATGAGATTTATCAAGTGCAAATGCTGGATTCTGCACCTGGCATGGAGGAATGCTGAGCACGAGTATAAATTGGGAGAGGAGTGACTAAAGAGCAACAGGGATCTAGGGGTGCTGGTTGGCAGCAGCTCAGCAGTCAGCAGCTGTGCTCTGGCAGCCCAGAGGTGAAATTCCATCCTGGGATGCATCAAAAAGCATCCTCAGATGGTCAAAGCAGGTGATCAACCACTGTATTCATCTTTGGTGCAACCTCGCTTTGCTCACTGTGGGCTGCAAAATTTAAGAAGGATGTGAAAGTACCTGAATGTATCCAAAGAAGGGAAAAAAAGGTGTTGAAAGGGCTGGAGGGAATGTCCTATAGCAAGGAGGCTAGGTCTGGCTTTGTCTAGTGGAGAGAAAAGGAAGCTGAGTGGCCTCCTTACAGCTTCTCAAGGAGGGGAAGTGAGAGGCAGGTGCTGATCTGTTCTCCTGGGTATCCAGGAGAGATGGGAGAGCTTCAAAGCTCTGTCACGGGAGATAAACCCTCACTTGGCACTGCAAGGCATTTCTTTACTGAGAGGGTGGTCAAACACTGCAACAGGCTTTCTAAGGATTTGGTCAGTGCCCCAAATCTGTTAGTATTTCAGAGGAATTTGGGAATTCCCCTAATAATATAGGCACTTGCCCTGGTAACAGGTTTTAACTTCTGGTCAGCCCTGAAAGTGGTCAGGCAGTTAGACCAGATGATCATTGTAGGTCCTTACCAACTGAAATATTCTATTTTATTTTAGTCTAGTCCAGTCTAGTCTATCCTATCCTAAAGATCTAAACCCCAAAAGCATCTGGTTTCCTTTCATGGGTTAGGTCAAGACACTGACTGGCCACAGCCACATTTTCCTTATCTGTGAAAAGAGGCTAAAATTCCTTTCTGCTATGCTTTGTAGATTGTGACCAGTATAATATGCCCTCATGGTAAAAGGTCAGTTGTGGTCAACTGAGGCTGCTTAAGTGCAGTTAATAAATAAATACAATACTGGGGGAAAGGGAGAGGAATATGGAAGAGAGAATAGAGGAAAAAAACGAAAGAAGAAAAAGGAAACCCATTGAAAAAGTAAAGTATGACAAAGATTTTAGATGCCAAGGGGACATTAAGTAACACACACATAAAGAAAACACTAGGAAAAATATAGGGTGAAGAACCTAGAACAAGAGTATCTAAAGGGCAGAAAAATAGTAGAGCTTAGAAAAACATTTACTTTATAAAAGTATTTGATAACAGAAAAGCAGCGGCTCTGTGATGGAACAATGAGCACTCTGTGGCACACCATCCATTTTCCCCATGCTGGAAAAACAAGTTTCCTTCCTCTGTAACTGGTTGCATTTCTCTGTGATATAGCCATGCATCTTGGACCCTTCCGAGATGAGAGCTCCACAGTGCAGAGACTCCCAGAGAGCCGAGGAGGTGAACACAAAGCACTTGCAGAGAAAGGCTACTAAAGGAAGCTGCCCTGAGGGCTAGTAACTTTAGCACTAATTAAAGTGTCTGTTAGCAGCTTTGTGGTTCCAGTCTCCCACAGCATGTCCAGAGATGACTTTCACAGCTTATTTCTGTGTACGTAGTGCAGCTAACACATCACTCCTGATCCCCTGCAGCAAAGGCAATTGCTCCTCTTCCTTTTCCCTCTCTACGGAAACTTCTAAAGTTGAATGGAGTCTAGGCTTTTGTTGGTGTTCTCTAATTAATCTGTACCAGCCCAGATAACAACAGACATCAGCCAGCCATGACTGAAGTGTTTGGGTCTGACTTTCACTCTTAACCTTTGTGTTGATGTTGACTCAGCTCACTCACCCTTCCTTGTGCATGGTGAGCTCCATGCTAGGCTAAAAACAAGAACAGAGATGCTACCAGCTTGCCAACAGTTCCCAAGGCAGGGAATGGCCAAGGGCTTTGAGCTCAAAATATGGCTGTGAGCTGCAGGAAGAGCTCCCAAAGATGGGAGAAAAGGCAGGAGTTTTGAGGAGCAATGGAAGAAGTCTTCCATGCCAGACTGAGAATTATTTACAGGTTTGGCATTGAATTATCTCCATACTTACAGGATCCTATTGATTTTGATAGAAATCTGATGGTTTACCAGGGAAGTCAGGTCCAGAAGTTTTTAGAGGGTTATCTTTTGTTTTTTATTTTGCAGGGGTGGGGGAGGGAGGTGAATCTTGTTATTTGGAGGGTGGGAGAGCTGGGTAGGGGGCAAGAGGATGACTAAATAAAAAGAAAGATCCTACTTTGCAGAAGAGAACTCTAGAGTATTTGCTTGTATTCTCTCTTTCTCATGATGCTGTGTTATTTTCAGAAAATTACATCAATGTTTTCCAACATGACTTCTGCTTTTATTTGCTTACCTCTTGTTCTACATATCCTATACCTCTGTTAATTCACAAAAATTTCTTGGTGCAACAACTGCACATGTGGGACATATGCAAAAGCTACACATATGTTTTGGGTCAGAAAAGTGATCCAGTGAGACAGTGTCTGTAACAGGTTTCTTAAGGCAAAAGGCCACCTTCAGTCCACTGAGTATGAAGGTTCAGCAAAAATGACTTTGTTTTATCCCTGAGGATTGCTAATCAATGGCCTGGGAGAAAAGTCTGGGCCCTGACTTTTTACCAGGTCCTACAAAACTGTGAGATGGAGTGATCAGGCCAGCTAATTTAGAAATACTGGTATATGGAGTGGGGAAGGATGAAGACAGGGGCTTGAAGGGTTTACCTAGCTTCTGCTGCACTGTGCAAACACATCAGTGTCTTGCTCTCTTCTACCAGTCTAAGATGAAAAGGGACACCCAAGCATTAGGAAAGTGACTGTCCTCAATTTGTGCAAACAATTACTAGAAGCAGTCCCATAAACTGGGATACTCATGAACAGCGTGCATGTATTTTTTTCACACAGGGCAAATATATAAAGGAATTATTCCTCACTTGACCTAGGGAAACACCACTCCCACTCTGCACACAATTACATCTTTTATGTTCTGCATGAAAGAATATACTGCAAATGAATCTTAGTACAAAGTTTAAATAAAGAATTGCCAAGTAATAATTAACTCAGTCTGTCATTTATTATGATTAGGCACTAAGGTAAGGTCAGTTTCCTTTAATGCTTTTCAAAGAATGTACTCATTTTAGAACAGGTATGACCAGTTACACAGACTTCTCAAAAGACATAGTGTTCTCCTCCTGGCTTAGTGATGCCCTGGGTATTCATTTTCATTGCCAGTTTTGACTTAATTATCAGTATCACAGCCATGTTGACATGCTAAAAGCCCAGTCACACAGAAATGACCCAGCACTTTCACCTGTAACCTCTCCTGTAAGGTTGAACTTCTGTGATGGAACACTTCTCAGAGAAGTACGAGACATGCTATTATGGCCCCAGTGTGAGGAATCTCAGGTTACACTTTATTCCTAAGCTCTGTTAATGTGGGAGGCTCTTCAGGCACAGGCTGTCAACCAGAAAACCAATAAAACAGACCTAAGTATGTACAGAATATTTTGCTGTGTATTTCAAAATATCTAACAATGGAAATACTTTTTGTTCTGACTTCCTAGTCTGGATGGTGTTTTGAGATAGAGCTGTACAGACTTATACATGCACAAATTAGTTCCACAAATCTATTAACATTCCTCCATGTCAGTGGGCAGGATTTGTCTGGTGCTGAGATTCTCTTGTAGCACTTCAGTGCACAGCACATCACCCACTAATGAAGTCTTACTTTGAGATTTTTGGGTTAGAGATAATGATAATCTCACAGAGTTATTATTTGCTGTTTATATTATATTTGCACCTAGAAACCCCAAATGAAAGGATTCCATTTAATTAGGTATTTTGCAAACAATAATAAGAAAGAGTTCCTGCATCACAGACCTAACAGGGTTCTTATCGGACAGGATAAAAGCAATGGATGAAAGAGATGAACAGGGTGGGAGTGGATTGGAAAGTCTGCTTTACAGTTGTAAAGCAAACAGACTTCACTACAGCTCACTACTTGCCTAACTGATGGGAGTGGTTCATGAGCATCACAGCAGAAAAAGGTTTTGAGGAAGGATTTAGAGGAGGATAAGGCAGAAGGCTTTATAGATTTTGGCAAGGACTGGTTTCCACTGCTAGGCACTGCAGCAGAAAAAAGATTTAATACTTTTGCTTATCACTGAAAGAAGCACAACTGCTTAAAAAGTTGCACTACATGACTGTCCTTCACTTTAAAATTAATTAACTGCTATAACGTATGGTGAAAGATGATTTTTCTAATCGACTCAAGCCCATTTGACATCTATAAACTGGAAAGCAGTTTTAATTTTCATCTCCTGTGAGTACATATAATTATATCCTCTCTTTGTTGTTTATCCTGAGGTTGATCATGTTCCAGTAGGGCTCAAGTCCAGAGAGCATAACTGTATGTTGAAATGCAAATTGCACAATAACCATTGTCATAGAGACTTAAATGGAATATTACGAGATTTGTTATAATCTCATATGGCTTTAGAGGATATTTTAAACAAAAAAACCCAAAAAACTATTTTGTGAAATAGAAAATATTACTACATTTCACAAAAATCTCAAGCCTTTTCCATTGTGGGTTGAACAGGATTGTTTCTTTCCCATTTACTTCTATGCTTTCAGTGGAGGCAACCAGTGTTAAATACAGATATCTGGGAGTAAGTAATAACATTTTATTTCCAGTGCTATCTGATTTTCGTTGCATTAAAATCAATTCCTAAATTTAAATCAAGTAAAACCATTAATAAAATAATAATTATGATCTCCTAAAACTGATATGTGGGCTATTGTCAGCTGCAAATGCTTTCTTGCCCCCTGTGCCCCCCTCCCACTGGCTGGGATCCCTGGCTGCTGCTCTAGGTTTGGCTCTGCACTCATTAGCTCCCCATTCCTGGCAGGAGCCTCTCTCTGCTGCCAGTCAGGGACTTTCACTCAGCCAGTCACCCTCAACCACATACTGAAATCCAGACCAGATATTTTGCTTTGGTTCCCTGTTCTGGTGTAGCTCAGTAAATAATGAAGCGCGATGCCGGTCAAGCTTTCAAGCAGCTGAGTCAAAAAATTTGTATGCAAATCTCTTCTCCCTTGCTCTTTAATTACATGTAATCTGTTTGTTTTGATTTCCCCCCTGTATTCCCTGCTGCTTACCCTGTCATCAATCTGTGAGGCATTTTTCAATTGATTAATAACTTACCCATACAATACACTCCAACTCCAGTCGTGTTCTGCACCATGGGCTCATGCCCATGTTTGGTCACTTCCTAGCTTTCATGTGCTTACTAAGACAAATACAGACCCTTTGATGGACTAAAATAACCTGCTAAATCATCTCTAAATCACCCCTTGCTACCCACTCAACCTCTCAAGCACCCATTACTTTTGCTGCATAGTTCCAATTATTAAGTCTCCTATTTTTTCTAGGCCTCAATCACATTGTTTTCACTGACACCTATAAAGTCTTATTTTAGGAAACAGGAAAAATTAACCACAATCTCTATTTATTTACATCCACATAAAATAAATCCTTGCTAGAATTGTTAAAGCACCTGGCACTGATTTAGAAACATAATTACAATATCATAGAATCAGTCAAAACACCAGCTGCTCTTTCTCTCCTGTATCTCTTCCATCAGCTACATATCATTCATTATTTAGTGAGAAGATTCAGTACAGATTAAAACTCATCCTAAACCATATCTATTATGCAATCACATCTTTACCTTGCTGCTATAGTTAAGCATCTCTTGGATAATCTTTGAAGAGAGGCTATGGCGAATAAGCAAACAAATAACCTCTAAAAACAAAGCATTAATGTTGTCTTCGGTCATGTAGCTTGGAACCCTGACCCATGGCACAATTCTGCCACTTCTATTGCTCAGAAACTAATGCAAATTTGAGAAATGCATTGAAGAAGTCTACCCTTCTCCCCAAATTGAAAAGCAGAGAATTAATCATCCACATAAGATCTAAAATAATTCCTACTATATAGTATTATCTGATAGAAAGCAAAAAGTATTTTCAAAGGTCAATAGAGAGGTGGAATGCAGAATTAAATACTGATTAGTCAGGATAGTACTGGTAGTTGAAACAAGAGCAAGTTAACCACCTAGTCCTGTAAATAATTACTGCTCTTGTAAATTTGACATTTGTGAGTACAGCAAGAGAGGCATATGTTCAAAAAATGGCCCATTTCAATATACATGAATGAAAAAGAATTCAGTGTTCTTCCACATAGACTTGCAGGAATCAGCCTCTGCTCATGTAACAGTTGGGAGCATAACACAGCAGGTAGCCTTACAGTTTCACCTAGGACACTTCCAGGCCAGCCAAGATATCCCTGCTGATCCCATCTGAATTGGCAGCACATCACATTTTGCCTGGTATATGTTCAGAAATGCAGGGAAGCCACAAGATTTTAATTGTCAGTTAAATACACAGGAATGTGTACTCTGTACATTCACTTTAGATGCTCTTCAGAGGGTGGGAGGCTGGAAAAGAATGTCCAGGTTAACATTTGTGCTGTCAGGATGGAAAATAGGCATGATGTGTCAAAATGTATACCTGAAAAACACAAATGTGATCCAGAAATCTTAATAAATGTTTGCTACACTAAATTAGATTAATACAACCATTGTAGGTGATACTTAAAATCAGCTTTTTGTTAAATATTGGATACATCCCACTACACAAGCTCTTATTGTTTCTTTTATCAGAAAAAAAACCTCATTTTACAGTGGGATTAGTTATGGTACTTACCTGTAAAATTCCTTCCAAACTGTCTAACCATTCTCTGCATTACCACAAAATTTTGCTGTATTTTTTTCCCCTTTTTGGTGGAAAAGGCTATGCATATAAACATTTCTCAGTAACATTAATAAAACCTTGAAACCTCGATGCAACTAAATATTGGAGTGCAAGAAAGTCTCTCCAGGCCTGCAGCTGGACTGTATGCTCTGGGTCATCTCAAGAGACTGAGAAATTTCATTGATTGCTTGGCTGGCTGTTCTATTTTCCCTCTATTGTTAAGCCATATCTCCACAAAATCCAGGATTCCCCTCCTCCCCTAGTTTTTTAGAGTCAGCTAAAAACTAATAAATATCTGTCAGCAGGTAGTTCATCAAATAGCAATGAGAAGCTTTGGTATATCAAAAGGCAAGAGATCATAGAACAGGCATTTGTCTAAAATGTAGCCAGATTTTCCAAAGAGCTCAGGGATAATTTTTTCAAGTACTCAGGATCCACCTCCATAGGCAAATTTTCAGAAGTGCTCAAAGCCATGTGTGCCACAAGTCTTTAAGAACATGGTAAGTTGATTTGATTCTGAACACAAAGCCAAGTTTTTGAAAATCCTGTCCCCTTTGAAATATTTTTGCTAAAGGCTATTCCAGTATCCCTAAGTTATTATTTTGGATTCTATGCATATCTGTACATCTCCACAAAAGAATCTTATTGTCAACCTGATATTTTGTTAAATGAAAAATAAACACATTTGCTTCAGAACATAACTCTTTCATTTTGTTATTTTTGAAACTGTTTCCTAGGCAGCCTTTGTATGAAATACGTCATCCTTGAGTTTTGGAAACTTTTTATCATAAAGACATATCATTTTTCCCTTGCAATAATTTATAAAGCAGGCAGTCTACTTTGTTCCCTTTACAGATATATCTATTCATAAACTAAGGCCTATATTACCCACTACAAATACTGTGGCTTTTATATTTTAGTCAAATTATTCTCTTGGTGTATTGGGCACTGCAACCATATTTTATAAAACCCTTCACTCTGAATGAAATGTGGAGAAGAGCCTTGGAAAAACAGTGCTGACTGCTGTAGTTATCAATAAGACAATCCAAGAAACTGGAAGAAAAACAGGTTAGAACTTGAAAAAGGCTCAAGTGGAAGATGCTACACTTACACAGATGTGTTCAACTCAACAAAAAGAGAACGGGGAATGACCGTTCGAAAATAACTTTGAGTACATGGAGGCAGGGAATCTACCAAAGCCCAGGCTGCACTTGAGTACAGATCATGCTGCCACAACCAAAACCTGAGACTAACATCACCCGTGGAGGTGTGATGCAGAGCACAGCCTGACAGACGCGTGAAATATCTGTTCTCAGTGTTTGTTAGACTTTAGTTGGAATAATATGAAACTGATAATCCCACTTCAATAAATATGGCATCTGGAAGTGACAGAGAGGAGAGCAAGAAGAGGCAGGGGTCTTCAAAAGACTGCAAGAACTAGAGGTCGTTAGCTAAAAAAAAAAAGCAACTTCAAATAAATGTGCACTACACTTGCTGTTGCAAAAAGGATAGGTATTATCTGTTTATCAGTGACACATCCATCTGGGAGGAGCACAATTCCCAGGCGATAATCAAATCTGCCAGAACTCTGAGATACAGTGATATATTTCAGGGAAGGCAACCAGTAGGTGACTTAATTATCCAGTGACAATGGAGATTAAAAAGAAGAGGTTTGCACTGGTGAGATGGAGCAGGAAAAGGCTCAGTTCCTGTTCAGCAGTAGGAATGCAGAGAAAACAGAGGAGCACTGAGCAGGAATGGCAGTTTGGTGACAGAGTCTGCTGTACATCAGGCTCTGAAAGCAAATTCCCTTAGGAGATGTCACCAAGGGCATCTGGTGTCAATACCATGACAGGAAAGAAGAGTATTCCCTGTAGGAAATTCCACTCTCCATACAAATGGTGCAGAAAGACTGCACAGTGTGACAATCATGGTCATGTAATGTGAAGTATTTTATTAGAAACTTACCAATATTTTATGAAATTACTCTTATAATTATAAGACTAAATTAAAAGTATTTTAACACAAGCATTTTAAGTAAGCTTTGTTAAGATGTTACTGCAAAGCCAGGTTTTTTTCCATGTTTAACATTTAAACAAATTGTCAGTGGACTGGAAAGAAAGAGGGAAGATAACTTGACAACATCCTGCTGACTGGAGAAGTCTGTTCTACCTTTCAAAGCTCATGAGACAATTTTTGACTGCTGTTTCTGCTCAAACATAAAATGAATCCTAGGAGGCTATCAAGCACAAGATTAGTTTCTGGCTGTGTGCAATGGAAAAAATATTTTAATGGGGTGTCCAAAGAGGCAACTGAGAAAGGCTGGGGAATGTGTGGTTTTGAGAGCTTTTGAGACCCATCTGGGTAAACCTTCCACAACATGGTCTGCTTTCATAGTTTGCCATTCTCTGTGATGGAGTTCAGACCAAAGGCCTCCTGGGACCCCTCCCCACTGTTATGATGGTGTGGGGATCCTATGGATTCACCTTTCCCTGACGTTACCAGCCTTGGAGGTGGCTTTTCTTTTAACTGGGAAAGAAATCCTTTTGCAAGAGAATGCTTGCTGGGTCAGAGGGAACCATGAGGGCCCTGTCTGGGATAAGCATTTTGGGAATAGCCACCTCTGCACACAAGTGTTTCCAGGCACAGACACACGTGTGGACACGGGGCAGTGACCAGAGGCTGCCTTCAAGCGAGGAGGCTCTCCAAGGCACAGCATCCACCGTGTAAGACACACTTCAATGGAAGATTAAAAGAAATACTTGTGTATTGCTTGGCTCAGAACACCCAGGAAGGAGAGGAGCTATCCTGAATTGCCTCTGGCAATTTATGACTAGGAGCAATGGGGGTAAAGTCAGGTAAAGAAAAACAGTTTGAACATCAGTAAAATTTCCTAACTGTGAGTGTTATTAGACTGGAATAATCTCCCCTAAGGGAAGCAATAAAACCAACATCATTTGCATCTTTGCAAACTAGACCAGACAAAGCACTGGGAAATATACTGTGAGGAATAATCCTGTAAAATGATTGCACTAATTTTTCTCATCTATTCTTTCTTCATAGGATTGCTTCATACATGGAATATGCCATACTCCTTTTCCTGTTACTTTATTCCCTTTCCTGTGGGTTGAGTGAAAAAAAAAAACCCTGAGGAATTATACTATTCTAACCAAAAAGTAGCATAGTAAGACAATTTGCATTTTTATTAAAAAAGACATATTTTATCTTTAAAATATAACCAGTGATAGACACAAGAGCATAATCTCTAGGATAATGACACACTTCAGTACACTAGGCAATTAGGTTTGCCTTTAATTATTTATAGTTTGACATGCTGCTCATACAAATACCCTGTGTAACAGGAGGAAGTCAGTTTGACCTTAATTATTACCTGTAAATAATTCCTGAATTGTAACTAAGTAGTGCCTTTTAAAATGTAATTATTATAATACCAGAGTTACAGAGCTCATTGATTTATAATTACTTAATTGTTTCTACCCATTAAACCACAGCTGTGATAGGTTCATCTTGCCTACATGCACTAGCCTGGGTACTGAGGAGTTGTGGCCAAGAACCTGGACTGACATTATCTCTCTCCCACAGTGACATGGCTGAACAATCACTCCAGGCTGGTCAAGGTCAGTAGGGGTCATCAGATGGCTGAGAGATCGTGGGCAATGAGCTGAGCAATTTCAGTACACATCCTTCAGAATAACAATGAGGGGAGAAGGAAATACAAAATATCCACACCTCCAGGGTCCAGGCTAATCAGACAAAAAAACTACTTCTTTGTGACTCTGATTTTACACTTTTGGGGTCATAGTGTAGAGTGAGCAGTGGGCATACTGCTAACTGTGCTGCTGGGAAACAGAAAATCCAAAAATGATGTAATTTTTTTCTCCACCTATCAACACAGGTTATCTAGTTGTTTGTACATTTGTATGGAAGGGAGAGACTGTCATTTTGCTTCTCAAGACTTGCACTTTAACACTGTAAGAGCACTTCACAGAGAGAGTTCAACCCACAGTGCTGTGATTCAACCCCAGGCAGCCACCAAACCCCACACAGCTGCTTCTTTCCAGCACAAATCCTAACATAGCCCCACACTGGCTGCTATGAAGAAAATTAACTCTATCCCAGCCAAGCCCAGAACACACACATGATCCCTCTTGTCTTTAATACATTCAGTTCTTTGTGTACCACCCTCTGGTAATCACCATCCAAACCACTCTGCTGTATTACATGTGTTTCTCTGAGAGGGCAGAAAAAGAGCTATTAATAATGAAGCATTTTAAAGCAGTCAGCATGATACACTTTCACTTAAATTGTAAACCCCATCCACCAGAGGAATGGAAATGCCAACACATTTCTCAGATGTCAGTTCTGAGAAAGTAAAGATCCACATTCTACTGACTGGATCTACTATGTTCTGCTCAAAATGGAGTGGTATTTAGAAATAATATGTGTAAATTTAAAAAGCATTAAATCTTGTTTTAATTCAAGTAAGTCTTGGTTCAAATCTTTTGCTGTCTTACGGTGCAGTCCAAACCAGCAGCTAAGCAGCATATGAATTCTGTGTGTTATAGGAACAGATCCCAGAAGGTGTGTTAGAACCGTGATCTGACCACTCAAATAACCATTCACAAAGCAGGCTTCAGGAATAGGAGATGATGTACGTTCTCAGTATTAATATGTTTTTAACACATTTCTTATAAATGCAATGTATATTGAAAGCCTGAGAAAACCTCTTCTGCGTTAAAGAACACAAAAGTTAAGAACGATTAAAGAAGTTCCTTCTATGAATTTCTTTGGAGTATGCCCAAGACCCTGAAGCTGAGAATGAAGATTTTTGTGCAAGCTGTAGATATACTTTAGGGGTTTAAACAATTAACCCTTTAAGGATGTGTTCCAATCTCCGGCTTTTCTAGTCTGTACACTGTGGAGGAAAAAAAAAATACCAGCACAGTTCATCTCAATTTCTGCATGCCTAAAAAAAGGAATATTAATCATGTAGGTTCACCAGTCAGGTTACATCTAAATTCCCCATGGTAAATGAGACTAAAGAAATGCAAAGTATTCTAGTGCTGTACAATCCAGATGTAGTGATAATGCCCTGCTTGTTATTACCAACATTCCACTGCAATTAGGGAATTGTGGAAGATTCCTAAATCTATAGGAAGAAAATCAGATTGCCTCGAAGTGTGGTCCTGTCCCATCATGTGACTGAAAGTGTAGGATTAAAGGAATCACTATCTCAGTGTTTCTTGTGCACTTTTTAGTTCATAATTGAAAGCAGTCTTTTTTCACTGCCAATTACAACACAGGCTCTTGCCCTCCTGTGTACCCTTCCCAGCCATCCAGGCTTTGCAGCCAAACCCTGCTCTCAGTTCTACCTGCAGAGACCTATTCCTGTCAGTCTGCCTGTGATGTACCATCAGCAGGCAAAGAACAAGTTGCTTAAATGCAAGAGCCATGCATTCCCAAGTGTTGATTCCCTTGAAAATGGGGTAAAGTTTCTCTTATCTATTCTGCTTTTTCTGATACAGCACAAAGAAAAAGCATAAATTTGGAAGCCCTGTCATTTGAGTACATGCACAGAGGTACTTTAAAAACCACAGTTTCAGAGATTACTACTTGATACTAAAACAAAAAACCCACAAAAACCCCAACACACAGGGATTGTAAGCACTCAGAAATAAAATTTTCCAGGTCCATGGTAAAACCTTATACTGGCATATGGTGAGCAAAACATATACCCACATACCCCAACAATTTCTTCATTTACTAATTCATTCTATGTTTTTATTCTCATGGTAAAATAAAGGGACATAGCAGTGAGGCATTCTCCAGTTGTGTTGTTAATCCCTGCTCCAATATTTAATGTATATATAGGAAAGTTTTTTGCTTCTCCATCACCCTGCCTGACAAGGAGAAAGCTATCCAGTTATCTTCTTCCTCATCCCATGTAGGCACACAGGTGTAACATCCTGCACCTGCACCCTCTCTACTAACTGCTAATGAGGAAAAATGATAGACGTGTTGAAACTGTCCTCTGATGATGGTCAGGCACATCCTTACAGAGCTCTTCCATAGGAGGGAATCAGGCAGAGTGATAGCTGAAGGGATGCCCACAAGTGCAGACAGAACTGCCAGTAAGACCATGTCATACAGTTCTAAGCTTGTACATCACATGTCCTAGAGAGACCTGCTCTTTCAAATTCACCTGCACAGGCTTGCTTTCTTCTCCTCCTGTACTGCATGAGCTCACTCAAGTTTGCAAAAACATTATCTGTATATAAAAACAACCTGTGCACAAAAAGCTACTAAGAAATCAATTTGAATTAGAATAGTACCAGCAAGGTGAGGCTTTTGGTTCTTTTAAGCATTTATGTACATTAAGAAAGGACAGCTACTACATTAAAAAAGAGTGTGATCAAAGAATAAGATTAACCTTGGTAATTGACAGTCTTACTTGATGACTCCTAAAACCAAACAAATAAAGACACCTCCCTCTATTTCACATCTCACTTTGCCCTCTCAGATGGGAGGTTCTGTAGGTATAATGCCCTTTTCTCACAGGCCCTATTAGTACACAGTCTAGCACGTTTTACCCTCTTCTAATTGAGATCTGTAATAGTGAAATACAGATTAACTGCACCTCTTTCCACACAGAGCACTTTTCTGTCAGCTTGAGGGAGCACCAAGAACTATCAAAACAGACACCTTGAATTAGCATAGAAGTCATATGTGCTGACATGTGTAATGTAAGCAGATTGTCCCACTTTTCCACCCACTGAATTCTTGTTGCTAATCTAATTAATACCCTCTGATTATTTCAGATGGTCACTTGGTAAGTGACAGCAAAAATAAAAGGCTGGGGCATGTTGTGACATGTACCTGGGTTTTATCAGCCCCATTTCCAACACATTTCCTTTGTGTAATTCTCTCCTCCTCTATCATCCTTGTTACTGTTGACCTCTTGCAAACATGGCACCTCTGCTTCCCAGGTTTTGGGAGAAGTGAGACACAAAAAAACTGGTTGAGTTGGAAGGCAAATACAACTTTTTGTTTTCACTGCATTTTTCAATTTATCATCTTTGCTCTCCTATGTGTCTCCTCCCTTTTTTGCATCCCTTTTCACCTCACCAGCACTACCTGGTCTTCATTTTGGCTGCAGGCTTCTCATGCAGCCCTTGCAAACTCATGCACCACGCACTGGTAGGGGTTGGTCTGGGGGTAAGAGCGAGGGCAGAGGGCCATGCTGGGCTGGGTAGAATCCACAGGGCAGGAGGACAGCCCTCACCTCACCCTGGAGATCCTGCAGGATGACTGTCTGAAGATACAAGGGGCAAAGCCAACAGAGGATGCAGATTGTACAGAGGATGTACAAGGAACGATATTTGCTTGTTGTAGGTTTGGCCATATTCATGCATTCCAGGAACAAATAAGAGGCACTGAAGGGGCAGGATGGTGACTCCTTTGTCAAGCACAAAGAGGATATATTTTCCCCTCCTCATTATCCTACCCCTTTCACCTCAGACTGAGGCTAAACAAAGCCAAGAACAACCATGGTGAAACAACAGGGAAACTACTGGAGTTTTTGGATTTGAGACTATTTGGAATTTTTTATTTAACATTGACATATTTTCAGTAATAAGAGAAGATGTACATATACACACATAAAAGAGTCTTTTTCCAAGGGAAATGATACAGCAAAACTCTGACTGTAATTCAAGAATTAAAGTTAACATCTATCACATGTGTATATGGGATAGATCTCACAGAAGGGGATCTTTTGTGATCTTCTGTTACAAGGGAAACAAGAAAAGCTGCACAGACACGAGAGTGGGAGCAAACAAAAGCATCTCTGCAGAATGGATCCGTTCACGGAAAACTGAGGGTGTAACAAAGGGGGTGAATAGATCAGAGCACTTTGAATGTAAACGTGGTGGTTGTCAACCTTTTACATCCACTGTTCTTACACCCCTTACAAGTGACTTATCTGCATTCAGAAAGCACTGCCCACATAACTAACATTGCTCTCATAAAACACCTGATTCAAATTCCATTTTACTCAGCTGGAAAAAAATAAGGAAATTGTGGAGACATCCCAAAAAGTTAAGTAAGTTCCGCTAAATGAGTGCAGAGAGTAAATCCAGTTTTTATGTTTTTTTAACCTGAATTTCCCGTGGCAATAAAACAGACATAGTATGACTAATAAGGTTTGTATTGAAACATAGCCCTTGTATTATAAAAAGCTCTCTCCTCATTTAAAGAGGAATAGTATAGCTATGTGCTTTATTTTATGCAAACTCTACTAGAATAGAGCAGAATTCCTTAACAAAATGGCTCAAGAGTTAAACTGTAGCAAGCCCAATATTTCACAAAGGCCTCGTTATGTTAGAACAATTTAAAATGCTTCTGGCAATAAATACAATAATTGCATTGAGTCAGACAGAAAAATAAAAACAGGGGCCCTGAATTCTTTATCAACATAGGTCTTTTACCAGCACAAAAACATTCCCTCATTATTTGCTCCATCCCATTTTCTCTTTAGGAAGTCACTAGAGGGCATCATCACCTACCCAATCCTGCCTGCAGACCAGGTCAGATCTGCCATACCCCACCCTCCAAAAGCTATACTCTGTAGAAGTGCCTTCTGCAGAGCTCTGAAAACTCAAACTCAGTTTTTCAGTTGTTCCCATAGCCCTAGCAGAGGAGGGCCTGCAGGGGCACAATGAAAATTACCTACTTTGGGTTACAGCAGACAGGAGAATTCTTAAAAATGACACTACTAAACAGACTTGTTCATCAACATCCTTCACTTCTTTGTGAGATTTGTAAAAGTACTCATATATCAACTTTTCCAAACTGCCCTGACCATTGGGAAAGACAAAGTGCTGAATAGAACATGAGAAGATGAGTAGCTTTTGAAAGATCCAGGGAAGGAATTATCTCCCACAGGTACACCAGGGATGTGTCTACTGTGCAGCACTCCTAACACAGCCCAGCTCCCATTTTTCGACAGGGGCTCTTACAGTGAACATGAGCATTGAAAGATCTGAGCCTAACGTGAACTAAAAACACAGGGGAGAAGGTCAATTTGCCTCATTCTTTATTTATCCTTTTTTTCTCTTGCTTACAGTGCTTCCTAAAAAAAATCTGTGGGGTATCAACTCCACAGCTTTGACTTTTAAACCATATCACAGCCTCCACCAGCCCATTATCCTTACTAACATCACTCCTCGGACAGCTTTCCTGGTGGTAAAGCATGCACATACAGCCTGGGAGTCAGGGAGACTTTGACCCCTTGAATCTTACTACAGACAGTGTTACACACAGACAAATTCACACAAGGGTGAAACCCAGGCACAGGCTACCCCCTGCTCATCATCCCCTGGTCCCAGCCCTACAACTTGGGTGAGGTGTGGGTGCAACAAGGCCACAGGACTCATGTTCCCTTGTCTGTGCACAGGGATGGCACAGGGAGCACCTGCTGCTCAGCTAAATGCAGAACAGGAGAGTTTTTGTCAGTGTGAGGCCTCACTGCTGGCATTTTCCAAATTAATGCCTTCTGTGGGTGGAAAGCTGTAATATCTTGAGAAAGGCCTTCATCCATCAAAGGACTTGGAAGGAAGATCCTTTTTTCAGGAAATTATGGCGTTCAGACAGACTGCGGACTAGCGACAGATTGACTTATGGCATGCAAAATACACCTGTCTCACAGGGTCTTCCAAGAGCAGCTTTGGACCACCTCCAAAGCCTGGAGCAGCACAAAAAGCACCTGAATTTCCAGTGTTGGAAACACCAACAGGTCCATAGGTCATAAAGAGTTTGTTGCATTTTGATTTTCACCTGGGATTTTCCCTTCAAAGGGTGGGTATGTGGAGCTAGCTGTTCCATTCATGCTGACTCCCAAGTGCATACTTCATTTTGGAGGGAATAAATAAGCAGTAGAGGTGAATAAACCCCCTGCCCTGCACTATCAGCCACGGTGTACCTGGCACAATGTGCAAGAGAGCAGATTTATCAACTTGTTTACCAAAATAGATCAAATGTTGGAAGTACAAGAGGAACACTGATGTGTTCCACAAATTGTGGAGAAGTAGGACTGCAAAAGGCAGGTAAGGTAAGTAGGTAGGATGGGATAAAAAGAATGGGAAAACATTGGAATTACATATCCCAATTAAAGAAATAAAACATTCAGACTGAGGCACAAATGATCTCATAAGCTTCATTGTCCAAGGCTTGGAAAGGATAACACATTTGTGTTAGAAAAATCAATAAACTGCACTGAAGTGGGGTCACAGATTTGGTCTCAGAAACTTCAAACGTGGCTGGATACTCCTGTGAACATTTCATGTAACTTTCAGGGATGAAAATTATCAATGTATTCATGGAACATCAAGAAAAAAATTGCATTAGAGTAAAAATTTACTGTTTTGTCTATATGTACCGAAAGGCAAAGGTTTCTGTGGACTGGCAAGAGTGGCTCCTACCTTTCTGTGTACAGAAAATGGGAGGACATCTGGTGAGTATTATTCACTAAAGCAGAGGTACAGTCTCAGTACAGAATCCCACCCATTCCCAGACCTTGTGCTTACTCACAAGCCAGCATTTAGATATGCAAATAACAACATATTGTTATCAGCAGTTTGTCTAATAATATTTCCTTTGTTTCATCAAAAAGGCGTATCAGTTTTATGCAGTTGGCAGTGAATATGCAAAGAGGAATTTGAAAAAGCAAGACCAGCCAGAACAGCAGCCTCTGCCAGTCTGATTGCAGGCATCGCTGATGTCAGACGATGCATCAGGAGGTTAGGGTGCTAATGACTTGTTGATGTGTTTGACATTATGCAGCTATCTCTGAGCAGGTATTTTCACTGTAAGTGTTGTTTTTATAGATGTTTCCCTATTAGTCATGAGCTGGAAGTTTCAAGGGAAAATTTTGTAAACAAGATAAAAGCTCAAAGGGACAGGGGAAAAAATAGAGAGAAAGCTTGACTGAGCCCTTGCATGACTTAGTCTGAAACACCAAAATGTGAAATACCATGTCTTTGGTCCTGTTAAAAAAATCAGAAATACTGAACAGTCAAACTCATCCTCTCAGCTACAGTAATAGAATCATTGAATGCTTTGGGACCTTTAAATGTCATCTAGACAAACCCCTTGCAATGAACAGAGAGAAGTAATTTGTTTATATTCATGTATACATAATCAGCTGCAGTCCTTGAAAAGAAACATATTCAAAAAAGAGGAGAGAATTTAAAGTGGTAGATCTAACTAAATTGTCATCCTGAAATAATCCAGCTAGTATATCTTCTTCAGGGGTTTTTTTGTCTGTCTTTCCTTTGGAGATTTGCAAGACAATTTTTAAAGCCTAATTAACTTTTTGCATGAAGTCCTTTCATTTTGGAGAATTAATCACATTTAATCTGCAGACACTAGCCATTATAACAAATCTGTCTGTCCACTGTAGCAGCAGGATTATGAGAAAATAAATGGAAAGTGACATTCGCATTAGCCCAAGAGTGTTTTTGGCAGTCATCAACTGACTTTTCGAGTTACTACAACTTTAACCCATCATCACTTTTTCATTACAAGTACCCGAGCAGTGGAGTAGGTTAGGCTGCCAAGAGGCTTTTTCAGGCATTTGTTATGGCAGTAATGTTTATGTTTGAATTTATCAAGCCCCTTCTGAGTGAGCTGCTGTCTTAAATACGGAGTTTCATGCTGTCAGCTAGAGACCAGGGTTTTAGAGTCATTGTAGGGGGGGTTTAGAGTCAATGTGTTTTAGGCACAGAGGAGCACAGGGTCCATTGCAAATGAAGGAATGATGAATGCATTTTGGGCTGCAAATCCAAAGAACTTTGTTCCAGGAGTGAAGGTGCTGGAAAAACCATTCTCACAAGGGACTTTGCATAAAACAACAATGTGTGTATTTGTATGAGAAGGCAACTGAGGCAGAATACCAGTGCAGTGAAATATGTCTAAGAAAGGGCAGCAGGCAGTGAATGGAGGAAGGTGGAGGGGGGGAAGAACAAGTTCTCTGTAGATAAAAGGATTAAGAACTATAGAAAATATTTCCATAACCATGCCAAAGAAAAAGAGATACATTGTTGTATTTCACACTTCAGCCAGAAGTGCAATCAGTGCTTTGCAGAACACATGCAGAAATGTCTCCTGCCTGGGAGAGTATGTGTTCTGGGGTGATTCCTATCAGCTCAATAGAGGTAATTAGAGATATAAAGGACTGAAGCAGTAAAAACAGGACTGAGCTATTTAACCAAGTGTGACAGCTTTGCATGACTGATTATTCATGAACTACTCCTGGGTAGTTAAGAAACATAAAATGTGATTCATTATCTCTAGAAAGAAAACAAGCTAATTATTAAGAAATCTAACTTCGTGCTCCTAAAACTAGAATAAATATTTGAATTTCTGTCTATAAATTTCTGAGAAACATGAATAACCCATTCACAAGGGCATATATGTATACATGTCTATTTCTTAGCTAGCAGTTAGCAGGTAGGCATGAATGTATGCAATGCAAATGCATATCCCAAAAGCCTTATGCAATTAGTTATTATTTCTACCTAGTTCTTACCATGTATTTTTATGGAGATCAGCTCTATCAACTAAGGAATGTTAAATCAGCAGGCCTTTATAAAAGAGAAATGATTCTCCATATTATCCTCTGATCAGCCTGAAAGCTCTACTCTTCCCAGGTTTGTCATTGTGCAGTACACTGAATTATGATCATAAAGTGTATTAAAAACTCTTCATTAACTCTTCACATGCGGCAATTTCAGCTAATTTACTTCATTAGTTAGCTGCTAATACTGAGTGCACTGAAAGCACATGTGAGGGGGTTAATGTGAGAGCCACTACAACACTATGAATTAGCAGTTCATTGCACAGCACCTAGAAAATCCCTAATTACAGCTCACAAGCTCATAATGAACCAAACATATATAATTCTGAGGAATGATCTGTTAACAAAAAAAAAGCTTATGCTAATTCTTGTTTATTCATCTGGGCATCACAGCAGGATAAGAGATAAATGCTCATTTACATGTAATTTGGGCTTGTTATTTTCTTTTTTTTAATTTCCCCTTCACTTTCTGCTGCTAAGTATGACTATTTCTCTTGGTTTGTTGAGATTTGTTTTTTTTTTAATTGATGAGATACAGTATATAAATATATATTATAAGGAGTCATGCCATGTTTTGTTATGAGCCTGCTTTAAATTAAATATAAAGCAGACACCAGGAAATTGCTATCAAAGGTATTTGCCATAAAATAATGTTGCTTGACTATGAAGTGCTGTAATTGGATATTGCTACAGATGCCAGTGCACTTGCAGTTAAAATATTTAGGTATTATGGGGAAGGGATTTTCCTGGAATGTCCACCTCAATCAAACAGTAAATTTCACTACGCTACTTTAAAGCAGTTTTACTTTCAGAGTAAAATAATGGCACAGCTTCTTGAGGACCACTTTTGGAATTACTGCCTTTTAGTGAGATTTTCCTTCATCCTCTTCTACTCATATTTTATTGAAGAAGAAAAATAAGACATTTTATAAAAGCACCAAAAAAACCCCACAACCTGTCCTCTAAATGACCTTCATAATGATTTCTACCTGAGCTGTTTTCCATCTCATTTTTTGCTTCAGTATTTCATTAATGATTTATAGTAATATTTTTAACATTCCTAGGTTTGTTCTATTTTGATTACAACTACAAAGTTTCCAGGAACAAAACAAACCTTATATTAAAAAAATACTTTATGTCATAGATATATGGAAACTACTTTTAAAAATGCAGTGGCCCTTTACAAGGTTGCTGCTATGTCTAACTCCACTGCAGCCTTACTCACTTTACTTTGCCATCAACTAATATCTGAAGTTAAAATAAAAAGACAAATTTTGCAAAGAATCTGCAATGTGATGTTCAGCTTTCTTTTCTTTTACTGGCTAAAGCTTTGTTCCTCTTACTATAGCCTGAGGATAAACAGACATAATAATGGCATATATTCTCATTTTCCTCATGGAAATTTTGTGGAATTTAATGTCTAACCTTTCTGTAAAAACATTAAAACCCCTATGCAGCTCTGCTACAGCAATATCCCTCTTTAAGGATCATTAGGGTGAATTACAGCTTCCTACCAAAAAATAATTATTTATGTATGACTTGAAAATATTTTTACTGGACTTTGCAGGGCTTCCTCCCTTCATCTGTTCAAGATGACTTATCACAGAAATTAAATGCAATTTTGAATCTATGTCCTTGAATGTACTAACAGCTATAACTCGGTGTAAATAAAATAAAGGCAGATCTACTTCCAGAAAAACGTGTAGTTATGCAAAACATAAATTAATGTCATGCCTACAGGATTAGATGTGGAAGATACTTGTGGAGGTTGTGTATGCTGCATCTCTTTTTGTGAAGGTTTGAAGCATCTAGAGACAAACGTAACCAGTACCAAGGACAGTATCTGTGGTTTCATGTGGTACCTGTCACTGGACAACAGAACATCCTGTTTTCTGAGCACCTGCTCTGCATTATCCTCCAAACCTGCTTTGTTTCAAGAGATCTTTGTAATACTAGAACAATTAGCCTCAGTGTTTTTATACTGCATCACCATCAGTCCAAGAGAGGAAGATACATGATGCAAATGATGACCTGAGGACTTGGGAATTTAATATGCAAAAACCCCACATGCAAACTTCAGTGGGTAGAGATCTCTGTAATATGTATGAGTGCTGGGTTTAGAGCAAGATGGAACGATCTTGCTGGAATAAATCGTTGCATAAATCCTTTGACCTTCTAGATTCAGACAGCCTTTCTCTGAACATGCAACACTGACCCCAAAATTACTATGTGGATAGTCATAAATACTCTAGAGTAAGCCAGAGGTCTGGGTTTTAGCTGGAGTCAAGACATTTAGGCTCTATGACAAACATTTTAATTGCATGATAAAAAGTGTTTGTGCCATCTAATAAACTCATTTTCTGGTTCACGTAGGTACTCACTGCTGTTATTATTGTGGTTAGTAGTGGCAGTGCTAATAACAATCTGTCAATTTTAGTAGAGACTGGGCTTTGTGCAAAACCAAAATAGACAGAACAAGTCTCAAAGAATTTATGCTGGAAATAAATTTCAAAATCTATTTATTTATTTATCTGAAGGGTCATGTGTCACTTCCACACACTGTTTTAAGGCAGAGTAGCATAAAACAAAAGCAAAAAAAGCAGCTTGTTTGTCTCTATCAGCATATGACCTGGAGAGCGTACAAAGCTGACACTGCCTTTCCACTGCCCCTGTTGCAGGGCAATAACAGACAGACAGGTGTGGCACCCCATCATGCTGCTAATCTCTTTTATCAGCCCAGCATGAATGCATTGAGCTTATGAATCAGAGTCCAAAGGGTGGATGTGAGAGAATTAACTTGCTCTGCCTGGAGAAATGGAGGTGGCATTTTTCCTGCAAAGGACCATTTAATCCATGCTGGTCCTTACCCTCCAGACTACAGAGGCCTCCTTGGCTGAGAAAAAGAAAGAGCAGAATAAATTCAGCACAGCTGGGACAAGGAGCTACCGACTTAGCAGGGGAAAAGAATCTTAAATTCTCATCATAAAGATAAAAACCACAACACTGCAAGCTCACCAAGGGCTCAGTTAAACAGGCAGCCTTCAGCCTGGGGTGCCAAAGGGCCAGGTGGTTTTGTCACCCCTGCTTCCATGGGAGTGCAAAGCCCATTCAGTTTGCAGATCCTGCCACTGTGTCCCTGCAGGCAAACTAAACCCTGCAGTCCCCAGGACCATTGAACTCCCTCTCTCCATGCAGAACTTTTAGTGGGGAGCAGCTCATCCTAAAACATGCTGGGAACTGCTGGAAAAGTGTGCCAGGGATGTTGTGAAAGTGTAATGGCACAAACAATCAAGGAAGGAGTGTTTCTTCACTGTTCAATTTAGCAGCTCAGATAAAACCACAGAGGCCATATACATTTAGTTCCCATCAGAGCTTCCCAGAATGATTATGTCCAAGTGCCAGCTCTGTGCAGAATGCACCAAATCCACCTCCACTGATGCCACACTTTTTTCAGCAGAATTACAGGAACTTGGTTGGATACAAGAAGCATTTCTGGCTTGAAGTGTCCCAATTCTTGAGACTTTACTGGAAATATCAACCAGGAAAGAGAGCACATGCTATAAAGTCTTTCATAATTCTTTCCTCCAGCCTGGGTTAGACGTTCTTTCTGAAGGGCTCCAGACAAACATGTAACTTTTTGCTTTTTTATCATTATTCTTTTGCTTCAGATTGAAATTAAAAACAAAAAGGAAAGAAAAAGAAAGTTTGCTTTTAGAAACAGACAAATACATAATGCTTGAATGGGTAAAGAAAAAGGGGATTTTTCTTTTAACCAACCTGCCAAAATTAATTTTGCAGTGAAATTATTCTTTCCTCAATTCTGTCTTTTCTTCTTCAATTGAACTTACACTGAAATAACACTCTTAATCCCCACGAAGCATCAATATTTTTGCTGTTAAGCATTGCACAACTTGTGGTATGGACTAATGCCATGCATTAGCCATGAAGCAAGGTTTGACGTAGCTAAAGAACATCAAGTACAATACCACGTTTTATCAAAACCAAACAGCAGAACAATGCACACAAGGCTCTCACAAATACACCAGACCCATCGGATTTCAATCTGATAAAGTCAATACAGAGAAGAAATATAGGGTACAGTCTGTCTTCATTAACACAGAAATAGGCACAGCAGTTCCACTCTGCAGCATGCTCTTAACCCAACAGACAGGGGGATCAGCCTCTGATACATCGGGAAATATTGGGTGTTTGGAAATTTGAAGATCTGTGTCTTTCCACCAGAGCTCACATCCCTCAGAAATGCCCTGGGAGGGACTTGCCCTCCCTCAGGCAGGCAGACCAGGCAGCATGTTGGTTTCCTGGGAGCACTGTCCAGAGACCTTCAGCAAGGGACTGACCTCTATCCCCAACTCTGCCTGCAGCTAAAAGGGAGGCACCCACTGCAATCAGTTAGCTGGCAGAGCTTTAACATCCATCCTACGGCCCACTGTGGTTTCATGGGTCCCTTGAAACAAGGAAGAAATACATTAAAAAAGAATGTGGGGTGCACCACAGTAAAAAGGAGCAGAGCAGGAGAGGCTGAGCCCTGGCCATGGGTGTAGAATCAGGGTGGCTCAGCAGCGCCACAGCACAGCCATCCCTCTCCTTCCTGCACTGGCTGTCAGCACCAGCAGCACCCAGGACACTGGGGGTGCATCCTGAGTTATGCAGGAGGCAGCACAGCAGGGACAGACCCCGGCTGCTTTCACCCAGAGCTCAGAGACATAGCTGTGGTTGCATGGAGTGCTGCATGGGCTAGTTGCCCAGGGGTTTATTCCATTTCCCAGGAAGGTTTGGCTCTTGGCCACATACACACAATTCAAATGCCACCAGTACCTGAGCACACTAAATGAAAGAAACCTTGAGTGCATCTGCATGTCCACCTGGCACACTCCTACCACACGGGTTGTCTCCTTTGACAAGATAGGTGCATAACTGTCCATGTGTCTTTCATCGCCCAGTACAGAGGCAAAAGATCTGATCAGATGTTTCAGTTTGTCTGTCAGGGTGACAAGCAGCACCATGCAAAATCGTGCAAGCCAGTCTAAACATCAGAAACAACATCATCCTTAAAACAGAGACCCACCTAATGATGTAACAGGCGAACTCTGCTAATTAAGGAGCTACAACAGCCCTGGGCAGCAGGTGAAAAACCATGGGGGATGAATTTCTGCTGCATTATGTGCTGTGCAGCAGAGCAGCTGAGCTAATTTTGTGGCCACCCTGCTTCCACAAAAACCTGCACCCAGCTTGGCTGCTCAGGATGACCCAGAGCATCTCAATACTGCACCCTGGCCTGAGTCACACCTGAGCTGAACTTGTTGGCTCTGAGATGGGGGAAGCCCTAGGACATTGCAATGATTTTATTTAAAACACAGCTCTAACCAGCATCATCGTGTTCCTCACTCACTTTTTCTGCTCATTTTTGGGGAAGATGCATGAGATGCACCTTGCAGAGAACCTAACTGCACTGCATAACCCAGCACAGTCCATGCTGGGGTACAGCATCCCTTTGGTGGGATGCCACAGGATTTGGGTTACATGCCCTAGAGCCCCATCTTCATGGTTTGCATTCTGGCTCATGCCTATGGTGAGGGCCCAGAGCGAGGTGGGATGGAAGGAAAAGTGCTGACTCCCAACACTGAAGCTTAAATAACTCACCACTGACACATTTATTAGAAGAAATAAACACCCTCAGTGTTAGGTACATGGTGGTTGAAAAAGTTCAGAAGAGAGTGAAGCACTAAAGTGAAGATAATTAAAGAAGCAAACATTGCTTAAACTCATGTAATGACTACTTTACAGTAGAGCCAGGGTTTTTCTGAGTCCAGTAAATATCCTAATTTAGAAATGGAAGTACTGCAAAAAGAGCCTGTCAGCACTCCTGATTTTGGAGAGTTTGAAAGTTATACTGCAGGACTGATTTTCCTCACCATGTTTTCTCTTATTGAAGCCAGAGAACATAAAAGGTAAATTCAAACATTTTTAAAAGGAAAAGTTTCTAAACCCTTATTTTGGTTGCTATGGGTGACGATCTAGTCTCCCTGAACAGGTTTGTTCCATGCAGCAATCAAAATTAATTATTTTCTCCAGTCTCATTTTAAAGGGCAGGGAATGGACATTTTGGTTTTTCATTAAAGAAGAAATGCACAGGGACTATAGGCTGCTCTGATTTATAGCTGGGCTGTCTGGTGTATGTTATGGCTTGGACAGACATGAAGCCACTGCAACTTAGAGTAAACTAAATAGGGACCATAAATGGAAAACGTTTAAAAGGCCATTACATAACTCAATAAATGGGCTGAAAATCTTGTCTGCATGCCTCTCCCACACACATTAGCTGGGGGATGATGGTTTCACCTGAGATTGAATCTCATCTGTTGCCGCTATATGTATTGCCAGGCTACAGCAAATATTACTAATCACATCTAATTATTTTTTAAAGAACAGTGAAGGAAAACAAACACAATCAGATAAATTGACTCCTTTTGCAACTTCACCAAGTTTGCTCTAGCATCATTCCATGTAACCTAGACAAGAAAATGTCAGATATACAGAAAATTACCTTTTTTATGTACCAAAACTGGAGGGGTCACTTACCAGGGCACAAAGCTTTGTCTCCCAGGCATGTGGCTTTGCACTCACATTTCAAGGTAACCCCTGGGTTATGCCATGAGCCACCAATAGAGAAGCCAAGCATTTCACAGCTGGGTCAGAACACAAGGGTCTGAGAAAGAAAGCCATCAGCTATGCTTTCTGCCCTAAGCTGTGCCCTGTCACCTCTAGGAGCATGCATGACTACTGCCTGTAAACCAAGGGAAACAAAACCACGGCAGGAGAAAACTGCAGCTACTTTTGGCTACTTGATTCAAAGCAACGACAGCAGTTTTGAGCAAGCACTGGGGGAGAGGGACAAGCTTGTGTGACCTACAGGGACTCTGCCACAGGACTAGCAAGTGCCCAGCCTCCACGGACACTGCTGGGATATTGTTCAGAGGCATTGGAAAGGCCACAGAGATACTCGTGTTATTCCTGGGCAGCTCCTCAGGGACCTGCACTTGTTTTTCCATATCTTTTCTCTAAGCCTTTAAAAAGCAGTGGTTTCATGGTAAACCTCTCAAATACTTGATTACCCCTGTTTATTTATAAAATTCTTCCACTGCTTCAACTATCTCAAAAATTTCACCCATCTGCCAGATTTTTGTTTAGACTGTATTCTTCTATATGATGAACAGAAATGTATTGGATTAACAGAAACAAGCCCCAGGAATGTCCTCACCCTGGTGCTGCCTGTGTGACCTGGGACAGCCCCTGTTCTCCCCTGTGCCAACGTGCAGATCTGCCCTCAGAAAAATATGCTGTTCTTCACTAGGCCAGGCTCAGTTATGTGATGGGTGCTGTGATGATGCTTGGGAGATGCTCAGTTACCAACAAGTCCCATTTAGGGATGGTTTTGCTTTAAGTTCGAGTATCCAAGTGCATGGCCTGGCATCTCCGTGAGCCCCTTCTTGTCAGCTTCTGGGAAAGGATTTAATGTTTCTCCATCAGTTGTGATGACTGATTCTCCATGTGCCTCTACAACTTCCCTTTGCAACAACAAAGTAAATCTGTTATCATCTAATAATTAAATAAATATTAATCTAAGGTACTTCATGTGAATGCTAATAGCTGTTTGTGACAATTTCTCCCGTAACCAACTTAGAATGCTTCTTGATTTTTATTTTTCCTGACATCTTCATTTCACTGACAAATTCAGCTGAAATCCAGACTGAAAAGTTATGTCACATGCTAGATTCTGTAAATAATGGAGAAAACTCTTAAGTGAGAGAAGTTCCCAGTTTCTGTGCCACAGTGATTTTACAGAGCTCTCAAAACATGGCTGAACCATTTGGTATGGCAAGAGGCAATCCTATTGATTCATGGTTAACAAATTGCCCTCTTTCCAGAGAATCAAGATCAAAGAGTATTTTCACTAGCAATTTAAAACCTTGGGGGGTGTTGGATAACTGAGCAGTGAGTAATTAGGATATGGAATCTTTCATCAGAAGCAGTCAACTCCTCTTCACAACCCAAATTAAGAATGACTAAAACTTATTGCTGATGGTGCCTATGCAGGACTGTCATCCCTGGTGCACAAAGTTGGTGCCTCACAGGACTGCCATCTCCAGCACCACCTCTCCAGCCCTCCTCCTGTATCCTGCAGTTGAGAAGGGATGAGGCAGGAGCTGATTTTAAAATGACAATAAAAATCTACAGAGAACCATGACCAAAATTTTACCTTAGCAGTTTCTGGAAATAAAACTGTTGATACCAAAATACCATGAGTGCTTCTGGTCTCGAGCAGGGGAGGACAGAGTTATTCATAAGCTACAGATTTTTTCCCCAGAATGATGGAAACATTCAGAGAGTCTTAAAGGTGTGGGTATCATAATTATAAACAGATCATTCTGCCATCTTTCCTACACTGCTGAAATCAACGGTCTACCTATGAAATTAAACAGTAGTTCTTTTAAGACTATATTTATATTTGTGATAGGTCTGCTTTCTTTCATCTTTTAAATACTTTTCATTGACCTTTTAGGATTTCTGTAGCTTTTTTTTCCTCCAAGAGTGAGTATATGCAAATTATGCTTCTGCTGTATTTCCCTCATTAGAAATATCTAACTCTGCAGGCTTGTGTATTTAAATTCACACCTATAGCATGCTTGTGGTCAAGATGCCAACTCTTCTTTCACATACATTTAATTTCCTGGGATGAAATGCTGTTTCAAGTGGACTTAATAGAGAAGCAAATCACTTAAGCATGGAAATGAAGCTGTTGCATGTGAGAGATCTCCTCCAGTCATCTCACCAGTGCATACCAATGGTGCAGTTTAATCTCTACATCTTTTGTTTGGTCTGATTAGGCATATCCCAGTTCCTATTAGGCACTAGGAAGAGAGCAAGTTATCCTCAGAAGATAGCAGCATAAGACTCAGTCCTTATTTCCTGATATCCGAGCCTGACATAATTTCATGTACCTGAAGAGAGCACCAAGTGCCAAATCCATTTTGCTATGGTCTGGCAAGTGCAGTAAGATGCTTCCCCCCTGTTAACTCTTGGGTCATCATCTCTCTTCTGATTTTGCACTGGACTTCTCCAAACACCAAGCTAGAGAAAGCCTTGTCTAGGTAATAGAATTAACTTGGTAGTGCTAAGTAAATTAGTCATTAGCACTTATCTGTTGTTGCTACCGACTGATCTGATACCACAGCCAGCATAGGCTTGCTCTTTCTTTGCATGGGAGTTTTACTCTTCCTGCACCGTTGTGCAGTGTGCTGCTGACCTGCAATGTTTGTCTGCTGACTCCCCCAAAACAGACATTGCACATCCTGCATGTCCCAAACCCATGTGCAAACAAAAATTGTTCATTCACTGCAGACCATCCTCAGATAATTGATCTTCATAGGCTGCAGCCAGCCTTTTGTTGCTACCTTCCTACACAGCAAGGATCACTCAGCTTAGAAAATTGACACTAATGCATTTTGTTTCTATCAGCTGCATTTTGGATGGCTAGATACTCTTTCTTTGTTGCTTTTGATATTAAAGTTCAATGGTAAGATTTGTCAGCTTTTCCCTTTAGCTGAGAACTCAACAGAAGACTAAAACTGGAAAATGAAACCAGAGAACAAAACTGTTGCAAAGAGATGATCTGCATGTGAAAGACGAAAAAATAGCACAAACTCCTTTTCTTTTGAAACAGATTCCACATATTCACCTTTCACTGTGTGTCTACCACTGACCAACAAGAAGAATTGGCTAAAAGTTTCAATTTGCATGAAACAAAAGCCAACTAGGCAGGATGGATGATATTTTCTGTCTGATTAATTGGATGGATGATCTTTTCTGTCAAACCAGAAATGTCTATATTACCTTTCATTTTTTAAGGTTAAGAATTTCATCTTTATCTAACAAATAAAAAAACCTATTAAACCTTATTTTCTAACACTTTTGGCAAAGGCATTTCACTAGAAATGAGAGTGCTGCATGGCAGCTAAATGAAAGGAAAGGACAATCCCAGGGCAGGGCAGCTACTTGTATCTGGCAGATGCATTTGCATTCAGAATTTATTCATATGTCATTGAGGAAGTTGATTCAGCTCAAGTCTACACAGGCATGTACATAAGCATCTCAAAAACACCAACTAGAGACTGGCATTATTTTGTGTATATAAATGGGGTGAGGATTATTGTTCTTCTCTTTCTGAGAAAAATATTTAGAAGACAAGGACTGAAAAGTATTTTAGCATACTGCACTAGGATGGGTGATGAAATTGAGTTATACTAAATGTGTACAGAAATTTTTTGTTGTACCTTTTTGTAGATACGAGAGCTGTTATCTGCAGCTCATGATGCTGCCACTGTATCAGTTTAGACCAATCTAGGTTAATGCTCCCCACAATTTAATGAGAACAACAACCTCTCAATTTCTTTTAACATTTGAACTTTCATTATCATTCACCTGCAGGGAAACAGTACACAGTAAACAATTACCTAACAGGTTAGAAAGGTGAGGCTCAGCCATGACTCAGAGTAGGTCTTTGTGTGCTGTTCTCCCACTTATCCTCCGCAGCCAGTCAGAATACTGCACAGATTTGAATTTGAAAGGTTTGTCCACATGTTACTCTTCTGTCCAAGAAATGCCTATAATTTCTTGCAAAATACAGAAAAAAGTGACCAAATACAACAGTGAAATCCTAA
Source organism: Thryothorus ludovicianus (assembly GCA_013397245.1). NCBI lineage: Eukaryota > Metazoa > Chordata > Aves > Passeriformes > Certhiidae > Thryothorus > Thryothorus ludovicianus. The sequence continues at coordinate 223,925 of VZTB01015026.1, read as the reverse complement.
CAAAAACCAACTTTACAAACTGTCAACGCATGTAGCTTGGTCAGGAGGTTTGGAAAAAATATTTTTTGCATGGAGACACTCATGTTTCATCAATGCTTACATGATGCATGAAGACATATCGGAGAGTCATAAAAAGCCAATCTGGAAAAGATCTAGGATGATGCCAGTTAATCCCTCACCCAGAAGAAAGATATCTGCACTTATGCAATTCTCTAAGATGTTGGTCTAACTTGTTCTTACAAATGTATGCTGTTGGGATTCCTATCCACACCATCACAAATCTTTTGCATACATTTAATCCAAATTTCATTTGCTATAGTTTCGGCTTGTTATTTCTCATTTTGTCTCCCTAGTAATGGGGAAAGATTAATCTTTTTTTTCCTGCAACTTTTTACATGTTTGAAGACTGCTACCATCCTTCTGTAAAATAACCCTGGTTTTCCAAATTTTCTTCATAAAACATCTTTATTAGCTCTCCAGTCTTTCTTGCTGCACTACTAGGACACTGGTTTTGTTTGGGTTTTTATTTTTTTCAATTTTAAAAAAGTATGGTGTTGAAAGCCAAACATGCTGCTGTATCTAAAGCTAGTCTCACTTCTGCTGAGAAGGCTGGAAGGGCAGTGTTGTTATCTCACACCTATTTATATGTTCTCGTCTATTTTTTTAACAGGAGCATGGCACTGCCAACTTGTTTATAACTAGTGATCCACTGCAACACTGCATTCCTTCTTTTTACAAAACAACCATCCAATAAGTCATTTACCACCTCATATTTGTGCAACTTCCATATTTGTGCAACACATCAAGCCATTGCTCTTGCTTTTATTTGTCTGGAACAGCCTTTTACTTATTTACATATCACTTCTCTTGTGTACCATTGTTGTTCTGAATTTTCGTCCTTTCCTTCAAAGGGCGGGCTGGCACGACCTTCAAACTCAGCAAACTGACTCCATTTTTTCATAAGCAAAGTCATTAATGGAAATATTGAATAGTATTTGGCCCATGAAAGATCACAGAGGAGTCACATTTAATTCAACTTAGTTTGACAGTGAATCACTAATAGCCACTTCTGGAGTACAATTTTGCAACCAGTTTGAGCATAGTTTAGAGTCATTTCATTAGGATCCTGTTTCTATATTTCATGAAAGTATCTACAAAGCAGTCAAAAGCCTAGCACAGTAAATCTAATGGGTTCTCTCTCCTGTTTATAAAGAAATGCCAGCCTGTCATGCTAACACAATATAAAAGTGGTTGGGATTGTGCCTGGAAATCCATCGTGACTTCACACTCGTTTTGCAAATAGAGTATGGGTAGCAATTTTGGAGAAGCTGAAGTTACACTTTCTGACCTGCATTCGACTTGGTCCTCTTCTCCTCACCATCCCCATTTACAGTACATTTTCTGTATTTATTTTTTTCTGTTTATCATAGCTCTGATTTTCTTTTTTGAACACACTGTTAAAAATTCCAAGATCAGCTCAAGCACCTTCCTAAACCATTTGAATAGATTTTAGAAAGACCTGCTGATGTGAAACATCCAGTTCATATTCTTTAAGCATTCCATTCTGAGCTGCCATTTCTTTTTTTTCTGATCTTAATTTGTGTGGGCATGCTGATCAGGAGTCCAACCAAATTTCCAGTGGGAAAGTTTCAAAAGGCTGTCACTAGTCAGATGGGTACAGAAAAGAAGGGAAAAATAAAAGAAATCTATTCCAAACTAAAAAATAACTTTTTTAAAATACTGTAGTATATTTTTTAAAAGCTTTCAAGATATTTTTAAAAATAGTATGCTAAAACTTTAGAATTTATAAGTCACGGTTGCTTTTATTTATTTGCAACATGCCTTCTGGATAAAAAGTAAGCATAAAAGCAACCCAACACAAAAAACATCCAAATCAATTTAAGAACCTAGTATTTCTTTCCTGCTTTTTCCCCGAGACATGCATCTAGGAAAATCTACTAGAAGAAATTTTCCACTTTCATACCATGCTCTTGTAGCTAGGTTATAGTTTCTACACGGTGAAATAAATCTGACAAGCCCAAAGTAGAGTTAAAAATTTATGAGCAAAAAAACAAACTCCAGAAACCCAAGCTGTCTCATCTGTGGGTTATACTGGGCTCCTGGCAAACTATTGTTTTCCCCACATCAGAGCAGAAAATAAAGCCGTATAATAAAGCAAAAGGCTTGGCAAAAATGGTCTTTTCAAACATTTCGCACTCCAGAAATAATTCAGCTAGAATAAGTGTTGTAGCTGCATCTCCCACAAACACATTTGTCACAAGCCAGCTTTGTGCTTCAGCTGCAATCACCTGAAGCACTGAGAAAGATTTGTGTCTGAATACAACATGGCACAGTGATGAACTGCAGAGTCTCTCTCTGGAATGGTTGATAACATCCACTACAAGATCCCTCCAAGTGACTGAAATCAAAACAGTTCTTTTTGTATTCCTGTGCACACAACAAAGTCCCTTAATAAATAAGCATACAGTACTTCACAGAGGTATGAGCACACCACCCTGTTTATCAAAAGAAGAATTTAAGAGAAACACATTTACAATTACACTAAAGGAAAGCAGAATGTAGCCTCCAAATCCATTATCTCAAAACAATAGCCAGGGGAAAAAAAAAAATCACACTTTGCCAGTGAGAAAATGAGAGGGCACATNAGCCAGGGGGAAAAAAAAATCACACTTTGCCAGTGAGAAAATGAGAGGACACATCCTGAAGTGATTGGCAAGTTTGGACTCCATATACAGGACAATTTCTCTGGGAACCCACTCTTGTATGAACACATGTGACTCATGGCTACATTTCCACATGCAGGTAATGATCCAGGTCACAGTTAGGATTTATGCTTTTTTGCATTTGGTAGATAAAAAACAACACACTCCAGAATATCTCAAGATAGTAAAACTTGAACTCTCAATGCTATTCCTTTCCACTGCAGTGCTTGTACCTGCCTTTTGACCAGGACATAGCAGGAAAGGAAGGATGGGCACTGTTACTGCAGTGTCTTGACCTCCCCAGCTACAGAGATCCACCTTCTGCTACACAAACATTTGGACCATAGACCTTATAGTACCTCAGGCTCCTTAAGTAGGATATAAAAGGATACTTGTAGCTGTCTTGCTTCAAAATAAACCCATAAACTTACTCTGAGTCATATTTTCTTTCCCAACCTTTCCTGGAAGGAAGTAGCAGCATCTACTCCTCACAGTTCCCATCTCCCCTTGTCCACCACCTGAGGCAGAGAAGCACTGCTACATCTCCACACCACCTCCGTGCCCATGCTCGTGGGTGCAGAACACATGTCTGGCCTGGACACCACACCCAATCCCAAATGTGCAGTTGCTGCTCAGCATTAGGTAGGAAATGCATTATTCTGCTTCACTCCTTTGGGGAGATGGGTAAGCCCTGGGAATAATTTAGCCAAAAGAAATTAATTGTCTGCAATCAAGCCTTTGCAGGGGTGTGATGATCCACTCCACTTGTGGTTTCTTAGGGTTTTTATCCAACCAAGCATTTTCAGTGGGCTGAGGAAAGAAGGTGTGGGAACTGGCAGAGGAACTGAGCTTTGTGGGTTCATTACAGAGTATTTTTTTTTTAAATATATATTTTCTAGCACACCAGGTGAATGCAAATAGTGCAATCCCAGAAGTTCAAAACTGAAAAAATACATAACAGGTCAGAGCTATCCTATCCCTCTGCTGGCACCAGATTGTAATCTGCAGTTTATTTTCCATCTTGGTTTTTCACGGGGTAGGTGATTGCTCACTGCCTCTGAAAATCAGGCCCTGCTGGTGCTCAGTGATGGGGCCTCAACCACTTCCCTTAGGAGAGATGAGGTAATCCTTCTCAGATATTAATAGGCAAATGCAGCATCCAGAGTTCAAAAGGACTTGATGCATCACACTGCAATTCAGTCATAACAGTTATAATAGTTTTTAATTCTGATTGTGCACTGCAGCAGAACGAGCACAGAGAAGCTCTGCAGACCAAGCACCTCCAGTTACTCAACCTGCCCTTCAGAAGGACAAGTTGCAGTCAAGAAGTTATTCCCAAAATTCATCTTTGCAGTTTCTCCCTTTTAAAATTACATTCCACCACTTATATCTCTTTAACTTGGTGGTACAAATAAAAAACACCAACCCTCCTCAACCTGATTTATCAGTAGTTTTGATCCCCTTTCTGCCCTTACTCCCCAGGCATGGATGTCAGAGTTTCAGAGATCCTTGTGACTCATGTGACCTCCTCACCATCCTGTGTGGACACTCACTAGCAGGAGGGATCTCTCTCAAATGAATACCCTGTGTTACTGACTCCCCAGGAAACTCAGCTGTGTTGCTTGACAGAGGAAGTTTGCAATACCCCTGGATTGCCACATTTTGTGTTAAGAGAGTTTCATGCCCCAATCTCACTGGTCCCTGGAGATTTGTGCTTTGCTAAGCATACAAAAACACTCTTAAGGCCAGAGAAACATCATCACAAAAGTAAAAAACAAAATTATCTCATTAACATACAAAATTAAAAGAAAGGTGTTGCTAATTTATATATTTATACACATCCTAAGTTCTCACACACATGCACAGGAATCTTCTCCATGAAGCAGATGATCACTTGAGGTTTTACAAATTGGCTTACACTGATCTAACTGAAAGAATTGCTAAAGGGGTAGGCAGTCCCACTCCTGTTTTTCTGACAGCAGGCTTCCAATTGCTCCTTTGAGCTGGGATTAATGATCCTGAGGCCTCAGCATATGGAGATCTAACAAAAAGACTCACCCTTTTTCATTTCAGAGTAACTTCTGGATCTGGCAGCGCTAGTACAAACCCTGGACAACCAACAGGCACAGAGAACCCAGACAAGGGAGCCAGAGCTGCCCTTTCAGCAGGATTTCAAGTCAGCTTGAACAGGCTATGACTATTATCTGCAATCAAGCTCAAGGTGTTTCACATGGTGGCTGAGCTGGGACATATGTTTGTGATAAGGCTCAGTTTGCAGCCTTGCCTTCCTCCAAGCTGAGGAAAGGCTTCCTGGTGTACACTGTTTTTGAGGTGGGGGAGCTGCTTAAAGCCTCTGTGGCTGCAGGTCCCCAGTAACTCTTAACCTTGATATTCAAACAAAATACCAGTTTTTAATAGCTCTCCCACAGTGTTTCTGGCTTTTACAGTGTGACTTCTTTTTCTGAAACATAAAGAGTCTTCAAAAATGCTGATGACCCTTGGGCGTAGCTGCATGGAGTTATTATCTTGTGAAACCATTTATTTAAGGTGACAGCAAAGCTTATTAGCTGGCTTTGTTCTTAACCTGAGTATAAACAAACGGGTTATCCATGCATAGTGAATTAAATTCTTTCTACACACCAGGAAAGAAAAAAAAGTTTTAATACCACCATATAAATTTTCATTGTATGTGAACTTAAAAATTACATCAGATGAAAAGTCTGGGGAAGTAGGTGGGCAAAGTGTGTGTGTGTCCTACAGTGGCAGCAAAGTAAAAAATTGTATTAACTTTATCATCTAACTCTAAACTTCCTTGAAGGTAAATAAAACTTTTATTAACCCTTTACCTCCAAACCTACTGGAAAAGTAAGAAGTGTCCATAAGAGAAATGTGATTGCATGACAGCTGCTGGGTAAGCCACGTGTCCCCATGCAGAGTGCCCTTCTCCATGAAATGCCTCCTGGCATGCCAGTGATTTCAGTCTCAACATGCTGAAATGTTTCACTCACAAACTATAAAATACTGAAAAATATTGGTTTGGCATGAATAACTGGTGAATCATCAGTGTTTGTAATTGTTTGGGGGCATGGAGGTAGTCTTGGCTTATTTGTATTCTGATTTCACATGAGAACATTGATATGAAACAGCAGTAATTGAATCTGATAAGCTCTGGTGAGCCTTTCCCCACGAGAGGAGGTACGATTTAGAGAGAGATATAGGAGTACAGAGGGAATTCCAGAAGGATGCATGGAGAGTTGCAGGTTGCCTCATATCACAACTCATAGATTTTATATACTCCTAAAAGGAGCGATCATCATCTCAGGCAAAGCTAATTACCTGAGACATTATGACTCTATCTGCTATGAGCAAGATGAAATTCAAGGTGATCTCTCTTTTTTTGTTTTTTTTTTTTTTAATTAATTGTCTGCCCATTTAAGCCTTCTTTGAAAATACAGGGATCTTAGACAGCATAAGATTCCAGTCTGTGAGTATTTGGTGGTGAATGTTGTTTCTCCTTCTGTCAGTGTTTGAGCACAGGCTTCGTGGGATGACTCTGCTGAGAAGCACCACAGTCCACAGGAGGCTGGGCAAGATCAGACCTGTGGTGTGAGTCTCCAACCTCTCCGAACTCACGGACTCCCTAAGAGAGCCCCTGGTTACAGATTTGGGTTGCTCTTTTGAATTTCCCCACCTTGTCAAATTAACAGCCTATAAAGATGTGAACTAGAGCAAAAGGGTTTGGTCTTAGCCCATGAAAGCCAGCTCAGAAGACAAACACTTTACATCCTCTTCCAGGGAAAGAGCAGTTTCCATAGGTATAGCCAGAGATGTTAAAACTGCACCACTTGGGAAGAGGGAATGTGAGAAAAAACTGGAGACAGAAGCTGACAAATAGAGAGCAAAACTGGCAAGACATGGAGAAGGGATAGTCCTCTCTCCCAGATCATTTCAGTATCTCCAGTTGGCAGCTGAGTCTTAGCATCCTCAAGGCAGCATCACCTCCAGGAACTTCAGCAGTGCCAGTAATCCTGACCTTCTGGCAGCACTCACAAAAGCATTTGGACTCCATTCTTAAAAATCTTCAGCCTCCCTTTGCCCTGGCACATCTGAGAAACGCAGATGAAGGGGTAGAGTGGCACTAGACCTCAGTACAGAGCGAGTCCTGCAGTCTCCAGAGGCTGCAGCATGGATTCAAACACAGCACTTCTCACCCATAGGTTGCTATGAGGTTCCCAAGAGAGCTCTGAAGTACAATAATCCCCTTGCCACACAATGCTGAAGGCTGCATTATTGTCCAAAGCTTTCAAAACATGGACAGGAGCTTTAGAAAGCAGTTTTTAAGGCGTTGTATTCAGCCTCTCAACACATGCGAGTATAAGAAGGAGGCTGTCACAATCTTTGTGCTCAGAAGATCTCTTCACCACTCCTACAGAGAGACGGGGAGGCTCCTCTGCAAAATTCACAAGTGTCACTGATACTGGTATTTATCCTCAACTTCATATTTTGTTTCCAGGAACAGTATAAATGCTAAATAAGGAACCAAAAAATTTAGAAAATAAGAAGCCACAGTTTGCCTATTTGCTTTGAAATACCTGCTACAACAATACAGATCATCCATCTCCTTCTTCATTCCTCATGTTGAGATTGAATCTTATTGTTGACTTTCAAACCAAGATGAAAGCAAAGAGGGTATCACACCATACTGAATACAGGGAGAAGAAATTCTTCAGCAGAAATAAAGCTTCCATCATTTTTCATAATTAATTTTTTTTTAGGTACACAAGATGATGCAGTACACACAGTAATATTGCTATAATTTCTTGTTCTTCTAGAAGTTATAATTAAACTTGTAAACACTAATTCATGTTTAATTTTTGCAAGCAACATCTGATGGAAAGACTATAAATAGAAAGACTTGGATGTTATTAAATTTTTTTGCACATACAGCCTTTGTATTTCCACACAGAACTTTTGATGCATTAAGACCTGGTCATCAACTCAGTCTCTTCCTCCTGCTTTATTTGTTTCTTTCCCTATTATTTTCTACAACGGTCAGGTGACTGAAGGAGCTAAATAACTGGGGGAAGGGTGGTTCTTGGAGAAAATTCTTGACCTGCACAAAGTTTAAGACTTAGACTGCATTGTGCAAAGCTTCATCAGCAAGGGAGCAAATACTGAAAATCCAGATACACAACCTAACTTTCAAATTATTGTAACTAACTCATTTATTGGAAGCTGTTAGTATTGATAACTCTTAATCACCTTTTTTTTGCTAGTAACAGATTTCATTAACCTGAAGCAATTCTCATTTGTCCTTGATGTAGACATGCACCCAAATTTGTATCATGTTAAGATGTAGGTAGACTCTTTTTACAGCATTCCTCTTATTTATTCTTAATTTACATAGGATTTGTAAACTGAATTATGCCTTGAACTTTTATTTCATGTAGCTTTAGATGGCAGCTGAAAGCTGAAGTTTTCCTCAGTTTTAAGTGACAACCAATGAAGAGTTTTGGTTTGCTTGGTTTTTGGTTTTTTTTTGATTCTTTTGCTTTTTTTTGTTGGGTTGTTTTCTTCTGGGGAGGGGAGGTGGGGAGTTTATTAAGTGTGCACTTATTTGCATGTTTCTAAACAATATTCTCATCTGCGTTTGTCTCAAATATTGGCCTCCACTTGCTTGAAACAGAAACCCCAACCATTTACTAGAAAATCAACTGTGCTTATTTAAATCTCAGGCTGAACTTGCCTGCAATCTAGTTTCAATTCCTTTTGAAACTTAGCTTGGGACTCCCAAGTTCTCAAACTATGAGCACTCTTTTGGGACACTGATTTTGCATGCTAAACATGGGGTTTGTACCCGTGTTCAAAATTCAAACCCATTCTCCTATTTATGTGGACACAATATTGGAGCCCCTTTGAAATTACAGGTTCAAATACAGGCTGATCCAATAGAGACTGAACACTTCTAGAGCAACCATCCTCAAACACCCAAATGCATCATTTCAAAGGTGAGGAACCACCCACTTGCTTAAAACTACGCACGTTTGCACATCATAGAGCGTGATGATGTGACTTGCCCTGTTGCTGTGAAGCTCCTGATTGAGATCCCAGCCCAACTCCAGATGTGCTGGCACAGCAGCAGGCTCACCTCGTGCTGCCAGCCCGGGACACCCAGCAGGACATCACAGGGGCCACAAGGTGCACCCTCGCAGGCCACACACGGCACCCTTGCATCCAGCTGGCACAGCCACAGCCCCCAGGCTGCAAATGCCACAGGAGTCTGCCTCGGCTTGCTTTCAATTGTAGGCGTTTTCACTTTTTTACCTCAAGCTGGAGAGTAAATCAGGAGTGATGTCCCTTTTTGTAGCCACCACTTACATGGAAAAATAACATGAAGGACAGAATCTCATTGATTTAGCTGCTTTGATTCAGTAAAGGAAACACTCAGTGTGAGTAATGGCATCCTTAATCAGCCTAGCCCTTGCACACACTTCAAAATACCTTGAAGTTAAATCAGTGCTGAAGTAAGGCCTTTGTTAAGTTTAGCAGCCAAACAAGAAAGGCAATCTAGCTGTGTTGACATAATCCATTATTTCAGCAAGGCCTGTGAGACATAAAACAGGTTTGGAAACCCAGTATCTTCACAGCAGATCGGGTATTCAACATATTAGTAAATTTAAGCTATTGGATGTTGTTGTAGTTACAGCAGTCCTTTCACCAGCATTGAAATATTCTTCAGTACTGAAAGAATTCACATTAGTCACTTCCAATCACAAGACATAAAAAAGGGAAGATAAACATTAATCAAATAATTTCTTTCATGAGTGTTTTATTTGAATTTATATCATATTCACAAAAATAGAAACAGTCTTTAGAACTATTTTGTGAATACATTGTCTCCGAGCTGAGATTTACAATGGCAACAGTGAAATACCTAACTTGGATTTGTTTCCACACGTAGACATTGAAGACGATGCTGTGAGAAGCAAGCAGGAATTATGCAATGTGCTGCAGAAAGAAAGATGAAAATGTAACTAAACATTTTAATGTCTATGTAGTTCAACAGCCTACATACAGTTTCTCAGGATGTTTTTAGAGCAAGTTGCTCTAATTTAGTGCAGAAAATATTGAGAGTGTTCATGCCAACCCTTTGACATTTTGATTTGCATGTAACTGTATAAATACAATATACTTTCCTATCTAGAGCTTTATACATATGAAAAATTATGGTACAATAAAAATCTATACACATGGTGCTACCAGTTCAGCAGCTGCTAACTTAAAGGATACATCTAAAAATATGATTGCTCGGCCTCTGAAATACAAAATAAAAGAGCAATCAGAAATGCTTTTTGTTTAAATAGCAATTTACATAAAATTCATCTCTTCATTTTCTCCGTTTGCTTAGGTTTGGTAAAAAGACTCTCTTCGGTTGGTTGCATCTGTCCTTGGCAAGAACTGCACTTTTAAACAGTCCTTTGTGTTTGTCTTAGGCAAAGGTTAATATATTTGTAAAACAGAGTAAATGTTGGCTGGCTTCTATTCCAACTTTGTGCTATTGTAATGCTGAATGGCAAGTACCTACTACACTGCAAAGTTCTGCAGGGTGGAAACAGAAACTTGCATGATTTCCACGCGCTGAAAGATGTGACAGTGGAAGACCATTTATCCTGCACCCCAACAGAAACCATTCTCAATTTATACAGTATGCTTCTAGGTACAGTTTTATCTTTCAAAACCTTTAAAAGCAGATTTAGCAGCTGTTCAGCTAAGTGGTAACACGCATATATCACAGAGAGGTTCCTTTTATCTCCCAAGAAATTTTGTGGGAGATCAAGTAGAAAGTAAATTCAGGAAGTATTACAATCCATTGCTATGAGATATACATTAACCTGAAATAAGGTACAACTACACTGCAGATTTGTGATGGTACCACTGATCTCAGATTTTCACCCAAGGTGTGGAGGTGGTGTGAAGAGCATAGAGCAAGGGACTACAAATACCCATCAGGTAGGGGGAAGAAATGGTCTTAGGAGCAAAGTAAAAATGCTCTTCTCATCTGGTGGCCTGATTCTTGATGTATGAACTACAAAAGGAGGGTAAAGGAAGTGAAATGTAGCAAATTAAGCTAAAAAAGGAAATTATTGAGTTGTGCAAAAGCAAGCATGGCTAGCACAGACAGTCAAAAAAAAAACAATAAAGAGAGATAGACTGAGAGAAAAAAAAATTCTTTGAAGTACACAGGCTTATTATTTGATTTGTAAATAAGATGAAGCTCTCTCCACCCAGGTTATGAAAAGTAAAAATTGTCATGTATGGGTAATTGATGGTGACAGCTCTGGCATACACAGTGTAGGAGGTGGTGTTATTGTTTAACATGCCCTACATGTGTAGATAACAAGTTAGACTCTCATGTTTGCCTACAAATTGTTGCTAAGCACATTTCATACCCTTCATATTGGTACTTCTGTCGTCTCTTGGTTTCATCTCTATTTCCTTTTAAGACAAACAAAAATGGAACATCCTGCAATATCCAGCTGTATCTTGCTGTATTTCAAGCTAGTATGGATTCAAACCAGGGGATGCCTCAGGAAATCTATATTGGATGGAATTAATATTCTTAATTTTCTTTTTTTTTCTTTTTCTTTTTTAATCTCGGACTTCTCAGTCCCTGTTATTGTTTTCCAAATTCCCCATCCCTGAAAAAGTGATTTGAAATTGATCTTGGTTTCACCTCTGTTAACATCACCAAGACAATCCTGTTTCTCAACTCCCACATCTCACGTACTCAGTGACCTGGTGAAGTGCTGCCTCCTCTAGTTTTTATTTCCCTACATTCTGCATATGCTCAGTGCCAGCAGAAAGCATTTGTGAGGTGGAGAAAGGAAAAGCTGCCGATGAATGCTCAGTGTCTGCACAGCGCTGCTAGAGGTGAACCCAAAATACTGACCCAGATTGGAATGTCCCTAAAATTCAAGTGTCTTTATGTTGATGGAGACTTTCTTCCAGCTAAGAATCCCAAGCACAGTTGACAAATACAAGTACAATACAGAGTTAGACTTGAGGAAAGCAAAGGGAACTAATATTTTACACAGAGTTTAGCTTTGCATTTCTCAAAGGCTTTTTGAAAATGTCTGTCCAAGTGAGACTTGACCTTCCAGGAGGATCACAGCTTGAAGTAACTGGGAAGACTGCTTCCTCATGCCAAGGGATTAATAAGCGTTCTGTTTGCCCACCTCCTCACTGCTCCATATGGCATAGATTTGAAAGCCTTAATTACAAGTGCAAGAGGGTGAGAGGATTATTAACATTCCTACTGGGAAACCAGTACCTTTTAATAAGTTTGCCCAGTCAGAAAACAATCTTCCTTCAACAGCTTTTGGTCACCAAGATTGACAGTCTTGCAGCACTTCTCCCCAAAAATCCTAGTTAACAAAAACCAGCTTTTTTCCTGGGGTGGGCTGAATTCTCTTTGGAGGTTAGGGAGGACACTGAGTGTCAGGTAAGGTCTGGTCCTAAATGTCTGCCCACGAAAGAAGGTCTCAGTGGTGGAGGTAGCATGGGTTCTCCAAATAAACATGGACAGCCACCTGCAGAGCCACTGTTCTTGTGGCTGGGGTAAGCCAGCTGAAGAGGAACCCACTGTCCAATTCAAGAAAAGCAGCTATAAGCCAGCAAAGTATTAAAACACTCAGAAATCAGAGGAGGGAAGGAACAAGTGGTATTGGCCAAGGAAAGCTATAAACCATCTGACTTTGGAAGAAGGCTGCTTGGCTCAGAGATGCTTCACTGTTTCCTCCACTTACTGTTGCCTTCCAAAGTGGATTATCACACTCTCCCTAAATGCCCTAATATTTAGCTCCTTCCCTTTCTTTACATGACTCATAAATCACATTATGCCTGTATGATTAAAAAAAAAAAAAAAAAAGATGAAAACTTCACAAGAAGGGAAAAATAATCATAATTCTATAATGTTAACTTATATCACAGAAAACTGTGTACATTTTTTCCCCATACAGGACATACTTCAAATAAAATAATTTTAACACCAATAATGATAATGTTCTTTCTTCCCGACAGAAGTAGAATTGTTTTTTCACCCCAGTTTGGTACATAAATATAAGAAAATAGTCTTTGAATATTTACATCCATGTGTTTTAAATGTTAATTCTTGATATATTTAATTTTCATTTTCTCTCCAACCACGGGCATTCTTTCCAAATTTATATACTAATCTCCGACCATCCACACGCTCAAGGATTTCTCTTTTGTAATAGTATCTGTTAAAATAAAAACAGAAAAAGATATGAGAGTAAATTCACCTATGGTCCTAAGAGGCCACTGCCAATTAGACAATCCCTTAGTTAACTTAAAAAGTCTTTATTTTCTATTGAGATATATATATATAATATCTAAGATCATTATAATTGAATGACAGGGAAGGGAAAATGGATACTTTCTTTTTCCTTTATATTAATTAGCTTCTGAGTTTGAATTTTACCGTGTTTCAGGTCAAAGCATATTGCCAGATTTATCACACACTCTTATGAGATTTCACAGGGGTTTTTTTCCAGATAAGTCAAGATCTGAAAATCAGACTGGTAAAAGAACCTCAGCACCCTTTTAAAAGTACATTTTAAAGTTTCAAGATTATGGAAAAATAAGGAAAGAGGAAAGAAAATCCTAACACCTATTTTTAAGACAGTGGATGTGGCATATGCCTAGTTTCTGAACGTTGCTGGAAATAACAAGGTCTCCAGCCATTACTGGGCCATTTAAACATTCTCAGGTTTCTGCAACCATATTTTCTCCCTACATTGGTTGTTCAGATGGAGCAGAATAGGATTTATATATATAGATACAATTATTTGTGTTATATATCATAGAATCTAATTAAAAAAGAGAATGAAAACATAATGCTACATTCTCAAAACTAGTGTGAGAGACTGTCAAAGAAAGCAACTGCTGCTGTTGAGAAATCATTTTTAAAAGTCAGACAAATTCTCCATCCAGTTGGTCTGTGTATGTGCTACAATCTTCCTTGGCAACATCCAGCTCACCTCATAGCCCGGCTGAGTTTCTCATAAGTCATGCTGCTGTTGTTTTTCTTCTTTCCCCACAGCTGAGCCACAGCTTCAGATTTTAAAAATCTAAAGACACCCTCTGACCGGTCTTCCCACTTGATTAATCCTGGGTTTTTCTCAGGATTGAGAAGAATATCTCGAATAAATTCCCAAAGATGAGTTCCTCGAGGGTCTGAAAAGGTAAAGAGGGCAGGAAGGAGTGTCTCAAGAGCTCTCTGGGCTATGCTTGCAATTTTTACATCATCTACAGAGGGTGAACACTCAGGCCATAGTTTCTGGAGCACAGGACCCCCACCCCAGAGATATACAGGTGAAAAACACTGGCAGCCTTTCGACTGTAGGTAAGCGGTGGCCTCAGGCAGTCTGAGCCCTGTGGCAGGCAGGTAGGAGGCCCAGCAACCAGGGGAAGCAGAGTCCAAACCACCCACTGCTTCCTTCTGCCTTTGGCACTGTTTCTGCCCTAAAGAGAACATGTTTAAGCCTTCCCCTCATCTCATTTGCTCATTTCTCCTGATCCCCGTCTACAGCACAGCAGGTAACCTGATATTACTGTGTGGCACATGAACAGCCCAGATTACTGTGAAGCAGGCACCGAACCTCCATGCATTTAAAAGACAGACAGAAGGCATGGGAGGTGAACTGCCATTCTGCATGAATGACTAGAGTGGGTAGGACAGTGACAGAACTAGCCAGCCAAAATTGTATGCAAAAAGGGAACCAAAGAGTTTGACCATGGTGTAGAAAAGATAAACAGATATCCAAGTTCAGCAGGTGGATCTCTCAGTTTATGCACAAATACATCTCCCAGTTACTGTAAAGCTAGCATCAGAAAGTCCAGGCAAAAAAAGAAACTTTTAAAAGAAAATCCATCAAGTCAGATGAAGCAGTTTGAAAATGAATAAAAAACAGTGACAAGGTGAGCCAGGAAGACAGTAGTCCTTTGGTCTGCCTTCAAAAGTATGCAATTAGACCAAATTAAGAAGGAAACAAGCTAGTCCAAGATGGAAAGGTAAATTGAAAATGGTATACAGTGCAGTATAAGTAGAATTAGATTTCAGTCAATTAATGCAATATTTTTCTTTATTATTATAATTGTTTTCTGGACCCATTAAGATGTGGTGGACCTAGCCTATCAGAACATCAGTAATTTATGGTCGTGATAAAGAGCAGTACTGAAGAAACTGGAAATGAAGGGGATTAGCACAGACGGCCAAAGTGACCTGTTCTGTATGCCCAGGCTGTGACTGAGATGTTAGAATCACAGAACAACTCAAGTTGGAAAGGACCTATGAAAATCATGAAGTCTTACTCCCTGCTCCTCACAAGACATCCTAGAACTAAACCACATGACCAAGAGCATTGCCCAGACACTCCTTGAACTCTGTCAGGCTTAGTGCTGTGACCATTTCCCTGGGGAGCCTGTTCCAGAGACTGACCACCCTCTAGGTGAAAAGCCTTCTCTGTAGTGCAGACTAAACTCTCCCTGGCATACCTTCACTCCATTTCCTCATGTCCTATCACTAGAGAGAGATCAGCACCGCCCCCTCCACAGCCCTCCCCGAGGAAGCTGGAGATTGGGATGGAGATCTTCAGCCTTCTCTTCTACAAGCTGAACAAGCTGACAGACTTCAGTTCTTCACAGGTCTTTCTTCAGACCAGTCCTGTCTAACCCTTTCAAGAATAACCTTTTTATACACACTTACACACAAAACCACCCAGATATCTGTGTACAGATACAAAGCTCAGGAGTTCTGTTGGGGCACAGGGACAGAACAAGAATAAGAAGAGTCAAGAAGAGACAAAATCTGGAGGTCATATTGAAACAAGATGAACCCAAATACCACAAAATTCAGTGAAAGACCAGTACTAAGCTTTCCTATTATAATCAGGGAATTAAATAGGATGGAAAAGACATTCATAGAATAATTTCAGCATTTAAAAATCTCAGTAAAGTACATTAATGGAACTATGTACAGAAATCACAATTATGGTATTCTGTCTTCAGAGTCAGGTTGAATAAAAACTGGCAGAAAATGTAGCTGAGAGGAGTGCAAAGACTGTCATATCACGGGATAAGAAGGTGGCAAGATTGAGGCACAGGTGCTTGCTTGGGATGTTGTGCACGAGAAGCTCTGCAAAGAGGTGCTGAGCAGGGTCTGTGCTGCACCTGGCAGGTGTAGGCACGAGCATGACTGTGCCCACGCACAAGCCCTCCTGATTTAATCCTGGGTCTTCCTCATCATTCCTTTACTCCACTCACCAGCCTAGCTCAACACAGGGCAGAGGAAGCTGGTTTCTGGTTGCTTCCCTATAGGCCCTCACTGATAAAAGCTATTTGAAAAGTTAAAACGATATTGAGTCCAAAAATGGTGTAAACAAGCAGTACAAAACAGTCGGATCCCTTCAGAATTCAATCACAATAATGATTTAATGACTTTTGCCTTCAAAATGCTTCCTCTTCCCTCCCAAATAGGATCTGATTTGTTTCTTTTTCCTTCAATCAACTAACCAACCATTATAAGCATGGAAGTTGACTTACTGTGCTTCTTGGTGTGGGACTTTGGGGTATGATCTTGCGACTTTTTTGCGTCTGAAGAGTCTGCAGAGAAGGAAAATAAAGCCTATTTGTAAACTTGATTAAAGGCTTTCCATTGACTAGCAAGTTGAAAGAAATAAAACCACAAAAAAGAACAAATATCTCTTCTAAAGATAATCACTTTTCGGAAGGTAATCTAAGTGAGGAGGGAGAGTTTTGTTTTCTGTACTATATGTTAATCAGCACACTTCTCAAAGAGACCATTGATGAATAAAGAATGAATGCAGAAGTAAACATTTGGCTTTTGAAAGCTAAATTTGATTAACAAATACCTCACCTCATGTTGTGTGAGAGAGAGAAAAAAATAGGATGATCACATCTGTAAAAGGAATCCTGAATTGTCCCATTATCTTAGTCTTTGCTGAAGCACGTATCTTTGGGGGCTTATTTGTTTCTGAAGAGATGATCTAATGGGAAATGTATGTGCTGGTACCAATGCACAGAACACCTACCTGACTAAAACATAATGAACTGGCAAAGCACTGTTGTTTAGGGGGGCAGGGTGGGGGAAAGGGGCTGCGCTGGTAGGAGTTTTTGGCAGCAGGACAAGCATATATTTTTCTGTGGCTCACAGCCATAGGAACAAGCCATTTCTCATCAATGGTACTTTATCACCTGCAGCCAGCCAGAGGAGCAATGGGGTTTCTGGCACAAGCATTTCTTCAGAAATGCAAAAAAAAGAAGTTCCGCCTGTTCATGACTGTAACCTACCTTGCAGTCTGCACGTTCAACCCTCCCGCCCCCAAACCACCACAGCCTGGCTCTGCTCTTGTACTTAATGAATAGCTTTCATCTGATTGCTCTAAGTCTTACAAAATCTGTGGGATAGACTTGAGAGGGAGCCCCTTCTCTGTTTGCTTTTCAGTATGCCTTGTCCCTGAATCCCATAAAGCAAAGCTTAAGGTCCCACGCATGTTTTCCCAGCTTCTATGAATGCACAATTATCATACTTTTCATGGAAACCAGGCATTTGCATGGGAAAATGACTCACAGGAAATATATATTTGCATAGAAACTTGTCAGATTTGCACAAGCTACTGCAATAACTGCATGTGAAAAGGTAGATGCAAAGTTATTCACACACTTGCTTTATTCATACATAACTGGAAACATAAACTGAACAAGACCGTGGGGATAGGCCTAACCTCTGCTATTCTAAGTCTGATAAATTACTGTCCCTGACCCCCAAGCAGCAAACGTGCTCTGAGTCATTTTGCCTTCCCACTCTCAAAGAGCAGGAACTAGCCTGAACCTCACTCAGCTTGGAGGGGGGTGTGGTGTGGGGGAAGTAAAATGAGGCTTATTTCACTGCCTTTCCTCAGATTATGATTCCCCATAGGTTATGAAAAGCCTGTGGGAACTCCAGGTAACAACTGCAGGACCCCGTTCTTTATTTGCTCTCATATAAATACTTCTCATTTTAAAATCCCACAATGCGCTTGCAAATGTTTGTTATGCTCCACTTAGCTGGAAATTTATTCTTGGAAGTTGGGTTGCCTTCTGCCTAGCCAGTGATTTATTCTGGATTTCAGCTGTGTAAATAGCCTCCTGCTCTGCCACAGCTCCCACATGGAGACTGGTTTCAAACATGCCATGTTAGGAGGCTGGGGCCTGACAGATGAAAAGAGTTATGATGCAGTTTCAACAAAGCCGTCTTGCAAAACTTTTGACAAAAGGTTACACATTATTTGCATATGATTCAGGAATGAGCCATTTTTTTACGGGATATACAAATTTAGTTTTTACAGAAGGCTGTGCCCTTGGCGTGCCACCCTAGCTCTAGGCTTAAGCAGTCAGCAGATAAACACAGCGTGCCAGGCTCTGGACAGGTCCCCAGCCCCACCAGAGAGCCCTGAAATCCTCATAGCCATCCTGTGAGAGTGGGCGGAGGTGGTGGAGAAAGCAAGCAGGGTGCTTGGTTGGGGTTTTTAAGGTTTGGTGGTTTTCTTCTTCTGGTCAAGTTTTTGGTTTTTTTTTCTCTTTCTCTCTCTTTTTATTTATTTTTTTTTTTATTAATTCGTAGCTGAGTGCATTGGTTTAAACTGCATGTCACTCGGCAAATGCAGCTGAGGAGGCCGGAGGAGCAGGGGATGGCAGCACGGGGGCTGGGGCCGTGAGGCGCAGCGCTGCCTCCGGTGCAAGGCTGCGTCTACAGCAACGCGCTCTCCTTTCTCATCCTCCGAGACTTCCACTGCTTTCTCCCTCAGATCTCTGCTCAAGGGCCGCCTAAGAAGAATCCCCGCTTTCTCACTCCCCTGCCATCTCTGCTCTACTCTTTCTGCCAGCCCCGGGCCAGGCCCTTGGGCAGGGTGAGCAGGGTGCGCTGGGCCCGGCGCTGCCGCAGACGGCTCTGCTGGCTCTGCTTTTCTCGGCGGGCACAGCTGAGCTCTCCCTCACGGCACGGACGTGCAAGGGGCTCCACGGCCCCGGGTTCGCGGCAGCCCGCCGCCCGCAGAGAGAGGCTGCAGCAGGAAAGGAAGCCCTTGTGCCGGCGGGTTTGGGCACAGGGCTGGGTGCGTGCCCTGCCGCTTCCCCAGGCCGGCCCTCGGCACGAGTGGCGGGCTGGCCCGCACGGCCATGGCGGCCCGGAGCGGGGCACGCTGCCGTGTGCCGCACCGCGGAGCAGAAATGGCTTCGCTCTCTGGCACTAATGTCTACCCCTTTGACTCAGTCACTTTAAAAGATAGGTGGAGATTACAGATTATTTTATCATATGTCTCTTGACAGAGAGAAGACAAGCATTTCTTTAAAGAAAGCTATTGTAATAATGACAGCTAGTAAATCTGTCAGAATCATCATTGCTTGGTTTAAAATTACTGGAGGCTCAGATGCAATCCTACGACAGAAGACCACAGAGATTATTACATGTCGGTAGCTCTGGGACAAGTGACAAACGATTAAAAATATAATTACAAGTTTCTTACCAGAAGATTGGTGACTAGGTGTCATCATGGAAATCTGAGCACGACAGAATGTTTTACTGTCCAATAACTCTGGGAATTAAAAAGAAGACGTTTAAACTAATAGCCTCAGACAACAATAAAGCCATCTCAGAATGCATGAAGTATTGTGATGCTAGTTACCTACTGTGCTACCATAGCCACTGTCATAAAGATAATTCTCTTCTTTCCAGGACACCATTAAGGATGGATCTGAAGGTAAAGGATCAAAAGGAAAATCAGATCACTAAAAGAACCTTTTTTAGCACAGAAGTAAATATTGAACACTGAAAGAATTAAAAACGTGCCAAAAAAAAAAATCTGTCAAGGGAACCAAGAAGTGAAAGAGCTATGTACAAAATTATTTCCTTTCACTCAAATTATGCATGGAGTTTTGCATATTCAGGCAAATGACAAAACACAAAGCTCCCTCACGGAGAGATAATTCAGTATGTTTTTCTTTTTCCTGACTAGTATATCATTTATGCCTGGCCTTGGAGGAGGTTTCCTATGCCAGATCAACTCTAATTCTACCCAATCCAGTCCTGAATCCTCAGCCCCTGATGATTATGACAGAGTGTTGGAGCCACAGAGATGAAAGTGTTCTCAAAATTCTAGTAAAACAGAAGGATGCTTATGATGAGTATTTATTTCTATAATGGTAGAACTCGAAAGTCCTCTCTGAAACACAGCTTCATGTTTAAGCACATAGTGAGAAACATCAAAGCCTAAACCCAGATGAAGGGCCATTTTATTCCAGGCACACTAAGTCCCCATCCTTAACCTAAAAACCACCTTCATGGGAAATATTTTTTTGTGGCCTTCTGGTCATATGGATCAATATAAGCAGAACAGAAGTACTGTCTTTATGACCTGTACCACTGGTGTGGAAACCACTTCCTTCACAATGCATTTTTAAGGTCAGAAGCCTTAAAAATCTCTTTTTCTTTTGAAACCAGGTCAGAAGGGATGAGATATAAGGTTCAAATCTAGGTTAAACCTAATTTTTTTCATGTTCATACAAATGAAATCAAAAACCCCAAAATGAGTTACAGCTAAATAATCATGTTTGGCCAAGTTAACACTTATGACATAGGAATTTAGCAGGCATGCTAACTAATAGCTGCATGTTTGGGCACCCAGAGCTTGCGTTCCTACAACAGCACACACCCTTTGCTTGCTTGGACACCTGATCTGCCTAATGTTGCCTCTGAAAACAGGCCTTTCCCAGCCAGAACATGGGGACAGTGTTCACCTGCCCATTTTGGCCTTTTGCAGTACCCACATACATCATTGCTGGTTTACTGCAGTGAGCCGGGCTTCCCCTCAAAACCACCAGCCCTGTCCCTGCTGCCTCACAAGGAGTAACTTTCCCAGCAGCCCTAATCCACAATTCCTGCTCCTCGTGTAGAAATTTAACCCACTCCCACTGGCTGTGGTTGGCACCACCAGAGCCCCAACCAGGCCACTCCTGATTCTGCACGTCCAGCACAACCATCCGTCAGTTAGCCCTTTCCAGGGTGTGCAGCTGAGGTACTTTGCCCTTATCTCTAGTAGGAGGAGGAAATAATATTATACCAGGATCTCATAAATCAGGATTTAAAGGATTACTGGAGTTACCTCTATGGAAAGCAGCAAGGCTGCCTCATGCACGTCTCCCATACCACGCAGGCACAGGCCAGGAGTGGATTGCAGGTCGCAATCCTTGCCTGCTGCAAGGAGAATGTGGGTAATGTTCCTGGCTGGAGAGGCTGGGCTCCAGCAGTTTAGGTGGATAAACAGGCTGACAGTATTTGTTAGAGACACCACATGCAACAGATCTGTATTTGTTCTGCCAGCAGATATCAGAACGTGGCTCATGGGCACACCTACATACAAAGAGGCTGGGACTAGTGGGATAGAGAGTGTGTGGATATGGACAGGCGTGATCTGGCAAAGGAACAAGGAAAATAATTGTGCCTGAAGAGGACGGTTGAATCAAGCTGAAGTTCTTTTCTCAGTTAAACAGAGCCCTGGGAGGAAAGGGATCTAGCTATAAACACACTCAGATAAAGAACTGCAACAGCAAAAATGTAGATTTGATCAAACCAAACTACTGCCTGAATTTCAGTTTCATTGAAACTTGTGAAGATATTAAAGTATAACATTTTGTTTCCTCTCCGAGCTGTTTTTTTTGAAATCTCCTCGTGTTTCAAACATTAACAGTACTTCATAATAAAATATTTTTTCTTCCTTTCATTCTTCCTTTTTTTTTTTTTTTTTTTAGCAGAGCATATTGTTAAAATATTTGTTTTGAAATCTGCTGAATGAAGCATAGAATGAAGTCCTCTACAAAGCTGCCTTCATGGAGCACCTCAAACTATTCCAACTCTGGACATCAGTGCAGACTGCTGATACTGCAGAGGTCTCCCAGGAAAAGTGGCCACATACTTGTGGTATTACCTGAAACTTTAGAAGCAGGCACTGACTGACATTTGTATTACTTTAATTCTGCACGATACACTTTCCATTTTATTTAGTGCCACTTTGATTTGTCTCCCTTGGAAGAGGGGTCCCTCCTTTTCAAAAGACAATTTACCCAACTGCTGCTCACCTGTTTGCTCTGTCTTCACAATGACATTATGAGACTGGTACATGTCACTTCCACACTGACCTGCAAGAAAGCAAATTGGCAGATAGGAGGTATGAGAATGAGCACAGAGGAATCAGCTTATTAGCTCCAAGCAGCAAGTTCTGCATCTGAGCCAGAGGGCTGATTTTGGAGTGGGAAACATTCCCTCTCCTCTTCATCCTTCAGATTCCTGCCTTAAGTCATATCCAAGAAATTTAGCAATACAGTAAATGAGCTATAAGCAGAATAGCAAACACAGCAAATATAGTCTGCCAGGCAGGCTTCTGGGGAATGGAAACGACTTCTGAAGACCTCAGAATTCAGACCAATGTACACGTGTCTCTCTCTAATATCTATTTACCATTCCATTTTAGGTGCTGGAGGTTGCTGTAAAGCAGTTGTCCTGCTGTCCCAGCTGCCTGAGTGAATTCCTGCAGGCTCATGCTACACAGATGTTCCCCGTTGATATCAAACTCCTGGAAAGGTATGCAGTTGGCATCCAGTTGGTTGGTATCAAGAAGGTGCTGCAGCCACTCCCAGACTTGAAACTTAGTCCAGTACTGTGGGTGTATTTCGTGCCACTGGGTTCCATAGAAGCTACTGGATACTGGAAAAGAAAAAAAAAAATTACTGTCTCTGATAGCATAATAGTCATCAACAATAAGATCTATAGCCAAAATGAATGTCTTGAAAGTCTACAGATCTAGATGCTTTTCTCAGTCCTTAACATTGGCTCAGAGAAGATATTGCTGGAGAAGGTGTTGCGGAGCTTTTGGCCTCAGTTTTCCAACTAAAACTTGGGCATTATTTCATTACACAGTTCTAGACTCATTGATTTGCAGGAATTAATTTATTAATGTTTGCTAAATACACCAAAATTCTCTGAGTGAAGCTACTTTACAGTAGTAGTGTTGAAAAGAGATGGGTGGGAAAATGATTTTATTGCATCAGAAAATGATAGAAAAGCCTTGAAAAACTCTCATAAGGCGACATGGAAACTTCCTTTGAATAAGAGCTTAGTAGGGGTTAAATATGAATTGTGGGGTTAGAAAAAGGAAGGTTAAAAGCACTCTCATATTGCTCCATGGTAAAAGCTTATCAGTGTGGGCCATAGTTTCATGACAGAGTTGGCATTCTGATGGTGCAGATTATTGCTGTAGTGATGGAAGGTGGTTTCTGAATGCAGTTGTAAAATTCATTTTTAGTTATGGAAGCTGCCTAATTTTCTTGTTAGAATGTCTGAGTCTTTTCTTGGCAGTCTCTTAAACTGCTCTCAGTTGTATGTCATTGCACGACAATAATTTGCATGTGCAAATGGAAGAAATTGTACATGGGATAGAATCATTATGTAAGATAAGAGCAAAGGCAGGATTGCTTTGGTCTGTCCTCACAGAGTTCAGTGCAATTTATTCCCTGGGAAAGGAGGAAAATGGACTATGCCAGACAGAGGTGATGGTGAGATAAAATGTTCACAAGTACAAGAAAAGTTTAAGTCTGAGGGAATGAGAGATTACAGAAGCAGGAGAGATTGCCATGGCCTAGCTCCGCAGGAACCCCGCTCCAGGATATGGCACCAGTCTGGTCCCAGTCTCCTCTAGAAAAAAATCACCCACACAGTGAGAAGTACTGACAGCAGTGGGTATTGCTAGAGGACCACAAGCACCAGAATCGGCACATTTTAGGAAATCACCTTAACTCAGGTGCACTAGACCTCAGGTGTCTTCAGCTGAGGTACAGGACAGAGTTTTCAGGTAGCACAAAAACAATCTCCCACAGTTATTTAGCTTTCTTTATCAATATCAGCCAACAAGGCTTGTGTTAGTAACTTAGGGAATTTGCAGGACTGTTCCTCATCCTCCTGTTGAAAGATCTGGGGAATGATTGTGGAAATTATTAAAAGTATGGTTTGTCAGAGGAAAAAGGTTTGCTGGAGCTGTCAAATATCCCCTAAAAAGGAGGCTGACTTGTATTCTTATCACTTCAGAAGTAAAGTGATTTCAAGGGCCACTAGAATCCTAATGTTAGCAAAGATACTTTAGTGAGAGGAGAAAGTAGTTTAGGTAAAAGTAAACGAAGTGGTGAATTACTGCGTAGGCTGGTCTGAACTTTGAGCTTCCTGTGTCTCTAAAACCTAAGTGAATCCTGAGGAGTTTCACTCTGGAAATTTGATATAGACCCCCACCATTTCCCACCATGAAATCCTGTGGAAGTGAAACTCAGACATGACTTTTTTTCTGTATGACACTGTTATAGACAGGGAAGCACATTTATTAAGCACATGTTGATGTATTCCTGTGTATTTAGAAATTACACATAGAAAAGAATAAGCATTTCATTAAGTGGGAACTTTATTTGTAAGTTTTGTTGTAGTATTATTTGGATCAGAAGGACAAGAGCAGCATGTGATTGTCCGCTTAGATTTTAAGTTTTACCTGTCCATTTAATAATGAAAAGTATTCTAAAATTATGTCAAGCACCTGTAGAGGTATAGGTTTATATAAATTTTTTACACTGAGAGAATATATATGAATACATTTTTATATATACAAATATATAATCAGAAAACAGTAAGAAGAAAAAAGGAGAAAAAAAATCACTTGCCACAAGCTATCTAGTACTCTAATGCCAGTCTAATTAGAAAGCTATCTAGTAATTTGAGCTGAAAAAGCAAATGCAACAAAGGAGCAAAAATATTCTTCCCATGGAAAGCCAGAAGGGTGATTAGCATTAAACAGTAATGTTGGTTCAGAGGAAGCACGAGGGGTAAAGGTATGAGAGAAAGAATCCTGGACTGAGAAGAGAGAACTTCTGGCACTTTCAACACCATTAAATTTTAAGAAAGAGAACCAGTAAGGAAATTAACAATAAACTGGTTCCTTTTGCAAGTTCAGCATTTTACAAATGAAGTAACAAATGAAAGTTTTTCTTATCAGAAGTGAAACTCCAGTAAATTAGTACTACTGAGAAATAATACTCGTACATGCTTAAAGGTGTAGCAGCCCCTTTCCCCCAGCCTCCCAAAAAAGAATACGGCCCAGAGCAGTTGAATTACTCCTACCATTGCATGTGGAATATCCATCTGTCCAGGAAGGCTGCTGGTGGAGTAGATTGCTGCTGGAATTGATACTCATCCTGCCAGCTCCTTCCAAAATCATGATCTGTAAGTGAATCAAACAGCTTGCTTAGTGAGCGGTGTCTAGTCCGAGAGGTAAATGGCAAAAAAAAAAAAATCCACTGAAGGTGAAGCAAGGAGGCCAATTCCATTTGTAGAAGAAGATACAACTGAAATCAAGAACATGTTGACACAACCCCTTTTCCACTGCCACAAAATCTCCTTATGATAAACATTACCATGATTAATTTGCATACGCAAGAAGCAAGTTTCTACAGCTGCCCATCCATAAATGAATAATCTGTAATCAGAAAAGAAGCCGAATGAAAAGACAAAGCTCCTGACAGAGCAATACATGAAAACTGCCAGACTTTGAGAAATGAAATATTAAACAGTTTTACTTTTTTTTCTGCTTTAAAGAAAAATGTGATTTAAACATGATCTTCCTTTTTATTTTATTTATTTTTAGGAGAGAGAAAGAACTTTCTGATAATTGCAAATGAAACTATACAGTAGACTACAAGCCATGGTCAGAAAATCCTTCACCCAGAAGGATACACATAAAACAGGGAGGTAGCCTTACAGGGAATATCTCGTCAGCTGACCCAGTTTCTTATCTGATCTGTGTCAGCAGTGTCTGTAACACTTCTTGGTAACAAATATCACAGATCATACATTTCAACCCACCAAAAAAATCAGATGGTCAAAGATCTTGTAAATGAGACAGCCATTGTTGTAAGAGAATCAATACTTTGGAGTGACACCACCCCCAAGTCAGCATTCCCTCTTTTAAGCAAACTTTACTTTCCGTGTCCCTTAGCATTAGGACGATGAGTAAAATCTTCCTTTACTTTTTTTATTTTTTAAAAAAAAAATAAAACTACTTGTATGATATTCTAAAAAAAGGTTACATTTATCCCATGCTTAATCATTCCAATTAAAGTATACAAAGTTCCCCAGTGATGGGTATTCTTGATGTTTAACATTACCTTTCAGTGTTGTGAAGTTGTAAAGTTTAAAAATATACATTATAATCAAAGATACTGTTGAGGAGATTGGGAAAGTAATTTGTTAAACATTACAAATGCTTTGGATTGCAATTCTTACATATACAGGGAAAAAAATAGAAAACCAAACCCCTATTCAAAAATATTGAAAGCCACAAAGTCTTTAAAAACAAAACATTAGACATCAGGATGGCATGTACACGCAACTAGACTTCACCCTAGAATTAAAAAGGTTATGAAATACAAAATGGACTTGTGAAGGGTAAAGTTATTGGTCTTGGCTATTTATCCACTGAAGCCAGTGAAAAAACATCCACTGAGAGCACATCTCTACCCCCGACAAGTTCATGCCAGCAACCTTTTGGGTAAAAGAGAAGGAGTCAATAGAAACACTCACAGCCTTGGTTTTAAAGGAGCAGTCTGAAAATTACCTGGGTTGGTATTTTCCTCTGTCATTTCAAATAAATCATGCAACTTAAAACTTACAAGTATCTATTTCTTCCCCCTCACCCCTCTACCCCTCTATGTACTTAGACAGGGCAAGAAAGAGAGAGTGGTTACTGAAAATTGATAAAAAAGTCACAAGTCTTAGGAAGTTTAAGGAAGTTTATCAGTTTACCACAGGGAATGGTGGTGCTTTACATTATATATAACATTATAAACTAATTTAGGNTTTTTTGGTAGCGACACAGAATGGCAAAATCAAACCATGGATGATTTGGTAGTTGCTTTCCACTTTTAATTCTAGCCAATCTGTGATTCCACTAGCAAGGAGGATTTAATTTCTCATAGTAGGTATATGGGGTTATAAAACATTAACAATTGAGATACTTCTTGTCCCATTCGGGCCAAATGAAAGATGACTATCACATCAGTCTGTACATTTATACAAGTTAGAAGACATTTTTTAGCCCTGTGTAAAGGCCAAGTGAATTAGTATTGTGAGTGAGGTGTGAGGAAGCATTTTAATTAAATTTCATTATTATAAACATGTTCAGCCTATAACATATATAAATTACATACTTGATGTGTAAGAACTTTTAAGCAATAATGTATGTTTGACAGTCAATACATACACTTCTGATGTTGTACAGGTTGATGATGTATCAAGTTATTTCTTTAAATTTGGTTTAAATCATTAAAGACAATTAGGTATGAATGAATTAAATATTAATGAAAAAGACCTTATTACAGTATCAAATCGAGATGAGGTAGAATATCAGCTATTCTGGGAAAACAATAAGACTTGAGGAGTAGGGAAACACACTTAGAAACTTAGTTTGCTGAATTCACTTATTTTTTAAAAAATATACACTTCATATGCACTTCATAACTTAAATCCATTGATCTGAAGTCACATTTACAGAAGCTATATCAGAATTAAAAGTACTGTGTCATGTGGTTTTGTATTCCACAACTTCTCTAGTTTCTGGAATTCTACACAGATTTCATAACTTGTGTAAAAGGCTTACAAGTAAGTCTGGGAAAAAACGTGCATATGAACCGAAATTATTTCTGTGCAATTTTGTCCTGAAAATTCAGTTAATTTTTTCTTCTTCATAGCAAACCCAGGTGAATTTCAAAACCAAAAGATCCTATGACACTTTGATTCGGCAACTGAAGCTAAGGATAGTTAAATAGACCAAATAATGTGTCTTGCATAGCTTTTCCACACCAATGCACGTCAGAGATTCAAAAAAAGAACTCTGACAACCTCTTCCTGAAATCTGGATTTTAGTAATTTTCCTTTAAAATGTCCTCTCCCTGTCATAGTCTAGCAGACAGCTGCTGTTCACCATATCCCTGATCAACATTAATATTATTTTCATATAAGGTCCATGGAACTTGCTTTACAATTTAATTAGTCAATCATCCTGGTTTTAGAAGTTAAATAAATTATCTCAACCTCAATAACTTAATTAATTTCCAGTATCATCTGTAGGAACAACTATGTCTTAGAGGGAGAATTTACGGTATGACATTAATCACAGAAGGAGGACTGGACATAGCTTTAACCTAAACTTTGCCAAAGTTCTGCATATTATTCAAGGAACATTTTTTGGTATCTTGAAAATTTTCAGGTCATCTCCTTTATCGTAATACAAGGGTATTCCTTCCTGGGAAATCATTCTAGCGCTTTGTTCAGGAGGATTATAAAGTCCTACTCACAACTTCCACACCTTTTCTTGGAAGCATACAGCATTATGCTCAACAATATTTTCTGTATGAAAACTAAACTGGGATTTTCTTCATGTCATCCTGTATATGCCCTTCTTTGCTAAAAATTCATGGAAGATTTATGCTTATAGCAGTGGCTCATCCCATACTTGAAAAGATTTTTAGTCAGGATATTTGAAGCAGCATGCTCCTCATTAGTCCAGGGCCAAATGTTCAAATCTCCCCAGTGTACAGAAAACCCGGTTAAAGGGTGTGAAACCTCAAGGGGAAGGACACATAAGATGTTCAGTTTTCTTTTAATTATATTCCATGTATCAAAGTGAATTGTAGAGCTAATGAAGCCTAGTTTCCTATGAATGTGTATCTTGTGGTTGGATTCTCTAGTGTCTAGTAAGATGTGAGTGCTGATTGAAGTTTTTCCCACGGTTGGGGCATTCATAATATCTCATTGTCTCAAAGCAGTGAGCTCAAGCGTCACTCTTTCTTTCAGATCAAGTATTAATGGATTTTCCTTCTGTACTTGGCAGCCAGTTTTCATTAATCCTCTAAAATCTTCGTATCTCTGGGACTTCTACCTCCTATCAAATTTAATTAAAATTGGCGATGAAACTCAAAGATTGTTACAGGCCAAATGTAAAAGCCAAAACACAGAATTACCCCCAAAATCTCATTTCCTCTGGAAACCATATTAAAAGGAATTCTAGCTGAGCTGGTATTTTGGAAAATAACATAAAAAATCTTGAGATCTGTCCCTCTACTATGACACGGTAATTATAAATGAAAGCACAGATGAATACCATTTGAGTATATATCCACATGTATTTTTATAGACATACACACATACATGTCTATGTCTGTGCATGGCAGGTGACTGTACACACAATCCCATTCTGTTCCCCTGAAGAGGTGCTGTCTCTGGAGTTATAACACTACACAAATAACACTTTCCTCAGCCAGCACAGTTAAATATAGTTGTGCACTGGTGTTCAGCAAAGTTCTTTCTAGAGACAATTCCATTAGAAGCGATTAATGAATTTAAAAAAAAAATAAATCTTTCCAGGTGGTATTCTAGGACTAAATCCTGAAGGCTTCTCGTAGTAAAAGCTCTCACTGGAGTCTGAAGGAGCTTTGGCTGAGCCACAACCCAGCAACTTGGCAGTAGCAGGAGGTCATTTGCTCTGTTCTTCTTCTCTTCCATGACCACCTCACCACTCTGAGTAAACAGCAGTAATGGAGAGAGCAAGGAGCCATGGCCTGCCTGTGGAGCAAATCCAGCATTACAGAAAAACATATTTGCAAATCCTTGAACTTTGAACACTATATAGTGCACTCTATGTGAATTATTTTATTGCACTACAGGTGTGCTCTGAAAATAAATTACTCTGATCCCCATTTCCACATTCAACCCGCTTAATCTTAACACCCATATAAAGAGTTTCTCTTTTCTTTGAACCAGAGTCTTTCAAGAACAGCTTGTATTAATTGACACAAAAATTCTGAACACAGGAAGGGCGAATAAGCGGTACTGCGAAAGTGATTGAATCCTAAAGTAGTACAACCAGAGTGATTGTTCTGATATCAATTTGTATAGTTGCTCACAGGCACAAGTCTGAAGTGAAGTAAGGGTGCAAGGAAGGGGATCCCACAAAAGAAAAAGGTCCATAGGGGAAGGGGCCCCCAGCCCTCCTGCAGGTAAAGCCATGTACTCTGTGCAAAACACAACAACGACGTCTAGGGCAAAACAGACTGAAACTACTAAGCCATGACTCCACCTGTAAGCTATGCAAAGTCTAAGAGTGACTTCTAGCTGAGACAAGCTCAGTGCAGCTCCTCCTGGCGTGTCCAAAAGGGTGGATCTCTTTTGGCATATTTACCTATGGGATTCTTCCCCATTTTTCCCCTTTTACCATCATGGCTGAACTTCAAATGTAGATTTCACCTGGGCCTATTTTCTTTGAAGTGTGTTGTGTACACAGTGAAGACACAATCCCTGCTTTTCAGGGCTTGGAGTTTATGGAACAAGTATCTACAGAGTATGTTAAATATTTTAGATCATTACTGCATCTTGGATTACAGTCAAAGACTTACACAGTAATCTAAAATAAATAATATTAAGTGATAATTGCAACTGAAGAGTTACAAAATCTGGATTTTTAATCCTTTTCTTGAAAAATCAAAAGACTACTAAGTGGGCAGAGTTCTCAAGATGTCACAAAGGACATAGCATGTGGACTTGTTTTACACACACGGCTACTTCAGAAACATAAATGCCTTGTACTTGTAATGTATATGATCAATTAGCTGCTTTGCATTCCAACCAGCTATTTTACATCTCCAGTGGTGGTAAGGGCAGGCACAAACTGAATACATGAATGTTGAAGGCCTGTTTGCATGTTACTGTGAGCTTTGGGTCTTCTGTTATGGGGTTTTTTATTCCCTTTCATTTAATGCGCATTGCTACCAGGGCTCCAGGGTCCTAGTCTGAGCCAGTGTGTCTACACAAGCAGCTATGACTGACCCAAAGATTGCCCTGTGATCTTTATCTGTCTAATTTGCAAAGGTCTCAGGTTCATCACTGGTGTCTGTGCCAGACTCCCACACAAGATATCATCCTGGCCATGGCTCACTTTCAGATGTGACCTTTTCTGTAGTGTGTTAGCATCTCTTCTAGCCAGTTGTAGACTCAGTTGTAGCTAGCACACACTTCCTTGTTTCCATACCTATAGTGCCTATAGGGCAGAGAGAAGCCTCAAAAGAAACAACTCATCTGCAGGCTGACTGGTCACAGGCATCTGCTTCACAACAAAAAGCCCAACTTTGGACCACTTGGCTATGGCCTGCAAGGTACCAATCAGGTGACGACAGTCTGTGCAGCTTGACCTGTTTGATGATAATCTCAAGACTCACCACTAAGAGAACTGAAAACCTCTTAGAAAGCTTTGAAGAAAGTTCATATGAAGAAACACCCTGATCACACTTAGTATTTGTTGTAAAACATACCGAGCATTTGATGCGCTTCATTTTTCTCATGTGCCTTTGGGCCATAGTAACAAAATCTGTTTACTGAATCACATTATGACCATAAAGTTCAAAGAATCATTTTTATAAGAAAATTTTCTAAATAATCTCCAAAATTTGTAGTATTCAGGATTCTGGTTTGGGTCTTTGGGGCTAATCTTATTTCCTACTATACCTCTCTGAAGTGCACATTTCTATGCTTATGTGTTTTTGGAGTATAGAGCTGTAGTTCATATGCATAAATCCACCTCTGCATGTGCAAAATTGGTGAGCTCTTGGTGAGCTTTCAGAGACTACATTGAGACCTTGATCATTTACTGTTGTGGGCTTTTGGAAAGGAAGACTTTGGTTTATTCTTTTGTTTTCTTTGAACCTTGTACATTAAATGTATACATGAAGGTAAACTGAAAGACCAGAAAAAGGAAGATGAATAGGAAAGGAATGTTTAACATATACCTACATTCAGATAGGATCGTGATAAACAAAATCAAATAAAGCTTGATTGGAATATTTTATTACCAAAGATCTTATTTTCATGATGCACTACAAGGCAACTTTTGTAAGAGATACGTGGTGGTTGTTTAAACATGTTCATATGGATGCTTCAAAATCTTGCATACATATTTGAACTAAAGAGAACCTTGGGTAGAAAAGTTAGGATCTAGATCTGTATCTGAGCTATCCCTCTGCTCCAGGGTTTGGGTTTGGTTCTTATCTCTCTTTTAACGATGTAATTTAAAGACAAAACCATAGTTCAGTTTCCTTTTTGAGAGAGAACAAAGTTCACTTTATGAATGCAAGGAAAAAAAATTACTTGATGATATGCAAAGTTTCATAGGTTGTTTTTCTCTGACCCCTTTTTTTTCCCAATAATCTTCATATGAACTGACTTCAGTTTTCAAGGTACTCATTAGTAAAATGAAAACAAAAGGAAGAATTTTAACAGAGGAGGTTGTTTGTTTGTTTGTTTTTCTAAATCAGAAGCAAACACAAGGCAGAATATGAACAGAGAGTCCTCGAGGCATAGATGTGTCTGACAGTGTTAACTACCAAGGGTTTGTGCTTCAAATTTTCCCCACTGTCATGTTACTTTAGCGGAGAAAACAGTGAAATGGAACCTGCCGCTTAACAAGGATTTGTTGTTTCAGATCCATGCTTTCTTGTCACATCACAGGCTAGGTATGCACCTTCTTGCCATGTTACTAGTTTCTGAATCTGAAAAGAATAATATCATCATTTATTTTACTGTCAAAAACCTCACCCTCCTTTTTGCAGAAGTTCTGTGCACAGATCCATATAGTGAAATTGCTACCATAGAGCTGAGACAAAAGTGAGTCAAGAAATTTTTTTTCCTGTGATAGATGTTTTGATTATATTTGCAGTAATGTATTCTTAGAATGTTTAGAACAAGTAGAGAGATTTACTAAAAACTAGCCCAAACTAAGTGGGCTATTTTCTATTTTTCATAGTTGGCTTTGAATGGTATATAGCGATGCTTTCATTAGTGTCTGCACCACCTCAGCAAGTTCTTGATAATTTGGGTCAACCATTTTTTCCTGAATATTTAGAAGTCATTTGCCATAGATTCATCAGGCTAGCCTCAGGGATACAGAGTCTTGGAAATACAATAATGGGAAAAACTGCCTTTGCTCTTTATTCTTCTTTCAGCACTTAATACCACACCTCATGGAACAACTCCACACCTCCTTTCATGTCCTTCCTATCTCTCTGGTACATCCTTCCTCTAACCAGGAGCCAGCTCATCTCCCTAATCTCCTTTTGCTAAACACCTTTCTTTTGCTTACAATACACTAAATATACAAATGGCCAAAAAGCACTCTAGATGGCCCTATAACTTGACAAGCCACACGTCTATAATTACGCGTGAACCTCATCAGCTAACAAAATATTACCATCATGTTCTAACACCTTCTCCTTTTCCCTTGGCTCTGGTTCCCCAACCACTTCCCTCTACCTTCCACGACAGCTTCTCTTTGCATTGCTTTAAAGACTAACAGCATATTGAGGGAAATGTTTTCCATACTGCTAATATAGCCTGTGTGACTGTTCAGTTGTTAGTGAATAATGACAATAATAACAGTAATAATTGTGTTTGTATTCATGTTTGGCTCTCATTAGATGCTGACTCGTTGCTGACATAACAGCCACTCAGATATATGCTGCAGCAGCAGCCAGTATTTCATGTGGAAGTTCACTTTAACCACTATCACCACCAACACTTCTCTTTTGTTATGGAACTAGTCTGGTTTTCAACAGTAACAACCACTAATTTGCCTACTTTAAAAAAAAAAAAGGCAATTATGTTTTTTCTCTTTTCCTTTTTGTAAACTCTGTTTTATATATTTTGTTTTAATAAAGGGCATCTACCTGGAAACTGCAAGGTTCCTCTTTGGGGCTGGTTTCTGAGCGAGAAGCATCAGAAAAAGGAACTTGGGATGGAGACCCAAAACAGCAAAGTGTCTTGGGGAATGTGCAAATTTTCCCATTGGACAACTACATTAATTGATTCATTCAATCAACAAACTGATGACGCTTCTTCATTAAATATGTGACAGCTGCAGCACAAGTTAACTAGGTCAGAGAAGCTGGAAATTAGGCATAAAGAATTTTGTGCTAAACTGTGCAGCTTCCTGGGGATCCAGCCTAGCTTGTAGAAGTATTTATACCATGTTACAACCCACTGCCTGATTAACTACAGTATGATCACACATTTTTGCTGATGGGATAGGAAAAGCATATTTCAAAGAGGAGATGTAGCAGAGGCAATGTAGGGTTCATGGTGGAAAGAGTAATTCTGCAGAGCTGACAGAGAGGGCTTATTTGGCTATTAAACTCGTCTACACATTCCCAACTTCCAACCTGGGACTTGCTGATTCCACCTGTGGGATAGCTCCATCCAGGATGCCTGCTTGCCCTGCATTCCTCCCCAGACTACCAAGGATCCCAAGGTGAATCTCTGTCTGCAAAGGAAGTTGTCCCCACATGGGTGGCTATCACTGGAACAGCCCAGTGGAGCCCACTGATTGTGTTTCAGGAAGCTGCTGTCAAACCATTACCTTTACTACCACTCAATCTTTCACATTTTTGTGGTTTTGGTAAACATTTACTTGAAGCCCAGCTGTATCCATACGGTTTCTTCATATTGTATTTGTTGAGAAAAGAGTAAGAGATTGCAAGACCACTTCCCTGGCATCCCACCCCAGTGGCTGCACGAGGGCTGTCTGCTTTACCTCTGGTGCAGCAGCAGGCTCGCTTCCCCCTGCTCCCAGGATTGTGAGCCTCCCAGAGCCACATGGCACTGGAACAGTACTTTACATATATGCCACCAATTGTTTATGCTCACTGCCTTTATTGAAAGCAACCAGAAAATGGGGGAATGAGGTTTCCTTGCTCTGTAGCCACTTCCTATAGGTAAGTCAAGAAGCTGTGGGAAACGTCTCCTCACTTTTGTAAAAGCCAAGAACCTTCCCACCTTCCTTGTCTCCCTCCTGCCTGTGGTTAGAAGAGCAACACTCCCGTGGCGTCACTCCTTCTCACCTGGCACAGCAAGAGCTGCCCATCCTGTTTCCATTGATTTCTCCGGTGGTTGCGTTAAACAATACAATGGAGTATTTATGTGTCAGTGTTAGGAGCAGGTTATTAAATAAAACCCACCGTAAATAGAGCCGTTAATTCAGTTGCTGGCATGGCTCTCTGTTATCTCCTCAATACCTCCCAGAGGGTATTAGTCTTACCCTTTCGTTTGAGTTGGCAGCAGAGTTATTTTTTTGCACCTGCTGCTCTACTCCGATAACAACACAGGTCAGCTTTGATTTGTTGGAATATAAACAAAAAAAGCAAAGCCAGGCATCTGCCTCAACAGCCGGGACTGGTTTGACGGTAGAGCTTTTCCCATTGAGTTTTGTACAAATGTGCTCTTTCAATTCTTGCATGAACTCTTTCCTGTTTCACAAATGCTACAGAATAACCTGGTGTCAGAAAAGAGCTCAACACAATTCTTTTCCATCAATGGAACCAGTCAAAATAACACTGTGTTCTAAGACTAAAATCAAAATAAGTATCACACAAAACACACAAAGAAAAAGCAGCTCAGACACCGTGCTCAAAAATTACTAGGAAAAAGCAGCAAATTAAGTGTAAATAGTAAAGGAACTTTCTTGAGAGATAAAGAAAACCTGAAAGACTGGGAAGGTTTGCTTTCCCATATGAACCCACACACACTCCATTTCTTAAATTACTATTTCTCAAGAAAAAAAAATAACATTGAGTCCATGAGAAGTACTCAGTCCTCAGAAGTCCATGAGATACTCAGCTGGGAACTGAGCTACTTTAAAGTTCTTCTGAAAATTAAGCCTGCAGGGCTCATCTACTCTAATAGCAACTATGGTGATGGTAGAACTGAAACACTAACAACCACGTAGCAGAGAAGGAAGAGTCCACACACACAGCAAAGGCAGTAAATAGCACAAAACATTGAAATCAAGCAAGGAACCAGCATTGCATCCACATTACAAATAGGAAAACTGAGACACTGAGATGAAATTTTTCACTTGAGTCACATAACAAGTCTATGGAGAAGTCAGTCTAACTCATATCTTGCAGCTCAAGCTCCACTGCTATCCATTGCATCACGTCTCTGGGAAATCTTTCAACATGCAGATGAGTTAGGTTGAATGTGGTTTTTTTAAGGGCAGAAAAAAGGTATTAAACAAGAGAAAGAATTCTCAAGAAAAAAAAAAGAGACCTGTTCAGACTAAAAACAAGATTCTTCTATGCATCATGGCTATTATGTGACTAGTAGAGATTTGAATGATAAGTTAGCCAAACAATTAAACCTACACTTGAAGTATTAAATCAAAAAAGCTGTCCTTGACCTATGAATGATCCTGAAAATGAGCTAGAAAGCAGAGCTGGCTGAAATTCAAAATTTCTGTTCTGTGGAACTGTGGCTATTTCTATGGGGTTTTTCCTTCCTGTTTATTTGTTTGTTTGTCTGGGTTTTTTTGGTTGGTTGGTTAGTTGGTTGGTTGGTTGGGTTTTCTTCCTTCTGTGGTTTAGGATTTTTTTTTTGTTGGTTGAGTTTTGGGGTTTTTTTTTAATTTTCTTTTTGAATCACAATGAAAGAAAGGAATTTTAAAAGTTGATTCCCTGTTGCCAGGGAACCAACTGACATGTAAAAACATATATTCAAGTTGTTCAAGGATCAAATGTGCAACTCTGTTATGTGGAATTGTTTGTGGAAGACAGAAATGTGAAGCATAAAATTGAGGTATACAAGCAGTAAAATCAGCCCAGAGCAGCTGTGCTGGGAGCAATAAACTCTCCTAACATGGCTGTTGTGCATATGGTGAACAGGGAACCCTCTGCAGAGCCCAGCCACACTAATTCTGAAATGCAGGAAGCCTCAAAACTAACTTTGTGATCCTGTTCACTGAACACCTTTATTCTTCATCTTCCCCTTTTATTTCTTTACTTCTTTTTTTTTAAATTTTATTTCCTTTTATCCGTCTCTCTTTAATTTTTTTGCCTTTTAATTAGTCAGACTGACTGACTAGGACAAGTAATTTTTCTTCAATACATCATAATCCTGTGACCAGTAAAACAGAGTAAAATATCATCTTCAAGTATCTATCTGTGGCGTAAGAATGCCAGGTCTTACAGCAACTGTGGAGCATGTAGCTGGTCTCTGGGAGGGAGGCTGGAGGACTCAGAAATCAGAAAATAAACTTAGTTTCCTCCAGTTCTTTTTGCTCCCCTGTACTGCTATGTATCTCAGTCATCAGTGTAACTGGAAGAGATTTCCCCAACAAAATCAATGAAAATATTTTCAGACTATTTCAAACAACTATTTACAACTATCAAAAGCAGATTTTCTACCATGGAATTATACCTATTTTATCAGTGTTCTGAGAAAGGAGTATTATCAGAGATCCCAGTAACAGCTATTTGCAGGTGCTGGGGAATTTTTTCTTCTTTTCTCTTTACCTTTAATGATTAAATCTTCATTAGATTTTTAAACATTGAAGATGTGTCATAGCATAGGGAAGGCTGATGCTTTGATCAGCTGCTTATAGTCCACAGTTTGGGGAAGGGCAGCCCTGGGTACCCCAGCTCTGGGGCCATGCACGTGTTCGTGCAAAAAAAACCCCACTGCAGCACGTGGCAAAACCTGCAGGCATGGAAGGGGAGAGCAGCTCTGTCTGGGACGCCTGGCATGCACAGCCCCTCACTCACTGCAAGACAATGCCAGTCACTCACACCTAGTGACACAACAGACACGCCAGATGCCATCAGCTCTGCATTTTACAGGACTAAATCAAGGAGCTACGCAGATTAGAAAACAGAATTGCTTGAAACTGGGACAAAATATTTGAATTCCTCTTTTAAAAGTTATGGGAAGAAAGCCTGTGACGGAGATAAGGGATTTGCAAGTCTTATAAGGAGCATCTGAGGGTACTGGGGTTTTTTAGCCTGGAGAAAAAAAGGCTCAGGGGAGACTTTATCACTTTCTACAACTACCTGGAAGTAGTCTGGGTGTCAATCTCTTTTCTCTGGTGACAAGTGACAGCATGAGAGAACGTCATCTCCATTTGCACCAGGGGAGTTTTAATTAGGCAACATTTCTTCCCCAGAAAGGTTAGCGAGCATTGGAACAGGCTGCCCAGGGAAGTGGCAGGGTCTCCACACCAGGCGATATTTAAAATACACGCAGATATGGCACTTAGGGGCTTGGTTCAGTGGTAGACTCAGCAGTGCTGAGTTAGTGGTTGGACTCAATGATCTTAGAGATTTTTCCCAACCTAAATGAATCTGTAATACTATGCACTCAGAGCAGGGTGTTTGTTGTGACTGTTGGAATCAGCAACAGGCAGACAGAGAAATTTACGGGATTGACTCTGGTCCAAAACTATTTAATCATTTAAGATTTTAAAGAAGGAAAAGAAGTTTCTACCTGTTGTTACAAAGTATTACAGTTCCATCATAAAACGTCTTAGGGTAAAGACATCTGCAAGTCACTAAATGTAGAAAAAACTGCATCTATTTCATTTTGTACATTCCAATTTTGGTAAGTCTGTAAGGATATCTTACTCATCTAATCACCTATTAATTCAGTCTTCTAAAACTTTTTCATCTTCCTCTGTCAGGGCAGGTGCCTGGGAATATTAAGAGTCTTTTATGTGAGTACTATGTTAGATCTCACTGCAAAAGAGATGAGAACAGCACCCTTGAGTGTGTCAGAATTTGACTCCCTGATAAAGCCCCTCCAATCTATGAGACAATTGCTTAACCAAGCATACTTTGAAAGTGCATCATCAAGATGCAAGCTTTTAAACTATTGTGTAATAATAATTACATGTTGCAGTAAAAATCATTAAGAAAGTTTGGGGGTAATCACTATATCATGGACTTAGTCTAATTCCTGACCATAGCATCTTGGGCAGTTTTACAAGGGTTCTTTAACTATACAGCAACATAAATTAGTTAGTTGCTCATTGCTAAATGAAAGAAAACTTGGAATAGTTTTAAAAGGCAAAACCAATTCTTCTTGTGAAGGCACTACTAATTTCGGCAATTGAATATATTTTTACACACAGTTGCTTAATCCTTACAGACTTACAGGGGCTCAGGAGACTATTCTGGCTACATTTGATTGCGCGTTGAGAAAATATCTCAAATGTTTATGTCTGTATCCTTCCTCCATGTTAGGGAGGAACTTTTATTCCATGTTTTTGTAGCTCCTTTAGGTAAAATTACTTTCTTTCCAACACCACAAAGCAATTCTGTTTTATTACCCCATCTCACTCGTCTATAACCAGTGATTACCCAGCTCCAGTTGGCTGTTCTGTCTACTAGTTCTCATACTCTTTCCTGTGAAGCATATTTCACAAGATCAGCAGAGGAATAGGTAATGATAACCATGTGCAATGTCAGCTTTTGGAAAGGCAGCCTTTGAGGGCTCTTCCTCAGAGAGAGACATGCAAAATGCCAAATGCCAGTCTATTGCTCCACTGGCTTCATGACTTCATGTTTACTCATTCTCACCCGTCTGTAGACCAATGACCAACAAATGCCCCAAGTATTCTAAACATTCAGTGAGTGATTTGGTGCAAACTACATCCCCAGAAGAGCTCAAAGGAGCTCTCACACTAAGACTCCTGATGATTTCCTCAAAAACAAATTAGTCCTTACTGTTTTTTCATACCAGCTGTGAGAACAAATCTTTCTTTGCTTAGCCTTTCGATTAGCAATGTTATTCATGAGTTCCATGAGTTTCTTTTCTTGAAAACTTATTGAAATACTTCCTGGGTTCATCAGACACCATAATACATGTAAGCTGCAGAGTGTGTGGAGGCAGGGGCAGTGAGGGACAGACACTGCCATTTGTGGTCAGAGATCTCCAAGTGCCCTTGGACACTGGAGCCAGTGTACTTTGCTGAAGATGGTGTTGAACTTCACCAATGCTCACAAGGCACTTATTATTAGGAAGAAAACTCTATGAGCTTATGGCTGAAAATCAGTAGTAGTGAAGCTGTGAGATGGGACAGAGACTTCATTAAACATCACAAACTGTGCTAGCTACAAAAACACTGTTTCCATTCATTTCCTTATGGACAGCAAAGCCTTTACATTTCGTTCTACCACATCCTAATATTGTGTGTCATTAGTAATGACAAATGACAACAAGTTTGTGGCCGTTTTCTTTTTATGTGCTGCTGGTTGCAGGAATGCCTATACCTCAGCAAGAATACCTACTTTACAACTGAAGGAAGGCTGATGAGAAAGAAACCCTGTAAGACCATAGAAAATCCTACAAAGGGTGGACACATTGCCCTCAGATTAAGGGGTCATTCATCCCTATCTGTATCTTGATCTCAGCACACTGACGAATTTTTAAGCCAGACAGGTCTGTCCTGGAGCACCCCCTTTCCAACCTTGTCTCTGTACAGTAGGTCATTGCCCCAGTTCACAGAGATGGTATTCACAGTATTGCAGAAAGAGGTCAGACAATTTTGTGAGGATTTAATCAGGACAAGCAACAGAAAGCATGTGACTGTAGACTCCACAGAACAGATCCAGGTTACATTACAGCTAGTGAGAAGTTTTCCTGATTTGGTCTTGTCACTAAGTTAAACGTATTTATAAAAAGTGTGGAAGGAGTGAACGAGGAAGGAAAGCTAAGCGCTGATTCTGGAAAGGTGTCATGGCTCATGGGCAGTTCTCTGAGTTTGCTGAGTCAATAAAATCATTAATCCTTTTCTGTGAGAATTGTACATAAATACACACTTCTTCAGCAAGTGTAGAATTCCATCCTCACAGGGGAGTTAGGTGCAAATTGCTGTGTGACACGCAACAGACTAACATGTCACTCCTGTCCAAACACAGACGCACCTACAGAAATCCTCTTTTTTTCTTCTCTAATCTCTGTCCACCTGTGTTTCTGGATGATTTTTTTTTTTTTTAGCTTGATCTCTGTCAGTTTGCTACCTTGCACTTCCCAGACAGAATAAGTACAAATGTTAACAAGAAAATTCACTGGGAATGGAAAAAAAAAAGGAATTTGAGTGGAAGCCAAATGATTTAATTTTTCATTGTCCAACTGTCCTATTGTCTGTTACCACCACTGCTCTGAAAACCCACAACACTCTGAGAATATCTAAAGCAATAAGAAATTACTATGGCAGTAGCACAGCATATTCTCTCGGGTGACAAGAGGGTAATAATATCCCATGTTAAACAGACCACATTCTACTGCCTGATCTCACCACGACTGGAGTAAATACATGGTTGCCACTCTATAGGTTGCTATGAAGTGCGACCTAGCTTGTGTTGGGGTGAGCAAAGAGATATTTTGATCTGATGTGAGAGCCTTTATTATCAAGACTTGGGGAAAATACGTATTTTTGACCATTGTTATAAGCTTTACAAGTGACACTTGGAGTAGAAAAAAAAATAGAAATGCTTAATGCAAGGAAACATTGACTCTACTAATGATAACCTCGTCCCTGCATACAGGGCCAGTGCTCAAGGGGGAGAAGGGTGTCTGGAGGATGGCGGCTCTGCCTTGGGCACACTTCATAAACCCCTGAACTGGAATTCCCAGTATATTGACTCATAATATCTCTGTTTGGCACTCGGCGCACTCTGATCCATCCTGACATCCAAATTTCACAGCTAATGTTGAAAAATTAGAGGAGAGCATTGAAGTGATTAAAGGATGGAAAAGCTTGCAGTGAAACAGGTTGAGATCCTTCACTGTACTGCAAGTTTCTCCATGAAAAGGAACAGACTACCACAATTACCAGAGACTAGGCTAAGACAGAAGAGTGCCCAGCTAACTACACAAGGAACAGAAATTTCCTACCCAGGGGAACTTCAAAATAGCCATCAAAAGACAACAAATCAGGTGGCTCAATGTTAAAGCAGGACCATGTCAGACTGAAAATGAGATAAAATATTTTTCAAAGAATGGTATTTAACTCCTGTGGCATTTAAAAAACAGTCTGGGGAATTTCCCATCACTGGACTTCTGGACTTTTTTTCAAGATTAGAAGATTTCTAAAAGATAAGCTCTACTTGAAGTCACTTATTTATTCCTGATAAATTCTGGCAAGTCCTATGTTGGTTTTTTTTTTGCAACAATCACTTGGTTTTGAAAATTGTACGGGCCAGGAATTAAACTGTCATTGTGATATTTGTAAGTGAAACACCTTAATCCTGTTGTTTTTTTAGTTTTAATTGCAGCCATTTTCATTAGTTTCCGTATTTGCATTAAATATAAAACTGCTATATTTTCCAGCTCTGGTATTTTCTACAGTGCAAGCTATATGTCAGACAACTGGCTTAAACTACACCCTGCAAATCTCCTATCAAAGCAAAACTTTAAGGAGTGCATTTTTTAATTTCACTGAAGTTTTCACAAGTTGCAGAAAATACTGGTGCATGTCAGATGTGTTTAACACAGCATCAAGTGAGACAAGTATAAATAAAATGACTAAATGAAACTTCTACCTCAAGGGACATTTCTGTCATTATGAGCTTGTTTAATTCTAATAGCTGTTCAGTTCTAAAAAATGGCAAAGGTAGGAAAGAAAGGATAGTTGGATATATTTTAGAAGCAAACACAACATATACCTTTAGATTAAGTAATCAAATGGCACATTACTGATATAATTGAATAATTTTATAACAATATACGCACAAGTATGTGCCTAAAATGTCTCACGGGGTGAAATACAAATGTTTGTCACTAAGTTCATTACACATATTTTACAAAATCAGCACAGATTTGGAGCAACTTTTTATTTACATTTTCTTCTACAACTACTTAAACAACTGTGTCTATACCTTAAGGGGCCAGTTCTGGTTCTATTAAAATAAAATTACCATTGGAACAGAAACAAATTAAACAAGCAAAGACACTGCGGGCCTCACTCTATATTTACCTACCCAGTACCTGAGCTGAGTTCTGTGCAGTGTTTTTGCTTAGACAGAACTAAGATCAGCAGAACCTCCTTCACCACACAACTGCCAAGAAATTTCCTTGAGGCTGAAACCAAGCCAAATTATAAATGTACTTTAGGGTTTTTTGTTGCAAACACCACATCCATCAACATCCTCATCACGAAAATGAACTGAAACAGAGTCACTGGGGAGTGCATCCTGGTTCTGCGACACAAGCACTCTCAATAGCACTGGGAAAGTCCACTTTTTCACCCCTTGTCTTACTGAGCAGATGACAACTCTGCTGACAGAAGTAGCAGATTTAGGACCCAGAATATTATTAGATACATCATAACAGAAAAGATTCTCAGGATCTGGCCCCACTCAAAGATAAACACAACAGAAATACTTAAATAGAAGATACAAGTTCAAACCAGGAGAGCAGAAATCTTTATTGCAATATTAAAAAGCCTTTTGATTAAATGAGCTTAGCTGCTGTTCCAAAGTGGGAAGGGAGAGGCTTGGTATGGTGGACAGCAGTCCAGCAGACAATTTTTTTCTTTTTAAAATTATTTTCTCTAATGTTATTTTAAAGGAAGTGCATTTAAGAAAAAAAATAAATATCCCAAACACCTTACCTCATTTAGCAGCAGATTCTGGAGTGGAAATCCTGAACTGAGGCAATGGGAAAACTGTCTACAGAACAGTAGGCTGGGTAAGCACAGGTACTAGGTTATGTCAACTAAAGACTCCCAGGAGTGAAGATAAATGGATGTGATACTAATTTTAAAACATTTTGCTGAACACTCAAGCAGCCAATAGGGGAATTCCTTAGGTCACTTCCTGTTCGTTTGATTGGGTCTGCAACGACAACAACCAAGATGAGGTTGAGAGTGTTTGCATAAGGCCAGCTCAGTCCTCGGCATTCAAAGAGAACAGGTCTAACCGGGTTACACGCGTGGCTCCAGAACAAAAGAAAAACCTGGTAATGGATGAGGGATTGATTTCTTTGTAGTTGTTTTTTTAAGACCATCCCTTCATTTTTATTTTATTTTTTTAAGTGGAGGTTATTTCAGGTAGATAGGGAGATGATAATTAGAATTGGGTGAAGTGAAAGGCAGGAATGTCCTAAATTAAAATTAGTCTGGAAATAACATCAGGAGGTGCATGGTGTGGAATAACCCTATGCTGGCAGGACTGGGTGAGCCCCTGTGGTGGGCTCAATCCTTTCTTTTGTACATTGATAATCCTGAAAAATGTATGAAAGGGGGATTTATTGGTCTTTCAGCTTCTCTAGGTATTTGAGAGTAGGTAAGAAACAAAATGGAAAAAAATCATCCTTGTGTAGGTATATGGGGTTGAGTATGAACGTTCAGCCGGTTAGCAGGGCAGAGAATCAGCAGATGTGCTCAGTCCAGTGTTTTCCTTGACCATGTGTGGGTTACTCCTCCAGTCTGCGACCATAAACCTGAGCAGGAAACCAGCTGCCCAAATGAAAATAGGAAGCCTCATCTGCTTCTCATTATTTCACTAGTCAAAAAAGGCTTAAGCATGGAAACAGTTAAAAATGCACTAAAATGTGGGAAGGTTCTGAGGTTTCATTAATTTGTATGCATAAAACAAGAAATGCTAAATATCACTATTCAGTAACAGTTCAGTGGTCTGTGTGAAGTGAATTTTCTAGTCTTTGCTCGTTTTTGGTCCCAAGTCTCATCATAAATCTTCCCCTGACAGAGGCTGACAAGAGTTCTCAGTGCTAGATTTACCAAGCACAGGGAATGATTTGTCCTTCAAAATCCAGAGATACTATTAATTATTAATCAAGGCTCATTGTCAATGTAGGGGAAATATTTCACAAATATTATTTATGCTCAACCTGATTTCAAGATAAATAATGGATCTCAGACTCAAGGAATGTCACCTTTGTTCCTATCATCCACTCTAACACCAATTAAAATCTAAGTTCCTTTTGTTCACATAGATAAAGGCGCACCTGCGTAC
The DNA here is from genome assembly GCA_013397245.1 of Thryothorus ludovicianus. Lineage (NCBI taxonomy): Eukaryota > Metazoa > Chordata > Aves > Passeriformes > Certhiidae > Thryothorus > Thryothorus ludovicianus. Next base: position 179,193 of record VZTB01015026.1, on the reverse strand, counting down.
AAGTGTTGCTTGGGAAGATTCAATTATTTCTCACCCAGGTTAGGTCAAGCTGCATGGCTTCCATTGATTCTCACCTATCAAAGAAAGTTGTCCTTGAGGAAGAAGGAGGATTGTAAATACCCATCTTGGTGAGTTTCATTGTCTTGCAGTTACGACACCATGGGTTGAGGTTGTCCCTGCAGGACAATAGGCAACTATTTTGATAGGCCTGGCACTTACAAGATTTTTCTAAGCATTCATGTCACTGAGTCCAAGTATTTGCATACCAGGGTCATGTCTTGGTGAGTATTTATAGCTTTCATCATCAAAATAATGCCTTAGGATAATATCAATATAAATGATCAGTTCAGAGCAGGAAAAGCTAAGCAAAGAACTAGCAGGCAGTAAAGACCACTTTCCATCCCAGGAAGGATACCTTTAGCAAGAAATCCAAGTTTTACATTGTGCCACCAAGCATAACATGAGAGATTAAAGAATCACGCTGAAATCCAGCTTATTTGTACACTGAAGAAACACCACAGGTGGATGGGACCCCTGGATCTCAACATAGGGAAAGCAGAATTTTCCTATTGCTAAAAAGGACATCAGCAAATGCAGAAGAAAAATGGCTCCAGTGTGGTACTGAGACTGGAATGTCACTTTCTGTTTGTGTGACAGTTGGCCTTTTCTGTTTCAGCTCCTAAGGGCAGAGACAGCTTTGGTTGCTAAGATGCAGAATACTTCCAGACAGACAAAAAAGCACATTGTACCAACAGGTCTGGACAGGGTGAAGCTAGCTTGGTCGGCACACCAGCATGCATTATTTATTACTGTGCTATTTTCAAAGGCAAGGTGCCACACAGGGTGGTGGCTCCCTAAATTTACTGCTCTACCTGGCCAACTATGCTCCCCCCATGCTCCCAAGTATGCTTATTGACACTTACATGTGGTTCAGCACAGAGAGGATTACGGGTGGCTTTCGGAGACAGTCAGACCTTTCCCTCTGCATATCCTTCTTTAGCACTGCAGCCACAAAATTAACATGAATTTGGTCCCCACACAGTTCTAGGTGGCAGAGAAAACATTAAAAAGTTTATAACTAGGAACTTGGAGGCCACAATCACATTATGGCAGAAGTGCCAGTGCAGATTCCCAGAATTAATTTAATTATAGCCATCAAGCATCAAGGAAATTACCTAAATCTGTCTAGATTCTTAAATTGGCGTCTCTTACTGTAATGTCTGACACCTGATGAAAACAGAGAACAAATGTATGGTAATTTCTATTTTTTCATTAATATTAATCTCTACTTCATTTGTTAAATTCCAGTGGAATATCAAAAGGTGGGTATATAAAGCTGATATGTAGGTTAGACATCCCAAGCAATTTCAGAATACAGAGTATGAGATTCCTGCCTTCATTCTGCTGCAACAAAATCAGAAGTGATTCATAAACTTTGATGGAAAGTAATACACTTGCTGTAAAAATATCACTAGAAAAGCCATAAGAAATAGGACAAATACTATTTCCAAGCTGTATTCTATGTTATAGGCAAATGCTACCTATTACTAAGGCTGCCCATTACTTATGCTTGCAAGACCTTGTAATCTTTTCTTCACTGTTTGCTAAATTTTGGCCTTTAGCTCTTTGGCTAAATTGAAATTTTCCATCATGGACATTTGCTTTGCAACAAAATTTTGAGTAATTGTTTTCCATACTAGTATATGTTTTTCTGACAATTCCAAATTCCAAAAGGCTAAGGAAAGTGCAGTACTTTGTACTTATAGCAAGAAATACTACTGCCTTTTCTTTGGAAAGTTCAGGAACATTTATGTTTGAAGCATAGATCAATTACAGCACTGTCAAATTGAGAGTGTACTATTTACCATTCCAAATAAAATCCAACCAAAGTTAGTGAGTTTAAAGTTTACTGAGAAATCATAAAATCACAAAATGAGCAAGCTTGGAAGGGGTCACAGTGGGTCTCTGGTTCGGTCTTCAGGGCCATCCCTGAGCACCTGGCATGGGATTGAGTCCAGAGAGATCATTAATATCTCCAGTGAAGGAGACACTACATCTCCTCTGGACAATCTGTTCCAGTGCTCATTCACCTACAGAGTAAAGTGGTTCTTCCTCAGGTGGAACTTCTGTGCGTCAGTTTTTGTGCACTGCCCACTGGTGTCACCTGGCACCACTGAGGAAGGCCTGGTTCCATCCTCTGGCACCCTCCTGTCCATACTTACAGACACTGATAATGTCCCCTCTCATTCATCTCTTCTTGAGGCTGAATAGGCCAGACTGCCTCAGCCTTTCCTCATAAGTGAGATGCTCCAGCTCCTGAATAATCCCTGTAGCCCTCTGCTGGACCTACTCCAGGAGCCTCAAGTCTCTCTTGTCCTGAGGAGCCCAGAACAGGACACAGCACTGCAGATGTGCCTCACCCACCAGGGCTGAGCAGAGGGACAGGATCATTTCCCTTGATCTGCTGGCAGTGCTCTCCTAAGGCACTCCAGGATCCTGTTTGCCTTCTTGGCCACTGCTGGTCATGGACAGCTTGTTGTCCACCAGGACCCCCAGGTCCTTCTCCACAGAGCTGCTTTTCAAGAGCTCAGCCCCCAGCCTGTGCTGGTGCAGGGGGTTATTCCTCCATTCCTCCCCAGGAGCAGGACCCTGCACGTGCCATTGTTGAATTTCAGAAGGTCCCTCTCCGCCCATCTCTCCAACCTGTCCAGGCCCTTCTGAAGGGCTGCACAGCCCTCAGGGGTATGGGCCACTGCTCCCAGCTTTGTGTCTGCAGGGAACTTGCTGAGGAGGCCTCTGCCCCCTCCTCCAAGTCATTGATGAATTAAGTAAACAAGACTGGGCCCAGTGTTGAACCCTGGGGGACACCACCAGTGACAGGGCTCCAACCAGACCCTGTGCTGCTGATCACAGCACTCTGGGATCTGCCACTCAGCCAGTTCTCAACCGTGTTCGCTCAGCCAGTCCACACTTCCAGAGTTTTTCTATGAGGATGTTGTTGGAGAGAGTGCTGAAAGCTTTGCTGAAGTCCAGGGAGGCAACATCAAATCGTAATCCACATGATGGATTCATGAGGCAGAGCCTCGTTCCCTCAGCTTTCTTTTGCAGCAAGTGTTCTCCACTTCCTGGCTTCACAAGACTTTCCTAGCAGATAAAAAAGGCTATTTCTGTACATCCACCAACTTGAAATGGCATATTTTCCAGTGAGTCCTCCATTTGGTCCAGCAGCTATTCTCAGTACAACTGGCTGTAGGGGGGAGCTAAAGGCTTCGTTAAAGGGATTAACCCACAGGCTACTCAATGCCAAAACAGCCGTCTCTGCACGCTGCTTATTCAAAACTTAGAAACTATACGCAGGGAGCAGAGCTAAAAGAACATTATTAACATTGTGACAGGGTGTGAGGTGCACTTCTTCGGGCACAGACTGGGGGTACTCATTCAAAGGGAAGCTACCCAATACTATGCATACAGGGAGTGGCCCTGAGCTGTATTTGCTGCACATGAATCAAACTTGTGCTGAAAACTTCTGTTCATTTCCTGATGAGTTTTCTTATGCTGTTCATCCTCATGGTATTTTAGGTATTTGTCTTGGTTTAGGGTAAATTTGGGGAGAGGAGAAGAAAGGAAAACAAACAAATTTTTAAATGAACTACTCCTNGTATTATAGTTACACATGTATTTATAATGTAAATAAACATTTAATATATGTAGATTAGTATATTACATTGCACTAATGCACTAGCACTAACATTACAGTATTAGCACAAAAACATTTATTGATATTTATGAATCCCTAGTGGGGTGAGAAAGTAGTAATTTATTGTCCCTGTTTTAATAGAGAATCCTAAAAAGATCTAGACAAAGATGTTTATTAATTCAAGGTATCCATTTTGAGCTGCCTGAGCACCATATATTTAAAACACTTATTATTCTATAGTTATGTAAAGTACTGAAAGCATGGCTACCATTCATTCTCATTTCAGATCTTAGTACTTAGCAGTTCTATAAATCAGACTCCTTTGCACCCAGAAAGGAAGGAAAAAATATTTTTTTTTAAATATTACCAAATACTGGCCTGAACAGCCTGAGAATTTTATCTGCAGTCTTCCAAAGATAATCAATATCAAGACAATTCCATTACAGTTCTGCTGATCACTGTCTAGATAAATTATAAATCAAGAAAGTAATAATAAAGAGGTTGGCAATGGTCACGGCAGAATATGAGCTTTGCAGACAATTCTGTGAAGATTCAAATTTGAAACCACTACAGCTACATATTTAAGTATTTCTACAGCTTCTTCACACACATAATAGTCATGAAACTGACCCCAACTTTCTGTTAGTTGATTTGATAAACTGAAAATCATTGAGTAACAAAGTTCCTTGGTTCTGTATGTGCTCCCCAGAAGAAGGATGTTTCCTGAAAATCCAGATATGCCTCAAAAGGGGTACTGGATAACCTGATGAACAAAGGGATTAAAGCAAACACCCTCAAATTCCTTTCCCAGAAATCTATCTGCCAACCAGAGAATAACATTTAAGCACCATTTCTCCTCTTCCTGGAGAGGACCCCCGCTGCCTTGACCCTTTTATCTCCTTGCCACACGTCAGATCAACAGCTGGATTTTCTTCTTGAAAACATTGCAGCGCTTTGTCTCACCATGTCAGTCTAAAGGTACTGAAAAGGAAAAATTCAGTGTGCATCTGTTAATTGAAGGACTTGCAGAAAAAAGTTATGTAAGAAACTTTGCAAGGATCACTGCAAAACTTTCCATACTCTGAGAGATTCATTAGAAAAAAAAACATAGACATCAGCACTGAGAAATAGAATGGGGATAGGGTAGAAAAAAAACAACATAAATAACATATTAAGTTTTCCATGGAAAAGATAAGGGTAATAAATAGCCAGAATGAACTGTCACGGCAAACACAAATTGGTTATACAAACACTGAAAGAAAGAAATGCAAATCCTAGGGGTAATATAGGCTTATAATAATATATTTATTTGTTTTAGTCTCCTCGGCATGCAGGTCAAACCAACTCAATGCACCATTGTTGCACAAACCATTGGGAATAAACTTGTATGAGAAATAGGGAGACAAAGATTAATGTTAATAAATAATGTCTGTGATAAATTATAAGGTATGTAGCAATGAGGAGGCCATTAAATGCAGGGCAGCATCAGTTATGTTTTGCTTCTGATTTTAAGGAAAAATGTTAAATATTTGTAAGGAGTCCACACTATCAATTGGTAAGAAACTATTTATAAGACTATCTTTTGCCTATATGAGCTGACGCAGTACCATTGATTTCTGTGAGATTTTGACAAGTGTATCTTAGAGTATTTTTATATAGCTGTGTATACTGCCTTTTCAGGACTCCAAAAGATTTAATTTATTATGAGGCAATACTGGCTATGCAATGATGTATCAGAGGAAAACTTCTTAACTATGCAAGAGAGGGTGTTAAACAACAAGCAGGGCAAAATGACCTAATGAGTCTTTTCTATCTGTTGTGGTTTGAATCTCTTAGCAAACACTTTGAAGCTGCCAGAATCAAAGCAAAATTATGAGAACATAAAGAAGGCAAGGACAAAGTAATGCACAAAGATTAAAAAAGAAAGGAGCACCGAAATCGTGAGATAAACTTTTAGTAGGCCTCAAGTACTTCTGCTGTTACATTAATAAACCAGGACATGATAAAACCACAAGGAATCAGGAGAGGCATAACCATTCCAGGATGTTGCACCCCTCATTCCCAAAATTTGGTGAATATAGAAATTTTAGGTTTGTGCTAGGACCACAGAGATAGGGACTGGAGCACAGCTGTAGAACTTAGAAGAGGTCTTGTGTCATGCAGATACCTTGACATTGTAGTGCAATTGTAAGGAAAATAGGAGTAAGCACAGTAAGTAGTAACTGTATTTCACTCTGTGCAGAATATATTAAACATTTTAGGAAACCTGAAAGTGGGTAAATGGCTCCCAAACACAGAGTGCTGATTTGTACGATGCAGTGTGTCTTACCAAAATTAAACTTTTCCCGGTTCAAGAGTGTTGGATGCCCTAAGAGCCCTATGGAGTCATTTAAAATCTAAAGGGTTTGAACATTCTCAAATTTAAAAACTGTCTAGAGAAGAGAATTTGGGTTGAGCTAGTTTCTAGATTAGCTAATTTGGATTGTAGGTCCCTAGTCTCTAGAAGAGACCTACAAGGAGCAGGCATAATTTCTGTTATGTGCTGGGAAAGCAGAAAATTAAAAAATAAGGACAACAAGATGCTATAAGAACACGTTAGGAGCAATAAAATCAGATTGAAAAGGAATGGCAGGACCAGTTACATGAAAAAATGGGAATTGTTCACACTGTAATCAGCTACTTGCAAGGCAGTCACACTGCTAATCCATACAGCATGGGAAAATGAAACAGATGAGGAGTCAAGGACAACCCTGGACACAATTACCCATGTCCAGATTTAGATCAAAAGCAGTTTAAGGTCAGGATGGCACAACACATGTCCTAACTGAGAATATGGAGACAGACAAGTTGAGATGCAGAGCCACTGACTGAGAGATTACAGGTTTGATTAGTTATGAGGAATCTGTGGTAGCACTGCTACTGCCCCGGATTGCTCAAATAGGAATATGCCCAGCAAAGACCCAAAACAGCATGAATATGTGGGTGCCCAAGATCTTCACTCTTCATGAAATTGAGGAGCAGNATATGTGGGTGCCCAAGATCTTCAGTGTGAGCTGCTCACTTTTCATGACATTGAGGAGCAAGATTCTGGATGAGTGCATTTTTGTGTCTGCATGTGTGTGAGTGAGCATTACGTGACTGAATGACTGCGGAGGGCAGAAACTGAGAAACTTCTTATGCACACTTCTGCCTTGATGGAGAAATGTCAGCTGAGTGAGTTTAAAAGAGTACATTCATGCATTTGGGAAAGGGTATTAAAGAAGACTCCAAGATTTCAGCATTTAGTCAGGCAGTGGATCTATCTGCCATTAGGTGAAGTTGGAATAGCTTCACAGAAATGAATGAAGGGGGGTCTAAGAACTGTATAGGTGCAAAGGACAATAAAAACCCAACCCTTCAAGGTTCAAGTTAGCCTTAGGAGTCATACCACAACAGATCTTTTGAGGGCATCTCAAAGCAAGCAGCTACCTGCAAGATAGAGATGTGAACAATTCATAGGCTAACTTCCAATCTTTATGATTATGAGAGGATTTCCTTTGCCAACATCTGAGCAGGGGAGTGAGGGTTAACCCTTCAACATAGCTATAGCAGGCAAATCTTTCGAAACCAGTTTATCCCTGTTCCAGTAACTACACAATGTTCAGTGCCTGTGAGATGCAAATATCAAGTTTATGATTAACTGTGTTAAAATTCCATGGAACTGCAAGTACTTTTATTTGTTTGTATAATGAAATTGAGACAATGCACCCTTTCCTTACTAAGCTTTCACTTTAATAACATTTAAATGAAAATCTTTCACTGGATGCATGTGCTATATCCTTATATGTCCAAAGAGTTTTCTTCACATCCTTTTGTTGGAAGGGGAGTTAGTTAGCACACTATCTGCCAGGGAATATGCATGTGTGACATGGGGAAATGCCATCTTCTGAGGAAGATGGGGGATAGAATGAGCAAATATTTAACACTAACCTCATTGGAAGTCATCTGGTTCCCAAGAAAACCAAAACTTGCACTGTGGAGAGGGACTTTTTCTAAGTTGGAAAGAGAGAGGACTTCAGAAGCCTAGGTTATTCCTCTGGGTTCTGTCAGAATCTCTCAGCAATTCTTCTTGAGGTCTCTCTGTCATGATGCTAAGGAGGCTACCCTTCTTGGAATAATGCAACACGATGAAGATGAATACATTCCCGTTCTTGAGGCATTCCAAGTTTCAGTGGTTATGTCCAGAGATGAAGACTTGGCGCAGGTTATTAGTGATGCCATAAAGGGAGATCTTGGATATACCAGACTGTGTACCAGACTATTATGCTAGCACTTATCATGCTAATTAAACTGAGGGGCACAGAAGTTCAGCCTTTTCCCTTGGAGTTCTGCTGCATTAGCATTTGAGGTGGGCTGTTACTCCTGATATTTTCCAGATACTCCTGATATTTTCCAGATGCCTTTTACTCGGCAAAGATTTCACATTTCTTATCCTTGAATCTAGAACATTGTTCCCAGATTAAAACACCTGTACATCACTTTTTTCCAGGACAAGGAGCCAGTGTAATTCAGGTCTGTGTGTGTTTGCACTGAGGAGCTTCATCTGCCTCTTACAACCAGACTGTTCGGTCTGGAAGGTGACCATGTGAACAGTATCACAGGCACTGCAGTGAGGCACACTGACATGAAGCTGGCACCTCATAACCCTGTATAGGGTTACTATGCAATATTGCATTAGTCAGAATTAATTACTTGATTTATTTAGAAAGAAAAACCTCCTCCCAGGTTTCTCCCATGCCCTTTTCTGAAATTGCTTTTAGCAGCTGGCATTCTGCATCTGTGGGAGGAAAGAATGAGAAGAATTGTAGTGACTTTGGTAGGATTTATTCTGTGGCTTGCAAACTGGGCTCAGTGACCCACAGCTAAACAGCCCAGAATTTCAAAGGAGTGAGTCTCTCCTTGAACCGCTCCCTAAGACAGCAAAAGCCTTGGAGCTGGAGTTGTGATCTCCAGAAAACTCCATCACTGGTCTCATGCCCTGCAGGAGATCCTTCTATTTACATGCAGACATTAACAGGCAGCAGTGCCTCTTGCCATCACCCCAGTGGTGGGAATCAGTCCCCCAGGGATTAAGGAGACAGGGGGTTTTATCATGCACCCCCATACACACATAGGCATTGCAGAAATGCCTCTCCTGAGCATACCCGAGGGAAACACCTACTGGGGCTGCCAGATCTGGAGGAAAGAATAGACACAGACTTTCAGTCAATTTCTGTACTAGGAGATTGCACCATTGCTACTAAAATGGATTGGATATTCTGTTCTTTCTGCTACGTACATAATTTAATGATGGTCCAATCTAAATGGGAGACAGGCACAAGATTTGTAGATCTGAGCATTCTTGCATATGGACAGAAAGAGCACAAAAAGCATGTTCTTGGATCACAACACAGGAAACACAGGAAAATATATTAGTATGTCCAAAATTTACAAAAGAAAAAATGGAGTGAAGAAGAAAAGGAAAGAGGCAGGAAAAGGGAGAAAAAAAAAAACAAGGAGAAGTTTCAACTTCATAGGAAATGGTACAGTCACGTTCCATATTTTTTCTCCACCATACATTTGATTGTGTTTATTTGCTTTTATAATTGTAGATGGCCTGCTGACTTTTATATTGATAGATGGCCTTCTGACCTTAACCATTACGTGATTTGGGAGAATACTCTAGGCCTCAGAGACCTCAGAAAGTGTCTAGTTTAGCCTCCTGTTTAAACCAAAGCCAAGTAAGTGATCAAAACAGGTTGCTATAGGCTTTAGGGCTTTTTTGTCCCTTTAAAGCAGTTTCTTGGTCAATCAAGTGTATTTCATGAACTGAAACTACTGTTATAACTATCATTGTAACCAGTCTATCATCTAGACTAGTTTTAAACATTCCTCAGAATGGTGCTCGTACCTCTTCCTTTACAGACTCTTCAGAGATTTATCACATTCTGGCCAGTTTATCTGGCTCAGCTTTGCCCTGATCATGTTGAAAAATATACTCCAGTCATAATCCTCCTACCATGTCACTTCATCTTCTAAACTCTACTTCATATCTCTTTTCACATCTCCAATAATACTGTAGGCTGAGGCACCAAGGCACCATAAAATCCATTGTCCATAAGGATACGAGTTGAAAGAAAGCAGCCACCTGTTCGTGTGCAATTGTGTGCAGTAAAAAAATAATAGAAGCAAATTCCCCGGAAAATAATGGTTAATTATATGTGAGTCCTACCATTGTTAAATATTACCTTCAGCATTTTTCTTCACAGAACATAGTTGCATAAAACAGATTCCATTCCCACCACCAGGTCTCATCCCTGGAAAATCAATGGCAGTGGAGGCTGGTAAGCTGTAATATGTTCTACATGGATTCATTGAAAGATAAAACAAAAAAGAAATTATACTAGAACATGAAGGCATATCAACCATCTTACTATTCCAAACATTCATCATATAAAAACTGTAACATACGAATTTGATGTGAGTTTCTAATGACATAATTCTTCGTGGAATGTGATTTGTTTATAATAATAAGAAATACAGGATGTGTCATAGAATCTTGGTGCAAAATAATTTGGTATGCAACTTCTAAGGCAGGAACATAATGTTCCTATTTGCTGTCACTGAACCGTCATTATTAAAATAATGAAAAAGATGGGGGAAATAGGGGAGAGAGACTGGCAATGATCTGTGAAGCACTGTTTGGTAACTATTACTATTCTTTGAGCTGCAAGTTGAAAACCACAACCTGTATATAAAATGAAGATCATCAAGATCAGATTTCAGTATTTTAAAATTTAGAATGAATTTTTATTTTATAAATATACATATTTTATATGTGTATAATTTTGAATGAAATTTATCTGAATAGAAGTGACCATTTGCAATATTTGAAAGTGAACAAAAGCTTTAAACTACACCATATTTTTGTGTAGAGAGCTGAGAACTGATAGAAAGAACTATTAGTTGTTCAATTCTGACAGAGTATACTGTTAGAAGCCAGGCTAGCAGATTCAAAAATTCACCTTCATTGGATTTTTTTAAATGCCCTGTTAACATGGACTCTCATTCCCAGTCCTGGGTTTCACAGTCTGGTTGCCTGGGAGCAGAGGAAGGATCCCGAAGAGCACAGCGATGTTCTGGTGATACTCAGTTCAGCCCTGGGGCTGGCTCAACTCTTGGGTGCTACATTTGCCTATTTAAAATCAGCTCCTCTTTACTAATACCCGGTGTCACTGCAAATAGCTACATCACCTGGCATTCTTCAAGATGTTTCAACTGCAAATTTTATAGACAGATGAGTCCCTTGGACATAGGTATGAAAATAACAAATCTCCTATACGAAAGGACAATAAATCATGACTCAGGTGACTCACTCCGTGCATAGAGGATGGAAAATGAAAGAGTAAGCCCTTGAATAAGACCTGACTGAGACCAGTTACTGAGATAATTAGCTAAGGTCTTTTCATTTATACATTAATGAACCAGAAGATCAAAGACTTTGGCTAGACCTGTAACCACGACTGCAACATAGTCTTGCTATGCAATAATGAACTCATTATTAGCTGCTTTCATAAATTACATGTGGTAGACTATTTTATTTTTAATACTGTAAATAGAGCACAAAAACAACTACAATGTTGTTTCAGAAAATTTTAATTGCTAAGCATGCACTTTCATGTAATAAGCACATTCTTACTTTCAGCTGATTGCTGCTACCAATTTTGTCCTTTCACTGGAAATTTCCTGACAGGTGGCAAACCTTCTCTTATTTTGTGGAAGAAAGGGGAAATAAGTGACTGAATGACCAAAGTGAACTTGAAGTATGTTGCATCACTTGAGAAAAATCTATAAAATCTATCTCAGAGGTAGGAAAAGAGATTAACATGCTAAGATTACGTAAGATTGAGAAAAGTAAATATTCTAACACTCAACTTCACCCTGTCTTTTTGTGCCGGCATGTTTCTGCCATTTAACATATTAGGGACTGATATGTCTGGACCCATGACCACAGAGTTGATGTTTAGCTTGGGGAATTATATATCTAAGGCTCTGGAGTTGATCTGAAAAAATCTGGAATGTTTTTCTCTTTCTACTGTAGACTTTCTACAGCATCGAAGGCAGGTTATATGATATTTATCTTTCAGGTACAGAGCTGTAAAGCAATGTGTTGTTTTACACAGCTGCTGGGAGAATAAATGTATAAATGTTCACAATCTATAGTTGAGAAAAGTTTACAAGCACACATCTGATTGAAACTTCCAGATAAAATCGCAGCAGTTCATGAAGGAAGTTGTTGACTCTTACTGTTGGCAGTAAGACGTGATATGAAGAAAAACTTTGTCACAAATGGGCAAGTTATTATCATGTGGGCATGTTAGTATATGCTCTCTTTTAAAATGGCATAAGAAAGAAAGGTATTTTATCTGTTGGCCAAGTTTCTGATGGAAAAATGATATAGATTCACATTTATTTATGACCCACTCAGAAGATCTGACACTGCTGGGGAGAATTTTAAGCTTAGGCATTAAGCCATCGGTTGCTACAGTAACAGCAATTATTCACTGCTCTGGGACATAGGGTAAACCTGACACATTGATTGCCCCCACCTTCCTCTCCCCCCCACCCCCTAAATTTTTTTACTTAATGATTTACCTTCAAGCCGATGATCGGATGATTCACAACTCAGACGAAAATAAGGGCGAGTGAAATTCCAACATCGAACAGTTTATTCAAAAGCTCTTTTAGCCTGGAAATTATCCACTAGGTAACATTTTTCCATGTGCTTCATTAATTTGAATTCCTCTGCAAACTTTTGTCAACCCCCACAGTTCTCACCAAGTATTCACCAAAGCTTTTGTTTCCAGCATGACTATTCATAATGTCTTATTCATCTGTGACCTCAGTAACATGTTATGGTTGTTTTTCTCCTTAACTGGATGACTTGAAAACCCACAAAGAAGAAGGCTGCAGGAACACTTCCACCTAAAATACTCATGCATGTCAGAGCATGTCATTGCAGAAGTGCAGCGAGGTGGATGTTTATGGCTTGTCCCTATTTCACAAACACTATAGTAAACAAAATGGCAAAGCCAAATGCAAAGCCCAGCAAGTAAGGTCCTGGGTTGTTATTATAATATACATTCCAAAAGCTCCTTGAATGACTTCAAAGTTCCCTTGAGAAAGACATGGAGAAACTCATCACTGCTTCCCTAATGTGCAGAACCTGTACAGTACAGTTTTGGTGTGCTGTTCTTATGTCCTCGAGAGAAGAAGGGTTGTGGTTGGGAGACCTTCAACTAGATGTAGTTCCCCAGGAAATGCTCACAGCCTCTAAAAGATGCGTCAGCCATAGGAACTTTAATGTCCCAGTGGGTGCCAAGGGGCACTGTCAGTGCCAGTGCTGCAGAGTGCCTTCTACACTGCCTTTGGAAGTCTTTTGTGAGGATTTTAGTGATGAATAAGAACTTGGTTTAGACATTGAGCACTTTTTGCTAAACAAACAGAATGCTTACTCTCTAGGGAAAAAAAAAAGAAATTTAAAAAAAAAGAGCCTCCTAACACCCAAATCTAAGTGCAGGGGGAAAAGTGAGAAGATGTGTGCCCTCAGCATCAAGGACACCAGCAATCGATACCACGGCTCCATGCCAGGAGCACTGCCCATCTGAGCTGCATAGCTGGAGGCTTTCTGGAAAACACATTCTTCTTTTGTCACTTCAGCTCTGAATCACTGCTGTTCCTTGGAAACCTTCTGGAGGCAGAGTCCTCTCCTTCCTCGGAGGATCCTGCTTCACCCCACTCCAGCACTAGCTTCTGTAGCCTGCTAATTTCAGCACTGAGGTAGAACTAAGATGTTAGGTTAAACTGCCACTCTTTTTGTCAGTGCAAGACTATCTTCATTATATTATGTGAGTCTATGAAGCATCAAAAACTGCTTCTCTCTGTAGGTTTTAGTCCATTAATAATCACTAAGCATCAAGAGTCTAAATTGCTCCACCCAGCAATAGAGTTAATGCTTCCACTGTCCCCATTTGGCTGGTACAGGGAGGAAACAGGATCTCTAGTCCTGTTCCAGATCTCAACCTTGCCTTTTCTTCTGCCTGCCCATGCCTGAAATTGGTAATGAGAAAGCTATTCATTCCTTTGCTCTCAATACAAAGCATTGTGTTAGCTTGCTGTCACTTTGAGTGCTAGCTTATCTCTCTCCACCTGCAATTAAAATGTCCAAGGAAGGGCAGCACAGTCTTAAACTGTGTCTTGAGATAAAACCACTTTTTGTTGGATTAACTCTTCTGCACACACACTGCACAATTTGCATTCTTGCATCACAGACAAGTATTTCCTGCAATCCTATTGTCCCATCCTCATCAGAATTGTGTCTGTTTCTAAATCCATTTTCACACCAACCATTCAAAATTCAATTTGTCCTCTGGCAAAAATCATTCCCAGAGATGTGAATCAAGACATTCTGAAGGAGAAAGAAGGAATACCTTTAGCCACAAATACTCTAAAGGGTTTGGGGTTTTTTTTCTCTTGGGTAGTGAATCATAGAGAGCATAAATTCTTCTAATACTTTTCCTTCTCCTATAAATGCATCATACTATTAAGGCAGCTGGAGAGTGAAGATGAGAACACTCCTATGAATTGTTTCTGAAATGAAGGAAACTTCTAGGTAGAAAAAGATCGAAGTGAAATAGGCTTTCCAATCCACACCAACACACTGATCTTGAGCCATAACATTTAGTGCCATTAATCTTTGAAATATTTGGCACAAAGACATGCAATGGCTGTATCACTAATCATAACTGTGGCATATCTTTGCTCCTTTTTATCTTAAAAGTTGATCTGACCATGAAGGTGAGAACATCCAGGCATTTGAAAATGTGGGACATACAAACCTTACAACAGATGGTCTGATGCATCACCAAGACATCAAGGAAAATTAAGCTTAGGATGAGTTTCAAGGTCTGTGCAATCAGTCACCATTCCTGCACATGGGCAGAATGTGAAAAAGCTGTTTCTAGGACTCCACTGCTTGGATGTAAGTATAATGCTTTTTGCTTTTAAAATTAAATATCTACAATTGCACGTAAATAGGACAAGCAGGTAATGAAAAAACACATAATCTTATTAAAAAATTTTCACAGTTGAAAACTTTTTTCCAACTAAACAGTGGGGAACAAAAAGAAAGAAGTAGAATGGAATTTTAGTTCAGCTTTTAGCAGAAGTCCTAACTGTTTTTAATCTGGCTCTTGATCTATGGATGCAAGGACATACGTGAATTAGCAACATCCAGCAGGAGAGAATAGGCTGCAGCAGTTACAATGCTTAGGTTTGTTATAGTCATCTGGTTTCACTGAGGTTTTCTTTACTCATTTTAATTCTCTTTTAAATTGTCTGTTGTTACATAGTCCCTAAAATGCATTATGGAATTGCAAGCTAAAGTCAAGGCATACCCATTCAACACTGACTCACTGTGCAACCTGGGCAAGTGTCTGTCTCAGTTCAGGAAGAGGTGAATGGGGCAGTGACAGTTCTCAGCCTCATAAAACAAGAACTTCCTGTGAAAAGGTGTAGCTCTGTCACTACGATCTCTTCCCTGCCTCCTTCCTAGCCCAGTAATATAGGAAGAGCAAAGGATAAAGACCCCCAAGAAAATAAACTCCTCCTGCTCAGCATCTATTTATATCAGCTGTTGGAACCCCCAGCCATCCCTTCCTGACACATCTGGTAAGTGTATCTCCTCCACAAGACAAAAAATGCACCATCATGGGGGAGTGGGAGGTAGGGTGGGGACTGACAGTAGGATAAATATACTGAGAGGGAGAAGAACATTAAGGGAAAGCCTTACAACAAAGTATATGTTCAATTATTTCAGGAATTTTCTTAATAGCAGGGCCATGGGGAGAGGGGAGGGCTATGGAGGGCTGTAAGCAGGTTCAGATACTGACAACTGAAGGGTGGGGCTGCAGCTGGCTCTGCTGTGTCCACTAAGCATCCTGTGGCTGGAGGCTTGTCAGGTCCCAGGAGTGTTACTTGTGGGTCAGTGCCTTTACTATTCTATGCAGTGTCACCCCATAAATCTGAAAGGGCAGAGAAAAAGGAATGGGACATTGTCTAAACTTTTTATACTTATGGTAGAGATAAAGAAGTTTTTACAACACCCTTTTATGGCTGTCTTCCTGGTCCTAGATAAAAGCAGAAGTTACAAGAGTGCCTTGGTGACCTACTCTGGGTGACCAAAGTGCCTTGGCTCAGGCTGGTGCAAGATCAAACCCTCCGCAGGGTACAGGGTCAAGGTAAGAGCAGCAAGTGCAATGGAAAACACAGGATGCAGACACTGTAGAATCAGTGCTGAGTCCTGCTTGACTCAGCCTTTGTTTTTAATTTGATATTGTCATCCACTTGTTTACACTGATACAGACCTAGTCTGGAGAAACCAATCCGTGATTTCCAAACAGCTGACACATTCCATCACAGGTCATAATCCCACGCTTGATTGAAACATCGTGGCCTATAACAGTCATGTTGGTGTGTGGAATTGCAGCCACTTCTTGGTTTGCTTGTCTCAGACAGTGCCACAAAGGTGACTGTGAATGGTGGTAACAAAGCACTGGGCTGTACTGATGCAACGTGATTGGGCTCAGCTGCAATATCACAGGTTCATATTGCAGAAGGCTTTGAAGGACCAAACAGCCCCCAAACACCCTGTGAAGCACAGCCACGGGTCAGAGCTGGGAAAGCAGCGTTGGTCAGAGGGAGACACCCAGGGGAATGCATCCAGGTATACAGGGTGGGTAGAGACAGATGCCGAGGGTCTGATACCGACAGGTATAACTCGAGAGAAGGAACAACCTCAGGACAAGGGAAGGAGCACCATCTGGTGGAAAACAGGTCAAAATTAAAAGCAGTGATTCTCCTGATCTTTTCTTTATCATCACCTGGCAAAGAACAAAGGAATTACTATCGCCTCTAACTCACTTTGTACAACTCTGGGAACCCCTGATTTACTCTTCAGGGAATATCAGATCTGTCTCAGTGTATGAAATCTGTACAGCTCATCACATGACATAAAAACGAGTCTGTGAGTCTGGGCAAACTTGAAGTTTTAGGACAGTTTTAATGTGAATTCTTAAGCAGAATCAGATCCAGGTATGACATCTTTTGGGTTTTTTTAAAAAGTCTCATTTTTTCTTACTTGACCATTTCCATTGAACCTATGGTGTCCTTGGGACTCCTGCTCGTGTGAAATAGTTAAAAATGGTCAATAGCTAAAAAAGGCAGACAGAAAGATGCACATGAAATTAGACACACACAGCCTTTCTTAGGAAACAAGAATGCAAAGAGAAGCCAAATGTGAGCCATTAGCTCATCTGCTTGTTTTGCAATGAATGGATCTCAGTCTAGTGATTGCAGAGTATTTCTGCAAGAGTACTCAACATAGCAGCAGAAGGATATCAAGCAGCTATTTGGTATACAATTCAGAAGAACTAAGTGCAACATTCATTAGAATTAAGAGAATGAGTTACTAATTCTGTAATTTGAGAAAGAGAAAATATCTAGCAGGAGTTTCAGAGTTTAATATTGAGCAACACCATTTAAAGTTTCTACAAAAGTGAAGATCCAAGGGTCACCTGAAAAGAAACTTCAGAATCAGCAGCTTTGCAAATTGCATTAGAAGCAGGCTGTACCAAGTTTCTTAAATTCTTTCCTCAGTTTGGGTTGGTTTCTTTTCCTCACATTGATTTTAACAGCATTTAGCTGTCTTGTACTCTCTCCAGTCACTTGCTTACTCCCCCTTGATGGGAAAAGTGACAAAACTGATCAACTGCAATAAACACAGTTTAATGGGTAAAGCAAAAGCTGCACACACAAGCAAAACAAAACAAGGAATTCATTCCCCACTTCCCATCTGCAGGCAGGTGCCTGGCCATTCCCAAGAAAGCAGGACTGTGTGTAACAGCTACTTGGGAAGACAAACTCTGTAACCCTGTACATGCCTCCCTTCTTTCATCTTTTTGTGGATTTATGTGTGAGCATGATGTACAATATGGAGCCTGACCAAAGGTGGGGTCAGCTGTCCTGGCTGCATCCTCTCCCAGTTTCTTGTGCACCCCTAGATCACTCATGTGTGGGGATGGGTGAGGAGCAGAAAAGCCCCTGGCCCTGTGTAAGCACTGCTCAGCAGCAAGGAAAATGTCCCCATGTTGTGCTGTTTCCAGCACAAATCCAAACTTAATTCCATGCCAGCTACTATGAAGAAAATTAACCTTATCCCAGCCAAAACCAGCACAATGCTCTTTCATGTAGAAGAGACTATTACACAGACAATATTTAGTCAAATACAGAGTTATGAAAGTTGCCCTTGATAAAAGGACTAATGGTGCTACACACTCTTGGATTTGTTCATAAATATTAATGATACCAGACACTGCACATACAGTATCAAATCTATTTGTAGTTGCACTCACCAAAATTATATTGACAAATAAATACATGTTTCTCCAAGCTATCTGTATCTCACCATCTTACCTTTGCTGTTTACCATGCTGGGAACCACTTACACAATAGTAACAATTGCACAAGGAAACAAGCACTTCTGTGTTTTCACAATTTTAGCAACAGACATATGGGGTCCTTTAAAATCCACTCTCTAATTTGGTTTAGGGATGTTTCTTTTACACTTGTGTATTCCTTCACTAAAAAAAACCGAGACCTCCTTTTTTTGGGGGAGGGGGTTTGGTTGTTTTTTAACTGGCAAATCACAGTTCAATAGATGAAGTATTCTCTTACCTGGATTATAATCTTGGACATATTCTGCTCTAAGAAGCTGTTTTCCCATGCTACTATTGCCACTTAGCTTCACATATTTGAACCAGGTAGAATTTGCCACTGTTTGTTTTGGCCAAGAATGTCATTTCACTTAATATTCTTCTGAAGTTCATATATTTTCACAAAATATTTCACAAATTTTGACAAAAGGGAATTTTCTGGTGGAAAAAAATGCAGCCCTGGCAGATTCCTCACCAGCAGTGCGTTCGAGTACTTAGAAAAAAATGCAATGAGTATCTAAAAAAAAAAAATTCCTAAATTCTTCCTAGGAACTTGAATCTTTTGTCTCAACAAGGAGTCATAAAGAGGGTGGTTAACCCGTGAGCTACATTCCTCACTGACAGCATGACCTGCTTGGGAAGGCAGGATACAGAGCCCCTGCACTTGCCCATGTAGCTTACACTGCATCTGCCAAGAAGCAACTGCATATTCCAAGGAGAAACTTCCAGAGGTAACAGTGAACTAGGCCTGGAGACAATGTTAAGAGAAGCAAGAATTTGACTCGCTGAAAGTATTTGATCAGTCCAGCCTGCTCCCTGTTTTAGCCTGAGACCCATGCTGGGTACATTTAATGCAATCATCTTGCTTTTTTGCAGATAATTGTGAGTTCAAGGCATGTATGTGTCCTCCAAGAGACATTATCTTTTATTTTTTTTTATTTTTAAATGGAAATACGATTTAAACAAGGAGCTACCATTTCCCTCTCTGCAGTCAAACTTGATGGCTTCATAAGTTTAAAATAAGTACATCTTGGTTTAAAACTTCAGGCTTCAAGATTTGTATGTAATTATGTTACGATCTTAGTGAACACAGACTGCATGCTTGTGGTGTTTTTAATTGAAAATTCTCTATCCAAGTTGAGTTTGAAGTTTCTCATTGCCACAAAATACATAATTCTTTCCTTGACCACACTCCTTCTGTTTGTTGTTTTGGAATTTATTTTTTTTTTTATGTAATGAGCTCATAATAGGGATGGTTACATAATGAGTCTACAGGTTTCATGT
Source organism: Thryothorus ludovicianus (assembly GCA_013397245.1). Taxonomy (NCBI): domain Eukaryota; kingdom Metazoa; phylum Chordata; class Aves; order Passeriformes; family Certhiidae; genus Thryothorus; species Thryothorus ludovicianus. The sequence continues at coordinate 159,642 of VZTB01015026.1, read as the reverse complement.
AAAGCTACTGTAGTCATTTGAAGCCATCTGTAGCTAATTGATTAAGATGCATGACAAGTTTCAGATGAGAATTTGATTTTGTGAAGTAGTTACATGCATTGGCAGATAGATAGATAGATAGATGACAGAATTTTAACAGAAGGATATTCAAAGCCTTGGAGCTCTAGAACACTTAACAACACCTCAATGAGCAGAAAAAAAGCCTTTGCCATTGATATTTTTCCATATTTTATCCTTGTTCTATAGGGGATTATAAACAGGACTTTTAAACAAATTGAGGTATCCAGGCCTGCTTTCTGCTGAAGTTTACAAACATATCCTCCTCTGAAAATTACAGGTCATGGCTAGTTTTTGTATTTATTTCAAGAAAAATATTGAAATTACAGATAAACCACTTAGATGATACCTACCTTTCTATACTTAATTATGCATGTATCTTAAAGGAGTTGAATCATCTTAATGGCTGTGACACTTCAAAATGTAGCTCATCATATGTCTAAATGAAGGAGGACTGTAGCCACGCTAGGTACTAAAGACTTTTTTTAGCTTCAATTTACAAATAAAGGGATTGTTCTTATTTGAAAACTGAAGTGCCCATTAAAAGTCTATTAAATGTTAGAGATTCTGCCCAAAAGGTAGTCTTCATAGTTTTACAGGAAAAAAACCCAAACAATAATACTAACAGGGGACTGAAAACTGAAGTAAGAAGGACAAGTGGTCCCTGTTCCTGGAGAGCTTACACTGTTGAACATTGCAGAAGCACTATCTGATAACAACTGTATCCCACTCTCATATGCTCTCAAATCCATGTGACAACTGATGCTGCTGTAATGCAGACCCTTGGCTACCTGTCCTGATTTAGCATCAACCCTGGACACTACCTCAAAGGGAAAATGGTAGGTTTTAAAACACCATTGCAGACCCCAATAGTAAAAATGTACAAACACACTTTGCTCATTTTCTAGGATGGCAGCTCCCCATTGCTCCCTGCCTCTGCCCTCCCAGGGCACCTCCCTGGCAGCTCTTCCCTCACAGGAGTGTACAGACACATATTATAGCAAATGTTCTCCAAGCATGACAACTGATTACTATCTGCCTTGGCCTTGGTACAGCCTGAGCGTGTTAAGACCTGACAGTATTTCAGTGTTGTAAAAGGAATTCAATGTGCAGTGAGGACATGCCTCCTAAACTTCACTGAGAGTTGGTTTGGAAGAGATCTGCAAGCCAGCATAATAGAAAATTAATGCATGGTAATAGGAGGAGTATAGCATGTGTAATTCTAGCTGAGTTCATAAAAAAAGAAAAACATAGCAATTGTTGCAGGAGATAACTCTGTACTTGTTAGCTCCTAGTTCTACTCCCTAGCTTTCTGGCTGACCTCTGATTGTCATCTGTCTGTTCAGGAAAGTGGACATGAATTAGTTAAGAGTGTGAAGTTTTTATGTATATCCTAAAGGAAGTTAAGCCTCCAATTCAGTGCTCTCACATAGCCTTAAATCACTATAGCCCAATCCTCAAGAGTAAAATGATGATATTTAGCTTTCTTTTAAGAAGCATCATTTATCCTACCCTTGTAGTCATTCTATCTTCTGTCAAGTTTTTGCAGAGCTCTTGGCACATACTCTTGCATTCTGATCCTTTGAGAATGTGAGGCAAATGAGGAAGTTCAGATGTGAGTCCTCAGTGAATGCGAAAGGAAAGCCAAAGGCCCCTTCCCCAGTAGCTCTTCCCTGCCCACCCAGACCATTCAAATGTTCTTTTGGGATGGGTGAAGGGTTAAGAATTATTCTTCACACATAACAATGTGCATTTATCTGTTAATCCTTCGTTCTTTATTCCAGAACCGACAACATCAGCAACATTAAGATTTCTGTACTGCTCAACATTCCTGAGGAGGAGCAGAAACGAACGGAAGTGTCCATTTTTTTCTGGAAGCTGTCTAGTTAAGGGATAGTTTCAGCTGACCTCTGCACTGGTAGCTTTCAAAGTCACATCATGTAGAAATTCAACAAAATGAAACAGCAAAACAGCCTTACATGACCTTTCCAAACAGTCATGGGCTCCCACTATGCTTCTTTACAGAGAAAATTACTGCTACCCCAATTTTCAGGATTAAACTAAAGCAAAAGGTGCAACATGTGCATTTCTACAAAGAAATACATGGCAAGACAAGAAGTGTGTCTGGTGTCCTGGATGCTGGCTGCTCTCAGGCTGTACTTCGAGTTGTCCTTCTCTGTGTTCCAAATGAAACACACATCCCTCTGAGCTTCCTGAACATAGTTTGAAAGGGCTTTTGAAGCAACACTTTCTTGCAAGGAATTAGTGTGCAGTGTTAATGGTCTTCTTTGGGAAGAAGAAAGTCTTCCAATGGGAAGAGGTCTACTTATGTGACCCACCATCTAGACAGTCTAATTAGGGCAGAACCATTGCTCTTTTCTTGTTGTGTCCTCCAGCTGAATTTCAGTCAGGATCAGTGAACATTTTGCCCTTCTATCTTGTACCAAGGAAGGTGACAAAGAACTTTTAGAAATCTGTCTGGTTACTTGGTTAGTTCCATTCATTTGCAAGTCCCATGGTAATCATGGAGTCTTGCACGATTTAGCTTATGACTGAGTTTTCCAACTAAGGCTGTCATATTTTCACTCTCTTGTGCCCCAAGTTGTGAACATTTCATGAGGTTACATTAGTATCAAGAGAAAAGCCTAAGAAAGATTTTGTGTTTGTAAGAGAGACCTTGTGTTTCTCATCCATGGACAGAGAGGGAAGAGTTTATTTAACTGGAGAGGGAAGAGTTTATTTAACTGGAACAGTTCAGAGGTCTGTGGTTGAGACATATTTGCTTTTCTGGTCACTAAAACATATGAGCTGCCTTTGCCGGCAGTGGCAAAGGCATACACAGGTTTGTGTAGCAACTAAGAGGTTACTTTTCTGTGCCTTTGAGTTTCAAGGATTTTGAAACAGGTTCAAACACTTTCTGAAGTTTCATCTTTCATTGACTCCCTTAATCCCCCCAAGCTTGGCACTATTTCTCACTCATGTTTATATTTTAATCTCAAATTTCTCACTTGAGAGCTGTATTGTTTAAACCTGAGGCTGTCAGTGATGGTGCACCTGGGAGTTTTCTTAGACTTTCCAGCAGCTTCTCACGATTTGGGGTGTGTGGGTGGGTATGTGTGAGGGGGATGCATGTTCAGGGAGGATGTGCATGAATTCTGCATGAGGCTGATCACATTCATGGTAGCTCATTTTAGCTTTGCATGTTTTGTCACTGGTCCTGAATGCCCATGAACTAACATACCAAGTAGTGCCAGGAAACTCTCCAGCCTGTTGCAGCCCTCTGTTGTAGCCCTATTATCCACTACTGTCTTTTCTGGTGGGCAGTGATGAAATCCAAACAAGAACTCTGAGGTCAATCAAGAGAGACCTCATGGCCTGGTTGAAGGATCTGGAGCACAAATGGTGTTCTCTATCCTGCCAGTTGCAGGGAATGATGGAGGTAGAAACAGGAAAATCACAGAGATGCCTACAGCCTCATCTGGCTCTGAGCCCGCTGTTACCAGCAGGATTTTTAATCACAGTTCAGTTTACATGAGACCAAGCTTCCTGCCAACAGATGGAAAAAAGAATCTTTGCTCAGGAGCTAGCAGGCAACCCAGATTTGAAGAGGGGAGAGGATAAAACTGGGATCGGTAGGGATAAGCACGACAATTTCTGCTGGTTTTGTTTCCCGGCCACCCAAATATTTTCAAGCATTCTGCCTATCCTCACTAGGACCCAGAATCATCCTTTCTCATGGACCATGCTGGAGGCATACAAACCCAGCAATGTCTCCAAAACTTGCCTAACATCAGGGGCTTCAGCCAAACCTGCCACAGGGCCAACTGCTCCTCAGACCAGGTTGCTCAGGACCCCATCCAACCCAGCCTTGAACACTTCCAAGGATGGGAGCATGAGCTTTACAATGAGGGGGACTCAAGCTTACAAAGTTACAGACTCTGCAAGGTGTAAAGAAATGTATAGCTTTGTTCAGACTTACCTAAAGCCCCATTTTCATGCATTATGTCCTTCTGGACTCTGGTGAGTATGAACAAAAAAATTTGGCCTCAATTTAAGAATGATTAAATGTATTTTTCTAAGACACAGACAGATTTTTTAAACCAAGTGTGTACACATCTCTAAATCAGCCTTTCATATTGTCCCACACTTTTTAAATAGAAAAGTGAAAATATTTTCCGGAAGCATCAAATGATGAGTAGCGCCAAATGCATACATATGATGGTCCCCAGGTCAAATTAAATATGAGATTCTTTACCTTTGGATCCTTGCTTTACTTGCTTTTACCTAAGATCCTTATTTTCATGTAGAGGTTGTAGTGAGGGGGGTGTCAGTCTCTTCTCTTGAGAAACAAGTGACAGGATGAGAGGAAAGGACGTCAAGTTGCACCAATGGAAATTTAGATTGTATATTAGGAAAAATGTCTTTGCTAAGATTTTTTTCACTGGCTGTCAAGAATTGGAACAGGCTGCCCAGGTATGTGATTGCATCACCATCCCTGGAGATGTTTATAAGAGCTGTAGATGTGGTGTTTAGGGACATGGTTTAATGCTGGACATGCCAGTGCTGGCTTAACAGTTGGACTTGATGAATTTAGAGGTCTTTTCCAGCCTGAATAATTCTATGATCTTCTGTGGAGATAGACCTGGAATATTGGCCATCTACACTTCTGAGAGAAATAGGCACTTTCATTTTGACTTTTATATGGGCCTTGTAAATTAAGAGATGAAAGGTATTTTTAAATGGAGATAATTTTTACAGCACTAAGTTGATCTCTCCTACTGTTTTCTAACCCTTGAGCTGTCTCAAATTGATCAACCCTATTGTTTCCTAACTCCTCTGACCTTAATCTGTAGGGGAATTCCCATCACATTTCAAAGGTCAAAGACACACCCTTGATTTTTCTTCCCCTTTAAAAAATAACAGAAGGTTGTGCAAAGCATTTTGACCCTCATTTCTGGTGACATGAGAAAAATGGCTGTCACTCCTGATATTCCTTAACAGGGATATATGTACATACTTTTGTTTGTTGGAGCAGCTGCCCACTCACAGCATCTGAAACTGGGAGGTGGCTAATGTAGTTAGAAGAAGAGTGGGATCTAAAAGTAGAACCATTTCACATCCTGGTGAACTGGATTTGGGTTGAGACCAGAGCCTGTGGGAAGTCTATGACCCTGCTTCCTTTCTGCCAAGTAGAAGTCAAGAGAGAAAACGAGCTCTTCCACAATGTAGTAAACCAAATTTCTTGAGTTAAAAAGTGAATCAAGTCTTTTTGGCATCGAAGTGAATCCAGGAAAGCACCTTTTTCTGTAGAAATGTCAAAACCATGCTGTTGGGCTGGCTGGAAAACCAAAGTTTCCTTTCTGATATATCTCCAGCTACAAATGTAAGCAGCTATTGCCAGAAAAACTCTAAATGCTCAAGTGCTGCCTATTCTTCACCACCAAGGCTTTGTTTTTTTCTCAGTGTTTCTTTCTGTTACCAGTTTTAATTTTAGTACTAAAAACATTCAACACTGTCTTCTCACAAGAATTCCTGAGAGCAGAAAATGTGCAGCGTGTGAATCTTTAGCATACAGTGATCAATCCACATAAAGCCAAGGAGAATGCCAGTGGTTCCATCATTCTCCAGCCCCACCCTGTCTGGGGTAGACAATATTTAGGATGCAAGGGAATGGTATCTCAAAGGACACCTGTGAACTTGTTCTATGTTGCAGCCTTGTGGGATTACACAAAAAAAAACCAAAAAAAAAACCCCCAAAAAAAAACGGAAAATCTGTACCTTTACAAGAGAGAGAAAAATTGTGGGAGTAGATGCTACAAAAGTCATCAAGGGCCTGGATGAATGCTGAGTGTGGCATAATTCATATTTAGAGGATTTACATGTGTGGGGTGAGGATGGGATGCAGTGTGTTCGTGACATTCTCTGCTATGACTGACCTTGAATTGTTTGGTGTTGGTGAGTTCTGGATGGAGGTAACAGGGTTAATCAGGTTTCTCTGCTTCTGTAGCTGAAAGAAAGGAAACTAGATTAGTATTTATGGTATTATCATCCCCACACTTTCTACATCATGTAAGTCAAAGTCTCAGGTCACTCATGGTGAGCGATAAAAATAATAAGAGGTTATAAACTAGGAAATATCAGATGAAGCCAGTTTAATAGATTGTGAACAAAGTCCACTTTTGCAAATCAAAATCAGAGATGTATCTGAATCAGAGACTGTGGAGTTCTTTAGCACCCATTTGCATACCCCAGCAATACTTCTCCAAGCAGTCTGAGAAGCTCTGTGATTGACAATTTTATTAAAAACTGTGAAAGATTGTGTCATGGACTAATCCAATGATAACTTCTTCCTGCTAATCTCAAGAGTTTAGTCAAATTTACTTAAACCTGCAGGCCTTTGTTTATTAATGGAGCATTAAGGCAGGCACCTCTGTGCAAAACCAAGTACTCAGCATGGATTGGGGCTGACTTGAGAATTCACAACTGCAGAAGCACATGAGACTGCATCAAAAGAGAAGTCTTTTCCCACATCCTTAAGAAATGAGAATTTTATTTAAATATCTGCATGGAGTAGCAGAGAAAGGAGAGGAAATCTATTTTTTATGGCTCGTTTCTTAGGGTTATACCTATTCCTATACATTTTGTTCATGCAGCCTTTGAGATCCTTTCTGTACTGTGCAGAAACTCCTTATATTTACAGTTATTGTTGTTTACAAGGTTATGAACAATTTCCTGTCTGGATTATCCCACAGTTTATGTGCTGCTTTATCAATAGAAAAGCCACCTTGCGAGAAATCAGACGGTTGCTTTGGACAAGGTGATAAGCTGTTGCACAACCTTTTGTGTTTGGTCTAACAGACTGTAAACTGAGTTTCTGGGAAGACCTTTCTGCAGGGGAACTGCCACAGTATCTGTGCATTTTTCCTACCAGTAGGAACAAATCCCATCATTTTACCATTTGGGAAGAAATATGAAGAGAGAAAGACAGAAGAAAGGTAAGCAAAGAAGGAAATTGAAACAGAAGCACAGAGTAGAGAGATTAGTCAGTTGAAGGAGAGCAAGGAGAGTGCAGTGGGAGAAGGAAGGAGGGTCCTCTAGGGCTAAAGCTTTGCCAAAAGGGAGCCTAGACTTTAGTCATGTTTATCAGCCATCATCTTGTGTAACAAGAGGTAATTCTCCTGGGACAACATGCTGTTCTAAAATGACTGGCTGGGACACTGCAGCGGGTGGCCCTCGACCAGCTCCATCAGCAGTGTTTCTTGGCAGAGCCCCGTTGTGCTGGGGAGGTGAAATGTGGCACTCCCTCTGAGTCACCTCTCCTTGTATTCCCACCGTGCAGCATCACCTTGCGTCAGAGCTGCTTCTCCCTGCAGCCATGTCACACCACCAGTGCGAGATGCAGGAGACAGCAGCAGGTGAGGCTCATGGGGCACCCTGGCAGCAGCACACAATGCAGCAAAGAAATGCCTCCACTTGTGCCTAAGTTTTTTGCTCTTGCTGTTTATGCTGGCATACTCAAGAGGCTGCAAATTAAGACAGAGCTATGGGGCACAAAAATAAAAACTATTCCTATTTTATATCTTTTGGAAAGTATCATATTTTGTTGGATATATGGTTTTCATTCACCAATTCATTCTCACTACTTCTTGTGTCTCTGATCTGTTGCTTCAAATCATGCAAGCATCCTATCCATGAATCCTATTCAAATCTCCTAAAAGCCCTAAAAGCAGCTGCAGCAGGCCTTTGTGGGTCTAAAAGCATTGTGCTCAGGCAAAGATGTCACCTGACCTCAGATGAGCTCTGCTCATTTTCTAACACCCATAGTGGTTTGCTGTGGGACTTTAATCCAGTTATTTTTCTGCAGCCTGGTCTTTGCCAGATGCAAACAGTGAGAACATCACTTCTGGGATTTGAGAGCTCTGAACAAAATTTGTTTGCCCTTCTTACATGCTAAGGTCACAAAAGAAGGAGTAAGACTCTCCTTAGTTAAGTGTTTAAGCAGCAGGTTTGCTTAGGTGGTCCATAAGCCACACGTGCATAAATCAACAAAGAGGATTTAGACAAAGAAGAAAAACAATACAGGATAAAGGCAAACTTTCTGTACTTGAGAATGCTTCTCCCTCTGTCTCTGGGCTATGCATTATATTATCATTGTCATCAAAAGGGGTGTGTATAAGAACTTGAAAAACCAAACCAGCCTGTCTCTAAGGTGTTCCATGTATCACAGTCCTGCAGGTGCCTTTATTCCTAAAGTTGTGGGCTGTGCTGCTGTTGAAGCCTCCTGCTCCCCTTGCTCCCAAGACCTACTTCTGGACTTAAGTGCTGCATCAGGAGTAATCACCTACTTAAAAGTAAGCTCCATTTCTTTACTGAAGTCATTGTTTATAAAAGAGCTGTAGGCTGCCAAAATGGTTTTACTGTGATGATTTTATCAGGCACTCAACTGATGTAGTCCCTGCCATTCTCATTTCTGCATCACCAGTTTCCTCAATGATGAACAACTGACTTTGCTTCAGTGAATTAATTGTGGAGGCAAGCATGAACCTCAACACCTTTTAATAAATGAACAATCTCAGCCTGTATCACTAAATCAGAAGAGATTGCTTGTAATGTGAAAACTAATTTATAGATTTTATGAACACAGCACCAGATGGAGTAAAACAGGGCTGTAAAGTTCTCCTGTTGTTGGAAAAAAATCAGGCCTCTTTCAGGCCTCCTAAGTGTATTTAAGCAGATACATGCATACATAAACAGCACCAGTTAATGGTGAGATACTATTTGATATGACCCAAACCAATATCCTGTTTGCATGAAATGCATGAAAATATATTATCTTTTCTAATAATACTAATGATTGCCATTAATTTCTGGAACATCCAGAGCTCTCTGTGGGATTTTCCAGAAATTAATGGTAATTAATAATATCTTTGTATATGGGTAAAACAGGATTTTTTCCTTCCCAAATAGCTTTTGCTGCCTTTAAGGTATGTGGTCAAACCTGCTGATAAGATTTGAAGCTCGCAGCTTTACCCCACACCTGTGAGCTCAAATCTAGTCCTCAGCAGGGACTTGCCATTCCACTTCACAAACAGTTTCCCAGCTTAGAGAAATAAGATGTCCTCACAATAACTACAAAATCAAGTATGTGCCTAGTTCTAAGTTGTTGCTTGTGTTTTTTTAGTCCAGTGGCTTTGGAATTTTTTTCACACCCTTTGCTTGTGGCAGTTCATCCATCTTCTCAGATACTATTTCAGCTTGAGGATATCTGCTTTCCATGGTTCACAGATTCTGGATTTCATTCCAGACATTCATCTGTGGGAAATCCTACATATTGGGACATAGGTGTAAAGAGTAAATGAGATACTTTGATCAGGTTGTCTTTGCAATCATTTTTAAATTATGTCTCTCCAATGATGTGTGGAGATATTTTATTCTCTCCAAGATGGCAATTGGCTTTCAGCTGCGTATTTCTGCCCACTTTGAGTTGGCAGCACCCACAGCACACCACTCCAGCTGTTGGGTATAAGTGTGAGATTTAGTTCCTAAAATGCTCTGCAACTTAGTAATGAAAGCAGTGGCCAGGTAAATACACACTTAGCTGTCAAAAACAAGGTTTCTGAGAGGCACCAGAGAAATGCATCTGTAATAATGCAGGAGTTCCCCACTATGGAATTACCAGTGTTAAGAGAGCAACTTTCTGGGCATTGGAAACCCTATCCTTTACCAGGCCTTGCATTTCCTGTGGGAAATCCCAACTCTATTTGAAGGAATTCATTCCAAATGTTCTGGTGTCAGGTCAGATCTGTATTAGGAAGCTAAAGTAAGCACTGCTTGTTAGAAATGTTCTCCCTTAGAAACAGTTGGTTCAAATTCCTACATGGTCCTGATAGATACTCTTCTCTGCACTCAGGCTGAATCATTCAAGAGGCTCTGCAAAGGGAGGTAGCACAACCCACTCATGTTAATGAACCAAACTTCTGGTCAGAATCCAGAAAAAATTATGGGTGCATGCAACATTTTTCTCTTCCAAAGCTACTTTTGTTCCTTTACATGACAACACTGCTGGTCTTATTGAAAAAACCTTGCCTGCCAAGACACAGTTTGAGTAGTAACAGTAATTTCCACATGGCTTCTGATGGTGCTAATCTAAGACCACTAATCATATAGTGTTTTGTTTCTATATCACTAAGTTTGATATATGAGGTAGAATATAAATATTCTTGCTTCAAGCAAATGATTGTTTTTAAAGCTCTGCGGGAATTGAATTTTTTTAAATCATATTGGTGTAATATGAGTTTTCATTTCATCCTAGAATACATTTCTAAATTTCATTTGAAATTACAGAAATCACAGAAAATATTCCGTTCTAAAATTTAAACATGCATTTGAAATACCTGATATGGCTCACTTGAAGTTAATTTTGGATCACTCAGATGAATTACTTTGATTTTTATTAAAGATTTGCCTGTTATATACTCTTCTTCCACTTTTTTAAACAAACATACAAAAGACCTCCAATACAAACCCCACAACACTGAAATTTAAATAATCCCTAGGGTACTTGTGATATCAGCAGATCAGCAATTCCCAAAGGCAAAGCAGCCCAGCTGAGGCATTTTGGCAATTTCTACCTTTACTGCAGACTGTTACTTGTTATCAGGACAAGGTCTGTGATGCAACAGCTGCACAACTCTGACTTCATCTGGGTGAGCAGCAGTGCAACATCTACACCTCAGAAAATATGCTAAATTGAATTCCATGTGCAGCTGGGTGTAAGCTCCCTCTGCTCTTAAGAGACGCAGCTTTACTCAACAGTCAGGTCAGGTGCCTCTTGCTAGGCAAAGATGAGCTGAGGAAATAATGAGCCTTCTGTGACCAAGGAATGCTTCTTCCTCCACATGTTTTCCATTGCTCAGTTCCTGATGCGTTTCGGCTTTCTAGGAGTCCTTCACAGTTACAGTAATTTCTCTCCAGAATCAAATTTAAACCAACCTGGCAATTCCCTCGTCATTTTTTCCACAGTAGCCTAGAAGTACATATGACATGTTCAGCACAGACAGATAAAGCCACTCCAGCCGAGCCACCAGCATGGCACAGGCAGCCCTTGAACAGAAAGTTCTTTGCTGTGAAGCCAGAGAAGAATGTAGGTCAGCATAATAACTAACGTTTGACCTACACTTTCCTCTGGTGACAGTAATAGGCTTAAGGATTGTGATCCTGATGCCTTTGGAAAACCTGTTTTGTGCTTGGTGGAAACAAAGTAGAAGTTCAATTAAAAGAGATGAAACTGTGGTAGCAACACTGCCTAGAAGGAAACAGATGAAGATCACTGATTTACAGGCTATTGCTGGGCTCAGCTTCTCTTCTAGAAAGGACTCTGCTATTTTAATGTATGAGCCCAAAGCCAGCTTCTAAAATATTTTCTGCAAGAATGAAAAATCCTTCTGACACACCTCATCAGAGATAGGACCCTGGCTTTAGAAGGACTGTCATCTGGGACACTGCAGCCACCACCCATGTTCCCATGGGATGAAACACAGGGTAAGTTTGTTTTTCCATTCCCATGCTGGTAATTTTAATGCTTTTATTTTCTGGCAATCAAAATATATCAGCATTTATATTTGGGGGCATTTTTTCCTAATACCAAGTGGAGTATGTTAAATTTGTGACACCAAAAATATTGTGTAGTTTTTAATTTCTTCTATTTGTTTTCTAGCACTTGTTGAAAAGAGGAACATCACCTTAAAAGTCAGAAACAGGAAAGGTCTGAATACTATGTTTTGTCCTCCATTCTCAGCTGTTCACCATCATCCTTCCAGGTATCCTCACACACACACATCAAGTTGTACTTTTAAGAACAGTTCTGGTATGTTCCTGTCACAAGGGAATGTAATGGCTCTTATGTTCTTGTATGGTGGTATAAAATTCTACCCATCCCTTTCTTTTTCTCTAAAAGTCCCCTGAGGTCTTTGTTTGGCTTTGGCTGGTCTTTTCCTCTTCAGTGGCATAATACCTTGATCAAGTTCATCATTTACAAGACAGAAAAGCTCTCTGAATTCTTTACTCTGATATGAGATATAGAAGGTGTGACCATATGTGAAGGGGAGGTCTCAGAGTCAGCACCTTTAAAATGCTTCATCAAGAACAACAGTACTACAGAGAGCTGTGAAATATTTGAAAGGAATGATATGAGTCTTTCCAAAACCAAAGCAAAGACAGAAACTTGACCAGATGAGTGCTGTTCCATGAATGAAACATGTCATCTCATTTATATGACAGTACAAATATTGCCAGAGAAGTTATTTATCAAAATCAGATGGACAAAGTATTTCAAGGTTATTCACTGTACCTGTGGATTGGCAAAATAAATACTTCTGCTTTTCTTTCAGATTACCTTTAGCTAGAAGAACAAAGAACAATCTAACACTCTTGTAGATAGAAATGTCATGAACTTTTCCCTTGGCTGTGTATAGAAACACAGACACAGGAAAGGGTCTGGACTGGCCCATGGTGGCAGCTCACACACAGGGCAGCCCCTGAAACACAGGGCTGGATTCATGCCCAGCCCCACAGGGATGCTCATCTCCTCTAAATCTTTCTAGTTGAGGATGTTATTCTAGTTTTCCTAAGAGAGGCTGGAGGCTGTTGGCAGAGGATTAGAAAAAAAGAAGGATAAATTATGCCGGATTCAGAAAGGGATCGATTCAGCCTTCTGCTTTTCTTGAGCAGCCTCTAGAGTTGGGGCTCCTGTAGAGCTAAAGCTTAATTCTAAAGCTTTTTTTTCCCCCTGGCAGAAGGTCTGTGAGCCTGCACTCCCAGCACTCCCTTTCTCCCCCACAGAAGCCTTCAGACCCTGACACAGGCAGGTGTGTTCAGTCTGCAGGGCTTATAAAGCTGATCCAACATCAAGCTCATCTGATTTTCCTTTTAAATAAGGAGGTGAATGAAATCTGAGATTCAAATATCCTCAAGGTATGGGTCTCAAAAGTCAGACCCAGAGCTTCTGCCCACCTCTTGGCTTTGCTACAATGTCACAGTAGCATCTCAGGGTTTAAAACACGGCATGCAGTATATTACATTAATTCTGTATGTGCATACATATGAAGATATTTATAGCATGGGAATGATTCATGAAAGCAACCACAAATTCCTCTGTAAACATTTAGGAGTTGTAATTAAAGTAATTCGAAATATTAATTACTTTACAGAAGCCATGTAAGATGCAAAATCCATATTACAGTTATTCTGTCACAATTTCGAGCCCCTTGAATTAATTTTACTCTGGAAACTCCTCCAGCCTATTTGCATCATTTTACACTCTGAACTCGCTGTCTAGACAGACATTCTTCACTTGACTTGCAGTGCTATCATAAGCCATTTTGAATTACAATTTCATATAAGCAAGGCCTAAAATCAAATGTTCTGGATGCATTTGAAACTTATATAGTGAATAATGAATGGTTGGACTAAGAAACTGTGAAATACAGGTCAAGTGTAAGATGCTGTGAGATATCTAAATAACTAAACATTTTCAGATTTCTTTGGACTACTTTAATTCACATCCATGATGGCCTTTCTTTTGCTATTTACTGTTCTGCCACTGCCCCACTCAAGTGATATAATAAAAATTACAGAAAATATATTCAAAATTAATTTAGAATCCTTAAAGTTCCTAAAGCAGTAATTCCTCAAGTCTTAGATTCCTGTAACTGCTTAAGAAACAAAACAGAGAAAAAAACATGAGAAACAAAACTGGTCATCCTTAAAAAATTAAAAATAAAATAACAAAGCCTGTGTTTTGATTCTAAGGGAAACAAAAATAAAAAGTGCTTATGTCACAAATTATGTTTGTTAGCTGCAGCATATTTATCATACCAGGTTTAGCTTTTATACCAATAAGAGTTGAAGTATATCTTTCTGGGAAAAAACAAAAAAAGAAAAGTTTACTGCAAATATATACTTTTTTTCCCATTTTCCTAGTAACTGCATTACTGATGAGAGAAGACTGTTAAAAAATTTGGAATTTATTTGGCTAAGTACTTTTAGGCTATGTTTGTCTGGCAGGGTTACTTGGGAGCTCTTTGTCCAGTGATGTGTGTTGAGAGTAATATATTTTTCATTTTCTAATTTAACAAAAAAAGATTCCCTATGATGACATTAAACATTATTTTAGATTAAATGAGTGAGAGAACTTGTCAGAATTGCATGAAAAATTGTATAAATTAATGTCAGTTATCCATCTGCCATAAAGTGTAGCTAGGTGGCTTTGACTGAGTACTTTCCCATCTAAGAGTCAAGTTATTTCAGTCTAAGAATACATCACTGCTTTTATTACAGAGTTCCAAATTCTCACAAATTCTCTTCTTTGACATTTTAAAGTTTTTTATTGAAGTTTTAAGAGGAAGTTTTTTATTTCCAGAAGAAACACTTTCTCTTCAAATAACTCTCACAAAATGAAGTACAAAAGGCTGTACAACAGAAAGCAGAAAAAGGCCAAACACAGGGCTTGATGTGTTCTGGAGCAATAAAGAAGGAAGACTGCAGTCAGGAGAAAGCAAAGGGATTAGTTTTGCTTGAAATATGTTTTGATGAATTTTTCATTGCAGTTTCTCTTTCTTGTCAAATTTACAGATTCTAATTCTTTCTGGACATCCATCTTCTCAGAATACTGGAGTGAGCACAACGTCTGTGAGTGGTTGCAGTATTGCTGTGAGCACTACAAACTAGACACCAAAAGCATTTCATTTTCCCACTTCAATATCAATGGCTTGCAGTTTTGCAACATGACCCAGGAATAGTTTGTGGATGCTGCAGGCCTTTGTGGAGAATACTTTATTTCATCTCACAGAACAGCAGGAGGCATGGTTAGTGTTCCAGAAATCAAACTCAAAACATAAAGCATTGCATTTTTGTGTGAGTTTAACAAAAAATGTGGAATCCACATTCCTGAGCACCGAAAAAAGGCAAAATACAGAAGCCACTTAGATGCTGCATGAGTGTGCAGAAATAGGGCAGGCAGACAAAAATCTACTGCAAGTTTTGGCCTCATAATCACACAGTCCAGGCTCATCTTTGCAGTCAAATCTCCAAAGAGACACAAGCTCTACTCTCTCCTTTGGTTTTCTACCCAAAGTGGTCAACCTGAATGCTCCAAGGGAGGTTTGAATTCTGACAGGATATAGAAAGACACAACACATTGTTATTCCTATAACTCAAAGTCATGAAGATTGGCCTGCCTCTTAAAGAGGAAGGGAGAAGTTTTGTTTGATGGTATTATTGTGAATACTGCAGTCGTAATCCACCTCATTAGTAGTATGTTTAATGATGCACTTGAATGAAAACACTTTTAATTTACTATTTTCAACCTTGTCTTGGAAAATGTATTTTTGCCTAAATGAGCTGAGATTCCAAAACTAAGCAATTGATAGTTCTGTGTAAATGAAACAGAAGCACAATTGCTGCTGTAGATACCCTTTCTAGCTATTCACTCCTGCCAAAGATCAATTAGTGTTCGTGCCAAGCTTTGGCAATTCTACCCAGCTCCATTGTGGTGATATGAACAAAAGAGTTTCCACTAAGAAGGGAATTTCAGAAGGTCATTTCCCTATGCCCTAGCAAAGAGAATCTGAGGAGCATTTTAGCTGCTCAAATCCCTCAGCAGCTCAAGTCTTCTCTGGCTTAGGGGAGTATTTGACCAAACTGGAGTTTTATGACTGCTGGAAAAGGATTAAAGGCTTAGGCATGCAAGTCCTGGAGGATCTCGTGGGAGCTGACACTGCCAGCGGCTCCCAGTGGCGAGCACCTGCTTAGTCACAATGAGCTGGAATTTATCCATCCCTCACTGGTCCACTACCCACCTTTGAACTGCCCAGTGGGGAGTGGAGGTTGGCAAGGCAGAATGAGCAGTAGAGGGTGACCCGGGTACCCAGTGAACAGGGAGGGGCAGGCTGCAGTTGAAACAGGATCACTGACAGACCGGGAAGATCAGAGGCAAAGCAGTAAAAAAACAGCTGGACAAGCTTCATCAAACTGCAGCAGGGATGTGCAGCAACTGAGACTGTTGCCAATAGGACAAGTAAGGCTGGGAGAGGTGAGCAAGACTAGAGACTATTACAAGAACAAAACAAGCCTGTGTTTAGGTTGGCACTGCTCTGCTGTGGGGCTGACCGTCATCACTTTCTTCCACACAGTGTTCATATATCATGTCAGAGAGGCCATTCCGAAGGCAATTATTAAATGTAGGAGATAAGGAAGTTATTAAGGGAATTAAATAATACAGAGCTGTGAAGAAAATCTCATTAAGAAAATTAACTTTTTATGGTCTGTGGAAAGATTGGACACTTGTCAGGGAACAGACTACAACAGCTCATGAGTATCCACCTCATGAATGACATAAGGCTGTTAGGAAAGACAGTGGTCCAGCAATGCCACATACTTACTGCAACACAATCAGTTAACCAAACCATGGCTGCACAAGCAGGCTTAGTTCTAGTTTTTCCTAGTTTTGTTAAGTTCCTCGAATGCAGATTTATATATGCAGGTATTTACTTATGTTCTGGGAATGTAATTACTCCTTTAAAAGGTGGTACTGTCCTAAAGTTGTGAAGATCTGATTTCCAGCATTAGAGATGATTTTTAAGTAGGGATAGGAGGGAGGGAAGGCTGCAGGAGTAGTCTTCAAGACACAAGGAGCTGAATGAGAAAGAACTTGTGAAGAAAAGGAGAGAAACTGTGATACAGATGATGGCAAAAATGAAGTGCCGAGAAACCACAGGGCAAAGAAACAAAACACATGAATCACAAGAACAGACACACACAGACACAATGCAAAGGGTAAGAAAAATATCCCAAAAGTTAAAAAAAAAATAAACCACTGATGTATTCCCCCCAATTCCCAAGTTTTCAGGATAGTTATGAAAGTTATGTCAGGAAAGTTATGAAATAGTGGAAGTCCTGACATAGCTTTCATAACTATCCTGAAAACTTGGGAGCTGGGCGGGTGGTTATTTTCTTCATGTTTTTTCTATAGCTCGTGAGGTACTGTACTGGGAAACATTAAATTCTGCCCCATTTCACTACTTTTTAAAAGAAAATGTTTAGATACATTACCCAGCTAGGTTCTTATACTTCAGAGTAACATTTTCTTTCATTTCATAAGGAAAACCTTTCTTGATCCGTTGTAGCCTGAACCATTGCATATGACAGATACACTAGAATTCAGTATAGAAACCAAAATGACCAATTCAAACCTCTCTATTTGTCTGGATTGAATCTGTCCAGTCAACCAAGTTAAAAAGTAAAAAAAATCCTATTTTGAATTACTTACCAAGCAGCTATCTTCCTTGTCTATTAATCTCATCTATGCAAATTTATCAATCCATATATGTGTGGCATATTTAGTTTTTTGAGCCAAAAAACATTCACTGCAATTATTTATCAGTCTTCTTTGTGCTGTATTGAGGACTTGCAATTGCTCACAAGAAATCAGTTTTGTTAGATGACAGAATGAGTATAATTTTTATTACAAATAATTTTCAGGGAAAATATTCACTTCACTGAAATCCAAGTTAATTTTCTACTTTTCATGCATGTAAGTTTGAATTTTCCTCTACTGACCCTTTTGAAGGTGGATTCGAGTAATCTTTGCATTTGGAAGAAGGAGTTCTGGAAAGGCTATAAGCATTTGCTGAAGTAGATTAATTTTGAAATGCAAATTATTATTTGTGGCTATGTTTCTCTAGAACTTTTGCCCACATCTATGCAACCATAGTTTTAATTCTTCAAAGCAGTCTATGACATACAATTTTACATATACCAGTAACAATTAATGTGCAGTAAGTGCTCTCAGCTGCTCTCTACCTAAACATCACAATAAATAATTGGTTAGAATGAAACATGGTATATGAAAATTCTGTTGTGATTTTGAAAGCATCACAGCTGTTTTGTAGTTTTTACTGACACTGTTTTTTACACACTACAAATTAAAGCAACAGCTGTAAATCCATCAGCAGTTTTAGGCTAACCAGAGGTGGCTTTCAGGGCTCTGATCTTGCTTTCCAGTGGATTTCTTTACAGCATGTTATTCCACATAACCTCAGTTCATTGTTGAGTTCCTTTGTTCTTTAGCCCTAGAGGTCTTATTTTTGAAAATCAGAAGACTGTGGCCATGCCTGCAATAGCAGTTGTGTTTTTATAGGAAGCATTTGGTTTAAAAACTGGAATTATCAAGTTAAGTGCTGCTTCAATAGCATTTTAGGTTGGTACCATATTCCACAGGGTTAGAGGACAACGCCCAGCGTGGCTCTTACTGATTGTACACCTGCATCATGTCCTGGCTTCATCAGTTACAAAACTCAGAGAATTAAGGGGGATGTGGGGGACAAGAGGTAGAGAGAATGGGGGCAGGAGGGTGTCACACTCTATAATGTGTTCATCTCTTACCTTCCGTGTCCCTTTCTGTGTGGATCTGAGAACCAAGTGCCATCCTCTGTACCCCATGAGCCTCTGAGTGCCCTTCTTCACAACCCAGGGACCCCCATGTACACTTTTGTTCACTTTTCTTCCCTCAGACCGCTTTCTGTGGAGACCTAGAGCCAGCAACAGCTCTCTGTCCTGGAACCTTTTTTTGTGGGGAGCAGCCGCTGGACATTTTCCATTTTGGAGCTCTGTTTGGTTTGATTTGGTGCCAGGGTACATTTAGTGTGCTAGGCAAGAGCATCGCCCCATCTAGCGGTGCTGTGGAACAGGGACAGCAGGAATGTAAGGGCCAGCAAGATCTGTCTCTCCTGACAAATATTGTGTAGTAGCAGTGCCTGGGCTCTATCCATTTTGGAGCTGGGCTCTGATGAGAGTGAATACTGAGACGAGTAAATTTAGGTGGGAAGGAAAGCACAGAGTGCCAGTGTTGCTCATGCTGTTTATAGGCTGCATGGGAAGGTGAAGGCAAAGGAAGAGTTTTCTGTCTGGGCCAATTTTGTGTAGGAGCAGTCACTGGAGGTTTTCAAGCTTGGAGCTATGTTTGTATTTTAGAGAGTGTCATCGTACATTTAGTTGGCTGGACAAGTCCACTGTTCCTGGAATTATTTTCTGAAGTGTCCCACCAACACTGGGACTATATGCCTTCCTTCCCACGCCCATACTCTCACTCTGGAGCCCAGCTCTAAAACCGTAAATGTTCAGTGGCTGCTCCCACATTAAAGGTGACTGGACATAAAGCTGCTGCTGGCCTTCCACTTCCGCTTGTAATATCCCCACAGCCCTTCCCCCCACACCATGCCACACTCCATGTGCCCCCATCCTGCCAGAGTGAACACTTGACCGAGGTTTCTGGGGCTCTGCTGTGGGGAACTGGGAGCTGATCCAGCAGGGAAGCCTTGTGTGACTGTGTGAGTGCAGGGAGTCAGGAGGGGCACCCATGGGATCACTGGAGCCACCCTTTGTGAGGGGACCTCAGTCCCAGGAATTAAAGTCTCTGGAGCTGGTAATGTGACTGCCAGAGTGGCTGCTGACTGTCAGACAGGAAAGTTTCCTAACAGCAGGTTATGTGGGAAGAGGAGCACATAACCACAGTGCTTGTGGTGCAACTTATGGCTGCAGGGCAGAGTGAAGTCCAGCAACAGCCTTCTGTCCTTCAGCCTTTTGACATTTTCTGGTTTGGAGGTGGTCCCTCTCCAGAGTGACCATTGTGATGATTTAGTTGGCAAGGAAAGTGCATGGCTCCCAGCCCTGGTGGTGCAGTTGACAGTCTAAAAGGAAAAGGTGCCAGCAATATCTTTTTGTCCTGGAAACTTTTCTATGCAAACAGTCTCTGGATGTTTTCAGTTTTTGAGCTGGAGTCTGCTGAGAGTAAATAACGTGATGGTATATTTCGGTGGGAAGGAAAGCACATATCCCCAGAGTCACTAGTGCAGACTGCATGGAGAAAGAAGGTGAGCACCAGCTTTCTGTTCTGGCACTTTTTGTGTGGGGGCAGTTGATGGACTTCTTCAGCTGTGAGCTGGACTTTTCCTGCAGTGGAAGTATGATATGAGATGGCACATTTTTTGAGAAGCAGAGTGCACAGCCCCAGATTTCGTGGTACAGTTAAAAGGTGCAATGGAAAAGTGCTGATGAGCAAGAGCTGGCTCTTCGCCTTCCCGCGATGCCATTCCAAAACACCACTAGATGGTGGTATGCATCTGCCTAACAATCCAAACACACCCTGGCGCCTTTCCACAGAGCGCAACTGCAGCTCCAAAAATGAAAAAGTCAGGCAAAGGTTCCCCTACAAAAGGAGCCAGGATAGAAAGATGTTGGTGGCATTCAGTTCCCCATTGCAGCCCATAAGGTGCATCACCAGCATTGGAGACAAACATTTTCTTTCCCACCAGCAGTTCATCCTTCCAGGTTTGGACATAAACAGTGTCTCCTGATTGAAAGCTGTGGACAGCCACCCACAAAGGAAGGGAGAGTCCACAGGTTGAGATACCATGCAAAAAAAAAAGGACAAAACCCATGAGAGACATAATAGATAATTTCTTAACTTATCTTCATCATTCACGTGCATTTGATCACCTTTCACCACCACAGTGTTAATTGGATGCAATCTGCCATACAGAATTTCAAAGGGCATTACTCCCTCTCTAGCACATGGAGTAATCTGGATTCTCAGTAAAGCAATAGATAATACATCTACCTAAATTTTGAAAATTTATCTTAACAGTCTGATTCGACCTTTCTGCTTTTCCATTCGATTGTTTTCTCCAAGGGGTGTGCAAATGCCCATTAAACCAAAGGAAATTGGACAATTCCCGAACCACCTCTTTGATGAAATGTGGTCCATTGTCTGAAGGTAAACCCTTTGGAATTCCAAATCTAAGAATTATTTATTTTATTAAAATTTTTAACAACCTCCCTGGCTCAGCTGATACAGCAATGGAAAGCTTCTGCACATCCTAAGAAAGTATCAATCAGAGCTAGCAGATCCTTGTAACATCAACATTTATATAACTCAGAGAAATCTATTAGCCAGTATTCACCTCGAGCTATTCCTCCTTTTTCCACTCCTACAGGGAATTTAGGATTATTTGCACGGCAGATAGATTTTCTAGTGGCTGTGAGAACTTGTTGATTCAAAGTGTAAGATTCAAAGCTCACAGGCAGCCAACCATAATGCCACAAGCCCACAGTAAAAAACACTTAAAAGAGTAAATCTGTTTCCATTGTCTTACTAACTGGGGTATCCCCAAAGCAGAGGCACTCACAGGCACTTGCTGAACTTGTCCATGCTAGAGCCTCACTGCCCTGCTATTCATTCTGCTTTATAAAGGATTATTCCCAGCTGCACAGTCACTTGAGCTATTGACAATATTCCTCACCTTTAACCCATTCCTTCCAACACAGAGTTATCCACCAAACTGCAGAAATTTTTTTCTTTTTTGAATGTCTCAATATTTCTGCCAGTCAATCTTCTTTCATTCACATATTGGCATGGAATTATGTTATCATTACCTAACCATTGCTCCAGATCTTTTGCAAATACATTACCAAACAGAGTAGAGCTGTTTCTTGATCTCTGTGGTAGTACTGTCCAGCACAGCTGCATCTTTATTCTCATTGCTGGATTTCTACTCATCTACCAGAATGCAAAAAAACTCATCTTCTAAGTCCATAATAGTCAAATAAGTACTTTCTCATTATTTATTTGATTTTCATTTGGATTATTGCTCTGAAATATTGCACCAGCCTATGCTCTTCAGAATGAGCCTTCTTTACTGGGAATATAGAAGTATTAAATTCAGATTGACACTTAGCATTTAATACCACATCCAGGATGTTATTCTCAGGTTCCTCCAAAATCTGCTTCATTTGTTAACAGGATCAAGCCTTCCATGGCTTTTCTTATGGGATCTGCAACCATGCAGAATTTCCCAGCTGTGTGAGAATTTAACTTACATAAAAAAATCACATCCTCTTTATCTATCCCTGCCCCAATGTTATATAGTGTGAAAAGGAGGGAACTAACATTTTCACATCTTCTGGCTCATCCCCCTACAACACATCACAACACACCTTGCAGTTTTTACTCCTCCTCAATACATGGCATCAGCACAACTCCACCTGAATCACACCAATGCTCTGCTTCTCCCCTGTCACCTACTCAGCCACCAATGCCATCATCAGAAGCTGCAGAGCCCTGCTCCCACACAATCACAACAGAGCCACCAGTGACACCGCACACACCTGCCAAACCCAGGATTTCCATTCATACATAAGCAGCTATTATGTTCTGTGGGGACATCACAGGCAGCCATACAAGGCATGGAAAGCACCCCTGTCTGAAGTGCAGAGGAAGAAAGGTTAGCAACAACTTTGTCTCCTGGCATTTGCTGAGGGTTTTTTCAGTAGCAGATGCTGCATGTTTTCAGGTTTTGTGCTGTAATCTGCTCAAAGTAAATAATGGCAGGGTATATTGAGGTGGAAAAGAAAGCGCACAGCATTGTCTGTGTAGTTTGTGGGCTGCAATGCAAAATTGAAGGCCTGCAACTGCTTTTTTCCCAGATACCTTTTGTGTCTGAACAGCCACCAGACATATTCAGTTTTGGAGCTGCAGTTGTGGTGGGTTAAATTGTGCCATGGTGCACTGTCAGGCAGCTGCTTATCCCCATCCGGTGAATTTGTGGATGGGCAAAAGGAGCAAGGTAGAAGCCAGCAGCAGCTTTCTGTCCTGGCACTTTTTGTATGGAAGCAGTGCTTGAAAGTTTTTAATTTTGGAGCTGGGTTCTGTGGAGTGTAAAATAATGTGATGGTTTATTTCCTTTGGAAGGAGAGTGTTTAGCCACAGTGGCAGTGGTGTAATTAATAGGCTGCAAGGCTAAAGAGGTGAGCAACACTCAGCATTTCCTAGGACAAGGTTGTTGAATAGAAAGCACTAGGAGATAGAGCTGCTTGGGAAGACACACCAGGCATGCAGCAAGTAAATTACAACAGCTTGAGACTGGCTCTAGTGTTTTGTGGCACGTGTCAGTCTTGCTCTTCCTCTTTTAAAGCTTGCCAGGTTTTGTTTGTCACCTGTGGGATTTTTCTGTGTTATAGTTGACTTTGTCCGGTTAAAGTGAATTAAATGTTCCTGGCAGCACTTAAGTACTTCCAGGGAGTAGATAACTACATAGTTCCTGTAGTTCATAAACACACCTCAGTTTAATAAGTCATCAGTTACAGGGAATTCTTGCACAATTTTTTGCCTTTAGAGCTAAGTCTGAGTGTGTCACAGCAACTTTTCCTGTACTTCGATCTCTTTTGCTTCTTATCCCTGTATATAGGTGAAAATTACTTCTGAAAATTAAGTGGTGGTGGCATCTAGCAGAGAAAGGTATTTCAAATACCAGACATGCACTAAAAATACACACTCTTTGAATTCTGTCTAATTTCTCACTCCTGTTAGTGGGATCAGTGGTCTTGTAAGTCGAAGGCCAGGTTCTACTCTCTAATGTTGCACAGCCTGAAAGGAGGCTTTAGTATAAAAATCACAGATGAAAGTAGTTGTTTGAGCATGGGTGTCACTCAGATGGAAGGCCTAAAAACCGTAAAAGTGAAAAGTTCAAAAACCATGTTTTGGTTTAATGCTGCTCTTGTTGTTACACATCACCCAGCATGTTAAGGACTTATTCTCCTCTGCAGCAGCCATCAAAATGCAGGTTCGTCTCCAAGCACATGAACACTGACACAAAATGCATGTGCAAATGATTTGCATGCTTTGCTGGATTGGAGCCAGAGGCTCAACCCCCCACAGTATCGACTTCTTGTGGGAAGATGAAGGATCTGCAACTGATTTTGGTTCTGTCCTTGATAAGATCCTATCACTACACGTGGAAAGGACCTGCCCCAAGAGTCAGACAGGACTATGCTTCTTTAAATGTCACCAGGATGCAGGTGCAGTAAGTACAATTAACAATTCTGATGAAATGCTGAGATTCTTTAGCCTGTGTGTGCACTATGATCTAGAAGAGCATGAATGTGCTTGAATGTGCAACTTGGCATAGTCAAGACAATCAGCTGTCAGAGGCAGGATCTCAGCAGGCTAAGTTAGCAATCTTGCAGTGTGGGTGTAAATCTTTCTACAGTAGAGTTTCTTCACCCAGCAAGTCAATGTCTTTCACAGAGAGTCGTATGGGAAGTTCACCCTAGGCTCCCAGGCATTCCCACACTATGTCTCTAGCTATAAGAGAAATAAGTATACTAGGCTGCATTTCAAAGATGACTTCCTCAAACTGCAGGTATTTCTTGGGATGCCCTGTCATTCAAATGAAATAAAATGAGTCACTGCAACTTTCTTGCTTCGTTATGGTAAAAGATTTTGCTTTAAATCTGATGTTATGAATCACTTCATTTTCTAATTAAATGTTTCATTATTTCAGTTGCTGTATAGACACAATGCAGATTATAGTCAGAAGACCAAATCTGTAGCTCTAACCCCCACAGCAGAACGCTTCCCTCACAATGGAAGAAATGGAGTTAACTGTGCTGTGGTCATCAGCAGGAGCAGGCAGGCAGTATCTGGCCATAAATAAATATTACTGGAGCAACTTATTTGAGAAGGAATCTATCTTACATCATTTTAGGTGTCTTAGAATTAATTTTTGAGTGTAAGATAAGTGTTGTGGGCTTCTCTCCTAGCCCTGGAGAGTCATTGCAATGCCTGTGGGGCATGTTCCAGCTGCCTAGAAAAAGATGTGTTGCCACTGCTCACAGAAGGACCTGGGATCAGATTTAGTGGATTGAGTATCAGAGAGACACCATGAGGTAAGAAAAACTCTGTCATGATGGCAGATCAGAGCAAGTGCCTGGATGTTGGCGAATTTTCACTAAATTCAGTTTCTCAGCCTAAGAAACAACACCTTGGCTTTGCATACCTTCCCTTTCTAAAGCAGGAGGTTTCCCACTTTAACTTTTTTATTCAGGCTTCCCTGAATAAACTGTGCTTTGTACTTCTGAGGCAGAAATCATAAACTCCCCAAAAACATGAAAACACCAGTGCTCTGATTAACCACTGCAGCCCAGGGTCTGGGGCTGTGAGAAAAACCTCTGCCACCCTGGACTGCCACTGAGAGCTCTGGCACCAGCAGTGATGCTTTCTCTAGTGATTTTCCCAGCCAAGCACATAGCTTCATTTTCTTTTTCTTTACATTTTGTGAACAACTTGATCAGTTGTTAAGCCACTTCCACCATGACTGGTTGTTATTTGGTGAGATTTTGCTGAACAAGAAGTGATTGAGCCACACTTGTCCACTTTTTCTCTCAGCAGGCTGAAATGTAAACACCAGCATAGGTGATAGTGTCCTAGCACCAGTATTTACAGAGAGAGAAATAAATAAGTTGCTAAACTTCATGTATCTTGTCCAGTTCAAGAGTCCATTTTGGGCAAGGGTGCCAAGTGTTTTTGTGCCTGTGGCCTTCTTTTGAAACGACAAGCTGTTTGAGAAAGACTCCCTCTATTTGTCCTTGCCACTTGTTTTTAAAGGATGATTCAAAGGTCTCTACTCTCTCTTGACTACTGCAAGAATCCCTGTGAGGGAGGGGCAGGGTTGGAGAAACGTCTGAATTTTCCCAGTAAAGTCAGGTCTTATATCTGATGTTTACCCTACAGGCACAGTGCTGTACCCATAGCACATGTGCAGCAGCACACGCTGTAATATCCATTACTTAACACACCTGGTAAGGAGCATGGCCAATGACAGCATCCCACATGTGACACTCCAGGCAAGGACATCTTTGGTGGCCAATTGCCCTTCATGCTGTGCTGGAATCCCATGACACTGACAGGTGACATCTTTGCTGGAAGGCTGCAGGTACAATGTGGAAGGTCAGTGGTGAGCTCACAGGGCTAACACTGTTATCAATGTAGTCACCAGGTATTAGAAGAAGATTATGAAGGTGTGCACACTGTGAGAAAAATTGAGATTTTGCAACCTCACCTCTGTTGAAGCATGGTTATTGTTACTGTTATTGATATTATTGCTTCTGAAAAGTAGTGATGCATGTAGCCAGAATCCCCCCCACAGAAAGCTAGTGATGAAAGGGAGTGAGGGAAGCTAGCTGATACCTCCAAAGAGTCCAGTCATATTTGCATCAGTATTCATGCTGTTTGTACACTATCACAAGACGTCCAGCAAAACTGCACACTTCTATCTCTGGAAGTCATATCTAACTCAAATCCCACAAGAGGGGTGAGAATTGCAGATATCTGAGAGAAGCCAGCATTGTGCAGGGCTTTTCACCAAGATAAAAATGAACTAGTAAACCCCTTTAGCTTTCAAGGGGTTTTGTAGAAGTACACTCTGAAAAAGTATGAAAGCAGAGTAACTCTAAGTTTAGCTAATTTCTTAAGTGTAGTGATCCAAAACTATTTAAACACATCTCATGCTGGGATTTAAGAAAAATATTGATCTTCATGCAGGTAGTCTGCACTACTGAGAAAATGACGAAATAACAAAGGATCAGTCACAAAAATGATAGGATGAAAAAATGAATCCATCATTTCCTTCTTGTCTCCAAACAGATGAGCTAAAACACCTCCTCAAATATAGAAGAGTCCAGGGAAAGGTAAGGGTCAGACAATGTAAGGTCAATGGGTCATCTAATCAAATCCTGCTAGAAAGCAACTGTTCAAAAGGCAAGAAGAAAAATTTCACAAGGAGAAAAATAAGCAGTCTATGTTTTGTGTGTGCCTCTTCTTGGTAGCTACATTGCATTAAACCCTGAAGCGTATACTTTTCAAGGCCTTTGGTTATTATTTCTTTTAGCAACAGCCACATGACGGCACTATGACCTATTTCTACTGAACAAAGTGCTTGTCCAGTAACATATGCATTGATACTTGCACTCTAAAAACGTGATGTGACATAGTGCAGTACTTCACCAAGTTTTCAAAGTGAGGATCACTTTCCAATTCTGAATTAAATTCAGGATTCATGAAGTATGTTTAGGGACATGGTATCATGGCCTTTTAAAATGCCTTTACTCTAGAGCATGTAACTTTCCCTCATGCATCATTTCCAAAGTAATTTTCATGCAATTATTTCTAAAACCAAAGTCTGCCTGCATCAAATTCATGATTCAAATCATATTTTCTTCCTAGAAGCCACATAAAATCAGTCACTGGAGTGATTCTCACTTTGATGCAAATACTAGGCCTGCATAAGATGTCCTGGGGAATAGCACTCTACTGTTTTCATGAGCTTTGGTGGAAAGCAGTCTTTCCTTGCATTCCGTGATTTTCATAATATTGATTTTCTCCATTATTCTTTATTTTAAATCATTAGTCTTTGAAGGAGAGATGGAACTGCTGTCCTTTCTCTGACCAGCTGATTTTCTTTTATGTTATCAGAATACAAAAGACAACAAATTTCTCTGCCTTTGTTTTTAATAATTCCACATACCCATGCCTTTTTTTTTCTTAGCTGTTTTCCCCTTGACTCTAAACTGCAGATGTCACTCTAGTAATCCAGCAGTTCATCTGTGTGATTGCTGAATTCATTAGCTTCCCAGGCACAGTGCAAACTAGGCTGCTGCTCACACACACAGAGAGTGAGAAGCTCCAGCAGGGAGGACACGGGGATTTGCAATAGTCACTCCCTGGCTGACAGTATTTTGACCAGTAGCCTGGCAGACATGGATTACCTAGGAAGCTGACCTGCCTTCAGGTTCATAAATAGCCCACAATGTTGGACTGTTGTAATTGTTTAGGTCCCAAAAAACTTGTTTGTGAAACATGTTGATGACCTGTGCTTCCAGTCACTTTTACTTATCTGTTCTCAGCTCCTTACATGGTTACAACTCATGATTTAGATGCATGTAGGAAGAAATTGTGCCTTGCGTATGACCACAAAACTGAGCAGAATTACATGGACTAGAACCGTTTGGCCACAAACATGAACAAAGTCCATTGGATGCATAGGGTCACTCCACAGACCAGCCAAACAGCAGTAAAGGACTTGTGCACTTGGTTTACTTTCTGCTGCCCATCTAGCTATGACCTGAATTTAATTTTGGTAAATAGGTTAGTCAAATATTTTGCTTCCTGTAACATTATTATTCATTGGGATGGTTTGATAAACACAGGGGCATTAAATGTGACTAAATAATTCAATTTCTCCAGAAACTGAAAAATATGCACTTCTTAGCTGTTTACCCACAGACTCAGTCTTTCACCTGCACATGTTTACCACAAAATTCACTACTTCTGCACCCAGTACAAAACACCTTTTCCAGACTTGCTTTGCTTTTCATATATGTAGATACATCAATGTTCTCCAGAAACATTACATTACAAAAACATAAAGGCAATACATTTTGCCTATTAAGTGAGGAAGGAAGACCAATATGACAAATTGTTTGCTTTGGTAATTATTCAAGCTGGGCTAATAATTAAAAATAGCAAAGCAGACAACTATAGAGCAAAAAAACCCAACACAAAAAGTAACTCTTGAACCAATCCTTCACCTTTAAACAATTTTGTTCTCTAATGAGACCTTGGTGGTAAAACTAGCCATTGACTTTGTTGGTGTTAGTGTCAGTTTCTGGCGAGGGGCAAAAAACCCATCTTGCTTGATGTCGGATATTCCATGGCAGACATAAGGAAGTTTTGGGCTTCTAAGTTAAACATTCATGAGCAGTAACCAAGATCCTGGTTTGGAAACCACACATTTCTTCCTGGTAAGGATGTAAGAAGTTTCAACCTGTCGTCAGGGACATCAAAGTCAACAGAACACAATAGAAGAGGAGGAATGCTTTCTAATGTCCTGTCCCAATTTCTGAAGGATTTTTCCATCTTCTTACCCATTCAGCACTCTGTTTTGCTTGAGTTGGTAGTACTAGAGAAGCTAAAGGAAACACATCACTAATAAATTATGCTTTATTATGGCTGCAAATATAAGATAAGGAAATTCAACAGAAAAGGTACAAAGGTAGATTTTAATCATATGTGTACACTCTGCTTTGACTGAAGATGAAACGTGCATGCACTGCAAATCTACAGGGCCTTAAGATCTGTTAGTTATGCATTATACAGCTGAAACAAAGTCTAAAGAATTGAGCTCATCCTGCAGATTATTTATTCAAATTACTGGTGTGATCTGAGAGCAACTACAGCATAGAGAGTTTTTACTTTAGGATGAGCATTATCATGAAAATAAGCCTTCTTTCAGGACTGATGTTAGAATACTTTTACCTTTCCTGAAAGAGTGGTTGAGGAACAGAGTTTATAAACAGTAGCACTGTGGATCTTAGTTTGATTGCTGTGACCATGATGTTCAGTACTGGATATTTTATCTGTCTTAGTTCGGAAATAGCTCTGGCACAGATACTAGATGCCAAGAGAAGTTGGATGGGGGCAGAGTTGGTGTGATTCAAATTTCCTGTTTTTTCTGGGAGGTGTTCTGAAATGTAGAGCAAACAATCAGAAAGCTCTAGGCATGGAAGAGTATGTCCTCATACTCCATATTAAAGAAGGTATATCTGAGTGAGAAGGAAATCTAGTAAGGAAAATGTGTGGATGTGCTTCAGTCAGGTGGGCAGAGATGAAAGCTGAGGTTTGAAAGGAAACACTGGGCTACAGTGACACAGCAACGCTGTAACTTGTCCTCCAGAGAGTATTGCAAGGCTTGGAGGCTTTGTTTCATCAAAAACTGTGAGGAAAGAGAAAGAATCTTTTAATCCACTTCAAATCTTTTAATCCACTCATTATGTAGTATTATCCTGTGCATTTCTCATTCTGTCTAAAACAGCAAAACCAGGTGAAACAGAAGGACTTTTCACCTCCTTACTCCTCACCTGTACAGATGAGGTTTTTCACAGCCTTTCCATGTCCCTGCTTAATTTGAACTAAAGGAGGAAATCAGCTGATAATATCTGACTGTAAATTTGAGTAGCAAGGAATTGAACTCACTTCTTTCATTTAAAGTTTTATATCTTAATAGCAATTCAATCTACTTCGATCTCTGAAACCAGTCTGAGAACTACTGTAAGGCATATAATTGATACACCAGAAATCAAGCTAATAGTCAGAAAATAATTAATATTATTGTCCTTGCAGACCTAGGTGGTTAACAAATAGTTCTGCTTCCATCCAGGAGACTGCAGTAAAAAAAAGTACATACAGTGTCTGTGGCACAATGAGCAAAAAAATTCTGCAATGCGAACCCCTTCAGTTTTGGCTGGCATTTGAAGCTGTTAAGGAAATCTATGCATCAGTTTCAGAGTGACTGTTAGTCTGCTTTACAGATTTTCTATTGACAGTATTATTTTAAATATTTTATGAGTGGACATAAAAGTGTCTTTCCGAAAGTATCTGCCAGATCCACCAGTCTGAAAACCAAACCTCTAAATAACTTTCAAAATAATCTCTAAATACACCTCTAGTCTTTGCTACAAAAGATGGTGTATATTTTCAGGCCACAGAGTTTTCTTCCTCAGGGTTTTGCAGAGTCCAGGGAGTGTCACAAACACAACCACCATTAGGTTGCAACATTCACTGTGGCTTTTTCTTTAACCTTTAGTATTGTATTTTTGACTTGTTCCCTTACCTTAGAAAACTTCCAGATACATACTTTCTTTTCAAAGCTTGGCCAGGCTCCATTTTGCTACTATTAACATAACCTTAGGCACATGCTGTGAGGCTCATATGTAATACCCTTTAGGTCTGGGATGCCATCCATCTTCTCACACCCAGGATGGTGTCAGAAGATCTGCATTCTTCACTTAATTCTTCACTGTGAAGGACAAAGTCAGGAGCCATAAATACACAAAGAAACAGATAAGAAGTGAAATATCGGAAGGAGAGAAATTAAAACCATGAGATCTGAAAATCTGCATGTAATGCAGATCTATTATTTGCTGGGAGTGTTCCCACCAAATGGACTCTTGATCCATTTTTCTGAGTGGAGGATTCCCCTCTGAACTTGCCCAGCAGGGCTCTCTCTTCTGTGTGCTACAGCAGTGCTTTCACTCTGGTGTTACTGGTCAATATGTATTAAAAATAGT
The DNA here is from genome assembly GCA_013397245.1 of Thryothorus ludovicianus. Classification (NCBI taxonomy): domain Eukaryota; kingdom Metazoa; phylum Chordata; class Aves; order Passeriformes; family Certhiidae; genus Thryothorus; species Thryothorus ludovicianus. Next base: position 128,568 of record VZTB01015026.1, on the reverse strand, counting down.
ATGGAGAGACAGTGAACTGCTTGGAACATTGAGTCTGCAGATGTCTCTTAATTTCTTTTGCCAAAGATGCTCAGGCAGTTTTAGGAAATCCCGATGGGGTCTACTCATGGTTAGTTAATTAAACATTTAAACTTTCCTTAAAAAACTTGAGTACCTGCTCAGTTTATGGACATTTTGATCAATAGTGTATTAAATCTACACTTGCCCACTTCCTCATGGATATTGATTAGTGCTTGTGTTCACCAGGTTCCCCAGCCATCTCTTTGGAGATATTGTTACAGTAGGTGAGACTATCTCAGCTGTTCAACACAGTAATACCAGAGACTGGGGACATAACTGTGGCCATGGAGAATTGCTAGAGAGGATTTATTTCTACAGCAATAATGTGTTGCTTAGTAGTTAGATGGTACCTGCACTTTGCAGACAGACTGCAAAGTCTATTTAGTTTAACAGAGCACTTGTTTTATTTGGATTTAAACTCCTGTCAATAGTTTTGACATGTTTTGAGTGACCATTTTGCCATCCCTTAAAAACAAAATGCCTTTCTCACTCAAGAAAATGAATAAACTAAAAATGTTCTTGAAAGGATCCTGGTTAGGAGAAGACAGGCATATTTATTTTCCCAAAACATCTTTCTGTTGTTGCAATCACAGATGCACACCATATGTTCTGTGCCAGATCTGTCTATCACAGGGTAGTCTGATAACCCTGTTGACAACCCAGTTGAGTGAGGTTAGTTCTGGTTAAAAAAAGCAGCACAAGACATGGCAAGACACTCTGTTCTGCTTAACTATCTGTTGAATTGTTACTGCATCTTCATGAGAAAGTATGTAAGAATGGAAGAAGATGAAGCCAGCTCAAAGGCATTACTGTGCTGGCAGAGCTTTGTGTTACTCAGTATAACAACAGTGGATGAGATGGTTGATTCATACAGTGAGGGCCTGGGAGACAGGATTGGTCTGGAACATGTAAGAGAAGGAGGATGTGGCAATGCATGGGCAGCATTTGTGGTATATGAAACCACTAAATGATTTTCACTGGTCAGTAATGTGCACTACATAGTTTTGCAACATTTTGATACTGACAAAACATCTTGTTCCTTCTGGATATTGGATTTTGTAAGGACTTTCATAGAAACATCATATGTGCTGAGTTGGAAGGGACCCATCAGGATGATTGAGTCCTACTCCTGGCCCTATGCAGCCACCTCAAGAATCCCATCAGGTACCTGAGAGCAGTGTCCAAACACATCTTGAATTCTGTTAGGCTTGGTGCTGTGACCACTTCCCTGGGGAGCCTGTTCCAGTGCCCAACCATCATCTGGGTGAAGAACCTTTTCCAGACATCTAATCTAAATTTCCACCAACTCAGCTTCATGCTGTTTCCTTGAGTCCTGTCACCAGTCACTAGAGTGAAGAGATCAGTGCCTGCCTCTCCTCGTCCCCTCACGAGGAAGTTGTAACTGCAGTGAGGTTCCCCCTCAGTCTCCTCCAGGCTGAACAGACCGAGTGCCCTCAGCTGCTCCTCACACAGCTTCCCCTCAAGGCCCTTCACCATCCTCATGGCCCCTCCTTTGGGGTCATGTCATTTTTATATTGTGACACCCAGAACTGCCCCCAGCACTTGAGGTGAGGTTGTCCCAGGTCAGAGCAGAGGGGACAATGCCCTCCCTTGCCCACCTGGCCATGCTGTCCCTGATGTTCCCAGGACAGGGTTGGCCCTCCTGGCTGGCAGGGTGCTGCTGATTCAGATTCAACATCCCACAGACCAGGACCCCCAGGGCCCTTTCCACAGCACTGCTTTGCAGCATTTCGTTTTCTAATCTATACACACAACCAGGGTTGCCCTGTCCCAGGTGGAGAATCCAGCACTTGCCCTTGTTACACTTCATACAGCTGGAGATTGATTGACCATCTCTCTAATTTGTCAAGGTCTCTGCAAGGCCTCTCTGCCCTCCAGGGAGTTGACAGTTCTTCCAATCAGCACAGTTATTTGGAGAACAAATAAATTAACACTTTTTCTGCATTATCTCACAAAAGGTGGATGAGGCCATTTAGTGAGACTGCACTCATGTGTATGTGCACATTGTCAGGGCCCTGAGGATATTCCTCTCTTCACTTCTCCTGGGCTTTTGGCTGCCAGAGCTCTGGGCCTCCTTAGAAAAGGGTGCAGGTGTCTGTTTTTTAAATGAGCTGTTGGGAGGATCTGCTCTGCAGGGTCCCAGCGGGGCTCCCTGTTTAGCTTGGGAGCAGTTTCTGAGAGCGCAGTCTCATTTTCAGCACCTCCCTGAGCTGACTCGCAGCTGGATGTTTTCCACCTGGACAGCCTCCTGCTTGCCCCATTGCTGAAGACTCATCTAATGATCTGGCCAACCCAGTTTGCTGTCAGAGGACCTGTCCTGCTCATCTTGCTCAGATGCCACGGGAAGGTGCCAGGGAGGGCCCTGTCCGGCCTGCTTTGCCCTCACCCTTGGCTCCTGGCATACAACATGCATATTCTTTCTGTTCAAAGTTACAAAGTTACATTTTTGAGCTGTTCTTCTCTTCATTTTCTACCACCTTGTCTTGCCACTCAGGCAACCAGTGACTGTGGAACATTGACTTACCTGTGCTTACATTCTAACTATGAGCACTTTCATTTTTAGATGCTATGGGAGATAACATGAAAGGAAAAAAAAAAACCCAAGTGGTTTTAGTCCTATTCAAAATGAAGCTGCAGTGGTGTTTTCACTCACAAGCAAATTAGAAAAATATCTGCTCATGAAACTGAGACTGCAACCAATAAATTTGTGCTCTGAAGGTCTTGAATAATTCAATTTCAATTAGCAGACTAATTCTGTTATCTATATTAAACCACTTGACATAAGAAACTTGAGTAACTGAAGTTTGCTGTTTTGTTTAAATACATCAAAACAGAGTAACACAAAATTGCACTGGATAACCATGCCTCCAGACCACATCCAGGCTTGGGGTATAATAATTTGCCACATCTTAAAAATAGACAAAAGTAAAAAAAAATGCAAGTAAGAAAAGCTGTAACAAAGAAGTCATGCTGCATGTACAGAAACCAGAAAGTCCTGAAGGCCTGGGGTAAGATAACCAAGTATATTTAGGTCGAGAACTACATAACCATCATGGTAAACTGATACTATTTCAGTCTGACAAGACATGGATTATCATGACTTGTCATTGATTATTTTGATTACAAGGTTACAAGGATCAGAATTAATTAAAAGAAGTCTTACAGCACCAAGCACGTAGTAACTGCTGCTGATACTCATAATTTTTTTAGAAATTAAAAATAGGCCAATTAAGGGGAAAAAATTGAGTTATTTTGCTGAGCAGTGCAAGGTTGCTACAGAAACACAGGCCATGCTGCAGGCATGCAGAAAATTGCAATTGCAGCCATGGGTGTCAGAATCACCTTGTATCTTATCACCTTCTTAGCTGGAGAAACACCGTTAGCAGAAGAGATCGAACATTCCAGCAGTGCGTACTGCCACAATAAAAGGCACAAAATGTTCTGATCAGGCTGTTCTTACAGAAGTACCAAACTGGCTTCTGTGGGTTAATGGGTGAATGGAGCCTGACCTAGATGTCAGTGTCAGGACCAGTGGGAATTACCCTCAGGATTATCTGTGATGTTTAAACTTGCCAGCTAAACCAAGCCAAGTCAGGTTTAGCTAGGTTGCAATCATCGCAGCTTTACGTAAGGCAATAGTTTTCATGTCTTTACTAAGGTTATCAGCAGGGGGCTTAATCAGGTTAAAGTAAGCACTCAGTCTTGATGCTTCCTAATTCATGACAGCTCACACAATTATATGGAGAACAAAATAATTAACATCAACATATGTTGTCAGCTGACTGATACTCTCCTGATTTCATGTGTAGATGAAAACAAGGACTGGAGACTAAGATATGCATACAGATACTGGTAGAATGAATGAAGGCAGGTTTGTTCTTTTTTGTTCTTTTCTTTTAATACAAAAATCTTGATAGTAAAAGGCACCTGCAAGATACAATAAATAAATAAATGCCTAACAAGACATTTTAGGCTGCCTTTGTGCCTAATGAAAAACACATGGGTGATTTTTCCCACCCAATTATGTACTTGTAACTGTCCACCTTACACTCCTATCCTAGCCAGACATATGTAGTATGAGTGCTGCTGATGGGTGTAGCTGATGATTTATTCTTTTGTTTCCTTTCTCCCCCTGCTGATAGTAATAGATCTGAATTCCTCTGCCTTTTCTTCTCCTCACCTTGCTTTTTTCTAGGCTTTATGTTTCTTTCTGGAAGAAAAACACCTTAAAGTTGCATCATTAGGCATACAACACTAGACTGGAAAATTCTGATCAGAAGTGAGGGTTTCTCATCATTGATGCTGCATGAGTGTAAGGGAAAAATTTAGTCTGTACTATCCATGCTTCTGGATTTGGTCCTGTTTGTCTATTTGGAAGCTTTCAGCCACATCCTGGAAATTGCAGCAGGAAGGACTGCATGGCTGAGTGGGCATACCCAAAAGGGAAAAAAGTAGGAATCCCAGCTCCTAGCATTTTGAAGGAGAGACTCCATACTGACACCACTGTAATCAGACAGGCCATGACCTCCTTTTGGGACAGAGCAGTCTTCCAGCTGTTATCATGTTAAAATCATGCAAAGCATCTGATATCCAAGCTCTTGAGAGTGGTAAGTTCATTACAAATTCAAAAACCAGTGTTTTTCAAACTGACTGCCATTCTGCCCTGAGACTGGCACCTTTGCATTTTAATTACTTTCATTATTTTGCATTTTTAAAATAATGTAGTTGCTTTTTCTGAGATGTATTGAGTGTACTTATTTCCCTCCAATCCCAGTATTTGCTGGAGGAGAGTGAGCTGGCTGGTGGTACCCGGGGCTGGGGTATCTTGGCTCAGTGCTAGGGCTCCAACACAGAAGGGGCCAGGGCTGAAAGCTCTTGCTGACGCTCACAAGGGCTCTGCCCTTGCACTGCCTTGTAAGGATATCGCTCACCTAATGCCTTGCGCCAGGCAGAACCCAGGCTCAAAAGAGAAAACTCAAATGAAAGACCCTCCAGCCAGGGCTCCCGAGCAAAAGGAACCAGCAGGGAAAGATGCTGCTGCCCTGGGTCTTCCCTTGGAAGCTCCTTCACACCCTCATCTGCACTTGCTCTAAGGTCTGACCCCGTTCTTGCCAGAGCCCAGCAGAGCCATTGCCTTGGGCTTGCAGAGGGGCTGGGGGTCCGAAATCTCAACTTTCCTTGGCAGTGCCTTCACCATAAGCAGGTGCTCCACGCGCAATCCTCCTGCGAGGAGCACGTTCCTGCCCGCCTCGTTCACAGCTCCGGATCCTCTCCTCGCAGTCCCCGAAGCTTCCTTCCCGCGGACGCTTGCCAGGCCACGGGGACCGCGTTCCCGGTTCCTGTCGCAACCCCAGGACCGCCACGGCCACACTTCCCCGTGGATCCGGCTCTGAGCGTTCCGGCTCCCGGCCGGCCGCCCAGCCCAGGCCACCCCATCCCTGCGGCGGCACCTCCCCGCCCGCCTCCGCTCCGCCTCCGCGGGGCGTGCAGGGGAGCGGCCGCCNCGGGGCCGGGCGGGGCGCGGCGGCGGCGGCCGGGTGTCCGCCGTGTCCGGCTGATTCACCGCGGGCTGCCGCTCCCCTCCCCCTGCAGCCGGGACGCTCCCGCGGCGCGCCGCCGTCCGCCTTCCTCGGGGCTGCGGAAGGGCGGCAGCGGGGACAGGCGGGCGGGCTCGCTTGGTCCGGTTTTAGCCTAATCATTGTTTCCATTCGGGCGAGCACCAAGTTCCGTGGTGCGTGTGCGAGCGCGCCGGGTGCCGCTTCCCAAGCGGGGCTCGCCCTTGCTGGAGAAAGGGGTGGGAACGCAGGGAAGGGTGGTGGGCGCGGTGCTGGCGGGCGCTGGAGAGTCCTGGAAAGGCTCGGTGTCCTTGGCATCGTGCTCGCGATTTGCCCCGGTTAGAGGGATAGTGCCTTAGTACTGCAGATAAGGGCGGGGACGGGGGCAGGGGAGCGGTGTGACACAGGTACACCGGGAGAGTCGCTGGATCCGTGCCGCAGCCGCCGAAACAAAGGTGACACTGGTGACCCGCAGCTCCGTGGGTTTGACTCGTAACCGCGGGGAGTTTCACGGCTGTGGAAGCGTGCACGCGGCGTGGCATCTGTGGTGGGTTTTCAAGTGCGGAAATGAATTTATTGTGTGTGTGTGTGAGAGAGAGAGGCTAGTCTATGTGTGATTCCAGCCAGTAAAACCTACAAAACCCGCAGTCACTACGAACTGCTGGAACTACAAACACAGGAAGTGTAATATCTTGTTCAAGGCGTGACAGGTTTACTGCATGAGAATGCTTATTAGACTTCTTGTAAAAAGGTAGATCAAGATTCTTGCAGCATCACGGAATTACATTTTCTCAACTCGTATTCCCACAGCTTTGGTCTTTGCGCTGTGTTCTCTGGTTTAAAATAGAAAACTGAATCTAAAATATTGCTTGGGCTGTGATCCAGTTGTTATGGATGTGTACTAGTGTTGATGAAACTGTAACAGGAAGCACCATTTTTGGAAAGAGTAAAGTGCAAAGTAGGACCAAGACAAACGTCTCATTCTTCCTCTCGACCTGGCAGTTTGTCAGCAGTTAGAGGACAATCTGCAGTCTAAAAGGAAATTACAGTACAGAGAACTGCTCGTTTCCTTTTCATGTGTGCGTAGGGGAGTAGCACTGAAAATGGAGTTCTAATGCCTTCGTTCTTCTTTCGTTATGTTTTCCCGAGAGTCTGACGTGTTCAGTTTCCAGATCTGCTAACTCCTTTATGCTTTTTCGAACCATCAGGACTGGATGCTACTTAAAGCAAGTGTTGTGGGCTTCCGTGGTAACTAGCAGGTTCTTTTCCTCTTGTAAGCATGTCAATGTAAACTAATGATTGCCAGTTTACTGTAGCACAGGTGGTGTTGTGCTTTGATGGCCTGTGAAATGTAACTTCACACGGTTACACAGGCTCTGTCACAGCCGTGACTTTGTTTGAAAGCTAAGTTGATCTGAGTGCTTTTTAAAATGTTGGAGTGTTTCAGCCGGGATGTTGGAGTGTTTCAATCAGGAAAAGCCTCTTCCAGGAAGGAATCGCTATTCCTTGTTCAAGAAAAGCGTACCCTTGAACAACTGAGGCTTTTTAGCGCTGAGAACCGGACCAGCAAAGGCTCAGCCGCCGAGCTGAGCGCAGCCTCTTCCCCCGCTCGCCGGGAGATGCGCTTGGCTCCTTTCATTGCTTGCGGTCCTTTTCTCCGGGAACTTTTGTTTGGCAGCGCCTTCCCGGCGCGCGTGGAAAGGCCTGGAGCGGCCGGGGACGCGCGGGCGGCGCGGGGCGGGGCCGCGGCGGCGCGACCTTTCACCCACTTCTCGGGAGCGGTCACGTGAGCGCGCCCGCAGCGCGGGGATGGCCCCGGCTGCCCGCGGTCCGCGCTGGAAGCGCGGGGAGGCTGGAGCGGGAACCGGAGCCAGAGGTAGAGCTAGGTCCGGAGCTGGAGCTGGAGCCGGAGGCAGAACTAAAGCCAAAGCCAGAGGTAGAGCTGGAGCTGGAGCCGGGGCTAGAGCTAGAACTGGAGCCGGAGCCGGAGCTAGAGCCGGGGGTAGAGCTAGATCCGGAGCTGGAGCTGGAGCCAGAGCTAGAGCTAGAGCCGGAGCTAGAGCCGAAGCCGGAGCAGCCGAAGCCAGCCAGGGCTGCCTTGTGCCCCCAGGCAGCGGTGGGCACGGCAGTGAATCCCAAGTCTTCTCTCAAAAGTCTGGGGTTAAAGGCGACTTAAGCACGTGTTTGTACTAAAAAGACAAGCTAATAACACCCCCCGAAAAAAATCCGCTAATAAAACACTAGCCAGTCAACAAAACTCCAGGACTATGTATTTTATTTTTTAACATTCTGAACCTGTTGTCTTTGCCCTGCAGCATGCTTGTATCATAGTCCTGGACTCCACATGTTCGGAAAAACACGATCCAAATAATTGAACCCTCTTTCTTCAAGTCTGGGTTAACCATAATGTGAATGTCAGTTTAAATATTTTTGCAAATCTCTGGAACCGGCTCTTCAGTCTTAGAGCCTCATGCAAGCTAAAAGTCCTTACTGAGGTCTTTCAACCTTGTGCAGTAAATGGTCATTGAAGTACTGTGAGAGCAATTAACTCAGTTGGCTTTTTCATCACCACACATTGTTGTCTGTCTTCCAGCATCTCCTAAAATGTGACATCTTTTATGTCTCGTAAAAGTCCTGTCACTCCAGAAACATTTGTTGTCATAGGGAAGATAATCTTGTTTACTGCAAGAGCACAGAAGCTCATTAAGTTCATAGGGAGAGACAAGGGTTCAACTTGTATGTTCTAAATGCCTGGGTTTGTTTTTTATAGCAGTTAAATACCCAGGTCTATAGCCTAGTTTTTATGAGGTGGGGGAGGTTTCTACATGGTATGATAACTGTGCAGTGTTTTAGCAGAGTGTGCTTCTCTCTTAGATTATTCTGGATTTCTAGAAGGTCAGAGGATGTAGCTTGCTGGGATGTGGACAATATAACGTATTGCAGTAGAGGCTAGAATGATCTAAGAGGCCTAGGAACAATGTATTATGTCCTGTATAAGGAAAAAAATCCCTAGAAATAATCCAATGGTTGTAAAAGTTTCTCTTTTGATTTTGGAGAATATTGGTGGTTTGTGTTTGTTGGGGTTTTTGGGAGGATTTTTTGTTTATTTGTTGAAGTGTACATTTTGGAACCATCTTCTACAGGAGCATGCTATTGGGAAGAGGAGAGATCATATGATCCAGAAACTGTAGGGATTAATATTCCTTAGGGTTAGCCTAGTAATTAATTAACAGATTTGTTTGCAAATCTCCTCCGCTTTGCCTGTTTCCAGATCAGGTGAGAAGACAACTTACTAACTGTGGCTTTTCTCCTTGAAATGCCAGTGAAAACAGTCTGTTCTCCAAACACCTCTCTGAGAAATTTTGATGACATCTGTGTTGAGTCTAATGGGAGTTTAAAGCCTGCTGACAAACACTTTGTTAGATGTCTTGAACTGAATACTGAGCCTAACATTGGAGTCTGGCCCCTGAAATTAACTTCCTTGTCACAGGAGCTGGCAGTCACTACAGGAGCCCTCAGAAATAACTGAGTGGAGAGCACATGAACTTTCTGTCCCTCCACAGTTCCTCACCATCTTGGACATGTTCAGTGTAAACAGTGTCATTCAGTGTAATGGAAAATAGTGTTTCAGAGCCACTGTCTGTGACTATTTTCTCCATTGGCACCAGTTTTTCTGAAATGGTTCCAATCTGATCCAACCCCTCTGAGCAGTTGAAAGCTGTGTATGAATCAAAGCTCACACTGTTTTTCTTGACTTTCTGTTTGAGAGCTACAGCTGAGTGATTGCCATTGCTGTGGTGTAGTGTCTGTTAGGAGCTAGGAGCATTGGACTGAGTCTGGCTCTTGGTGTGTCTTGACTTATTCAGGATCCCAGAGGCAGTGAGTGTGACAAATAGATCTCAAGCCTGCTTTTAGGGAAGGCAGCTCTTCAGGTATGTTTATGTTGCGTTCATTGGCCTCTTTGTCATTATCTCTTCCCATCCATATTGACCTGTTGCCCCAGTTGACCACCTAGGAAGGGAATAAGAAAATTGACCCAAGATTCCAAAAGAGATATCTGCAGAGGGTAATGAATAAATTCACCCACAGGTGATCTTGGAAAACTGCTGAGGTCAGGATGTAAACTGTCAGTGGGAGAGCAAGTTACTGAAGCTTCCTAGCTGTTGTGATTTCAACTCTGTCCTGTGGGTGAGGTTTGCCATGGGTCCCATGTTCCTGTAGCTGGGCAGGTACAGGTATTCATACATGTACATCTTGGCTTGAGCTGCAGCATTTGTTCATCTCTTGGTTGTGAGAAATCCTTAAAGGCATTTGCAATTCCAAGAGACCATACCTGTCAGGTGTAGGTGAGGGTGGGAAGGATTGGAGCAATGATTAGCAATAACCAAATATGAGAACTTGTCCCAACTAAAGTGTCGTGAGAACATTTGCCAGGTTAATTGTGTTTTCATCAGTGCTATGTTAATATAGCTTTTAAAGGTGAGTGACTCTGTTTTCTGTTTTATTTGTATGCCATAGTCATTAGGTTCACCTGAGAAGCCTTGAGTGAACTTTATCCTTGTAGCTAATTTTTGCACAGATATGATTCGGCTTCACTCCTCTCATATTTCTCGGAAAGATTTTGTGTCTGTAAAATATGATTAGTCATTGTAAGATAGCTGAGTTATTGGTAAGACTAAAAAGCACCGAGTATCTGTGTCACCCTTTATACTGAAGCATGATTAGACATTATTGAAGGTTAGTAGGCAAAGGAGCAATTTAGAAATAGAAATTCTCAAGCGAATAACTGTGTCTGGTTAATCTTTATGGTAAGTTCAGAAGTCAACACCTTGTGGAATGTCACATGAGGTAAATATAATCTCAATAAACTGTTCTTTCTGAGGCTTTGATAGCTTGATACCTTTCTGTATAAGTGCAGTATACAGGAAGGTGCCATTACCTAAGAGAATATTCAAGGAACAGGTATGAGAGACCAAGAAGTATTTTGTTCATATGTTTAAATATTTAAGCTGCACATTTTATACTGTTTACTGAAGATTTATAGGACAAGACCTGAATTTCCTTTGAAAGGCAAAGAACTCTAGACAAATTTGCTGTTTGTTTAGATTTCTCTTAAACTGAATGCTTTTACTTTAGCTTTAGTTTTAATTTTGTTCAACTGAGCATCAAAGGAGCACCACATGCACACAAGTAAAAGCATTTTTGGCATCCTTTTGGCTTTCCCTGGTTAGCTGCCTTACCTTATTGATCCTCTTGCAGTAGGGCAGAATTTTGGCATTTATGTGAGTGACTGCCTCCCCACCACAATCTGACCCAAGAGTGGACGGGACCTTGAGTTACTGAATTGGTGCTGGATGCTGCTATACAGTGTATAATTCAGTGCCTGAAATTATTGTATTTATAGCAAGTCCCATGAGAAACCTCCATATACTTTACTGAAGTCACATTCATTTTATTACTGATAATACAGTAATTTTTAATTTGATAAGAGCATATAATGTTTTCTCTAGATATATGTGTGTGTGTGTATATAGATGTAACATTGAATTTCAAGCTTATTTTTTTATTAGGAGCTTGTACCGTTTCCCATCATATCATTGCGAAATATGGGGTAGCCAAAGTCAGCTCTGGAAATCCACCTGCTACCTTAAGACTGGAAGACTTTCACTGGGCAAGGTAGTGGTGTTTAAAAACCAAAATGCATTTTAAAACCTTGTATAATGGCACTTTGGTGCTTTTCAGCAAAGGCAAAGTTACTGGAGTAACCTTGAAAAACTGAGATGAATCATTTTCTAAAGGGTTCATTCTTCAAAAGTCCAGCTTCTTTCATCTTCCAAACTACTAGCCTATTTTGGTCAGTTGCAGAAAACTTGGTCTTTTTGAATATTTGGCTGCTATGGCCAATTTGAATTTCAAGGTAGGCTGTTCATTTAAAGCAATTGAAGCACAAGATTTCTCATTCAGGCCTTAGTGCTCTGCAAGTTTATTTTTTGCAGCAGATGTCTTACGAAAACTCCTGCATTAAATTTCTTAAATCATGTCTGCAGATTTGATTGTTCAAGCCCTTAATCCTCTTACTGGCTCTTTGCTGGACTCTCTCCAGTAGTCTCATTTCTCTCATTGTGGAGCCCAGAACTGGACAGAGTTTTTGAGACGGAGCCTCACCAGCCCTGAGCAGAAGGGCAGAGTCACTTCCCTCAGCCTGGTGGCAGCAGTGCTCCTAATGCCCCCCAGGATTCTGGTAGCATCCTCTGCAGCCTTCTTGGCTCGTGTGCCACTTGCTGAGCTTTGCTTTCCAGCCACTCAGTCTCTGGTGTGTGGGGTTAGTCCTCCCTACATGGAGGACTTTGCACTTCTCCTTGTTGAACTTCACAAGGTTTCAGCCTGCCTGTTGCTCCAGCCTGTCAAGGTCCATCTGGATGGCAGTGAAAACCTTTATCAGCCACTGCTCCCAGTTTCAGTTCCTGTACTTGTGAATCTATCAGCAGTGTCAATTTGGGGTTTATTTCCTCTGGTAGGAGGGGATTTTTGTTGGTTTTACTTTTTTTTTCTGCATCTAATTCTGGGATGACTCTATAAGTCAAGTAAACTACCAGGTGGCAAAGTGTGGAAATAAACTAACAGGCTAGGAAATTGCTTGGGGATGTTGGCACTGGCTTTGTTGTGCTTCACTATATATCATTTCATTGCAAGCACGCTGTCTAGGCAAAGTCAGCTACCATAATCTTGTCTGAATACTTTGTGTTGGTGGTGCAGAAGGCTTGGACTGACAGGACCATCAGCAAGAGAAATCCAAGTGAAACATGCAATAATGCGTGAAGAGATTGCATAGAAATCTCAGTGTTTGGAATTCTCTTTCTTTTGATTTAGTGCCTGGTATGAAGTCAACAAGATTTGAGCATACAGAGTTCTTTAGTGATCTGTATAAAACAAAATACATTCATCGTTTTGGCTTTCTGGGAGATACAAAATGCAAATTTCCATAGTAATGGCTTACACAGCTGAGAGAAAATACTTGGTCACTGTCTTGGCACAAACACAGCACTGCTGTTCAAGTGTTTAAATACTGGCTTTAATTTCATTAGTCTGTCCTCAAACTCTTAAAGTTCAGTGGCCTACCCTAAAGTGTCAAAATATGTTATCACTAAACATACAAAATAAATATTTTGAGTGTCTATTTTCTTTTAAAAGCTGTAGCAAGCTCACCTCCTGAAGGGATATCTGATGTGTGGATGGCAAAATACTGGATAAAATTTCTTCAATATTTTCATTATTTAAAGAGGTTTCAGACTTAAAGTATTTTACAAGAACTTTTGGGATGAATTATTTTCTAGTTCTCTGTGGCTGCTTTTAACATTCAAACAGTAACTCTTACTAATTTGCATGTTAATAGAAATAGATTTCCTCCTCCTCACTTTTCTCTTTTAAATAAACTGGTTTTGGGTCAGACCAAGACTTTGGGCTACTTGCTTGGTTTTCCAAAACCATTCTTCATTCAAGGTGTCGAGCTTTAAATGCAAATTTTAATATAGTTTTAAGTATGCTTACTTATTAAAATTGTGTTTAATGTACTTTCCTCTGATATTTTTCTTCAGTTCCTACCTTGGAAGCTTCCTTAAATAATGTCATTTTAAATAGTTTAGTATCACACTTTTCTCCTCAACAGTCTCTATTTGAAACCAGAGTGCCAAGCTAAAATTTAAAATTGTGCATTTATTTTAAGAAGCAAATGAAGAATTCTTCAGGCTCAAGTTTCTGTTGTGGTTCATTNTTTTTTTTTTTTTTACTTCTGAGCTTGCCTAGTAGGAACTTGGCAGGAGTCAGAAGAGAAAGCCTTTGTCATAAGGTGCTTCTCGTTGCTTTATTGGTGGTGCCTGAAGTTATGAGGGCTTCCAGGTAATTTTGGATTCAGAACTGCCGTGATAAAGGGAATTCTGATTTCAGAACTGCCATCATACCTGTAATGCTGCGAGCCTACCCAGCATCTCTGAACTCTTCTGTGGCTTGGGTTGCCAAGGATGTGTGAGATCTCTGACAGTATCTAACCTCTGCGTGGTGATAGGCAGCCGTGTTCTCAGAGAAACTATATGCAGCAGCCATTGCTTTTTGTAGAAAACTGTAAATTTTTGATTGTCCAAGTAGAATAACTGTAAAGAATTGTTTTGTCGGCTTGGTTTGGTTACTGACCTGCATATTAAAGCTAGTCTATAAATAGGTGTCAGAAACCTGTCAGGAGAAACTCAGACTAAATCATCAATGTTCCTTGAAAGTGAGAGTCTTAGATTTAAGTCTTTGATCAAGGTTTTAGCTGTTTGGGATCAAATGAATGAGACCTCTTCAGTTTTCTTCCTCATTTGTTAACTTCCTTTGCAGGAAGGAGCTGTCAATGGGAAAACTGTGTTTAAGTAATGTTTCTTTTCATTAGATATTTAGAATCCTGACAAGGAGAAATGGCAGGGTGTTTTTCTATTCAAGAGGAAGATGAAATGGGGAAAAAAGTGAATTGCATGAGCCAAGCAATGTATAGGAAGCAAGTGATATCCTCTTAAAGCCTAGGATTTGCATTTGTTCTGAGGTATAGGTGGTGACTTTATTTGTTTTAGCATTATCATTTTATCCATGTAAAGTGTATGAAATACACAAAAAAATAAAAAGATTCATACTCAATAGGGTTTTCAGGAATAATTGCTTCAAGAATGAGTACCTTGTTTTGTGCAGTGTACTGTAATGCAATTAGCTTTTATATCATGGGCTTGCTGCTTTCTAAAATGCACATGGCTCTTCTTTCACTGTGCTTCAGAGAGACATTGCCAGCCCCTGGTAATTTCTGGCATGCCTGACTTAAATGGAAGCATACTGCACATAGGAGCTTTCTTGACCTCAGCTTTTCCAGAGCTGGAGCCCTTAACTCCTTCTGAGGTTGTAGGGACTTGTAAGCCCTAACACTGACTGTTCAGTGTCTGCCACCTGAAGTCATAGGGTCTGTGAGTTAAACCTCAGTCTCGGTGGTGTAAATGTCCTGAAACTGCAAAAACAACTGTGTGAGGATGCATTTTGCATAGTAGATGTAGCAGCATAGTTTTGCAGACCATGGGCACGTAGGCTTTCTAGCGTGCAGTGTGTTTTCCTGACTTAGAAGTGACATCCAGCCTAGCAGTGCTTGTTTATAACAATGAGGAAAAAATTGTGCTTAGTTTAGTTTGGCTCAAGCAGAGGTACGAAAAAGGAAGAAGAGAAACATCTGCAACTGTTAGAGCATGTTCCAATTTAAATAAAACCAGATAAGAGCAAGGAACAGGCAGCTTTCTTTTGTAAATAAAACGGGAAAACTCACGAACAATCAATAAACCGAATTTTAAGTGTTTTATTAAGGTACATTAATATTTTAAGAGAGCACTGAAAGGAACGAAAATAACCATTTCAGATTAGTTGTAGAAATGTTTGTGCTGAGGGTTTTTTTCCCCCCCTTCGAGACTCTGCCAAGCTGCTAGGAAAGTCAAAAGCTGCCGTTCGTGGCTCTGTGTCGCGGACGGGGATAATCGGCAAACGCTGTGCAGAAACCCGGGGCAGAGCCGCAGTCAGAAGGCGCTATTGTCCCCGTGCTTTCGGCGATTGATGTGGCCGCTGCCTGCAAGTCAAGTTTAAAGTCGGAGGCTCCTCCCGTGCCCTTTCCCCCAGTTGTCGGGAGCACGTGGCCGCGCAGGAATGCGGCGAGGGAAGCGCCGGGAGCGGGCAGCGGGCTGGAGGCGGCCAAACAAGTGCTCAGAGCAGCGGGCTCCGGGAAGCCTTTGGTGCTCCGCCATCGTAATTCAGCGCGGGTTTAAAGGCTTATGGTTTTCTTAAGGAAAAGAATATGAAAAGGAACAAGCCGTTTTATTGTTCCGTGTCTTAATGTCAAGCAGTACAGTCCTAGAACTGTATTTGTTTTCAGGGCTTGTTTGCTTGATTCAAGATTAATTCTTGCTGGATTACTTTTTTTTTTCCATTTGGGAATAAGGAGTATTTTCCTGAATGAAGCTCATTTATTTTTAAGAGAATGCTAACTTTTAATTCATTGAAATGTAAGGTTGACTGTTAATGCTTGATGTTGTTTATACTATTTTTCTGCCTTGGACTGTAAAAAAAAGCATGTGCTTAAAAATGAAAGGGTTCCTGGAATTCTTTCCATTCAGAAACAAAGAGGAGGTTAATTACAAATTTCCAGGCTGAGAAGTCACAGAGGAGTTGGAGGGTAATGGAAACTAGCTGATCTTGTACTTCAGACACTGGCATTCCGGAATACAAAGTTCCATGAGTGAACTGAGCAGAACCTGTTGGCCCTTCTTGAGACAATTCCAGGTGCCTGATTCTCTGTCTGTATGCGTTTGTTGGGGTTTTATCATCCCACTCTGAATAGTGCCACTAAACAGATGATAAATTCTTGGCTTGGATGTCTTTTGCAAACCCTGTAATGTTCAGCTTATACCCTGTATTACTGCTGCCTCCGCCTGTTTTATTGCTCTCTTGTCAGCCGGTGATGAACAGTTTCGAATGAATGAATGGACAGCTGACTTTGACTTCCTCATACTTGCCTACAGCAGAGCCCATATAAGTAGTTGTTAGTGACAGAGTCATTAAGTACTACAAATTGCAGTTGCTACTCCAGCACGCAGGGCTTGTGTTAAAGCTTTTGAAACTGGTGTTCAAAGCTGGTTTGCATTCTTCTCATTTGTTCTTCTTTGTTATTCTAATCAGACACTATACACACATAAATCAATCGCATATTATCTGTAGGATACTGTGAGCTTTAGGTGCCTTGATCCACCCAGCACACAGCTTCTCAAACGTGAGCAGTGTCTGATGGATTTGTGAGAGCTGTGAATTACCATTAGGCACTGTAGCAGTAGTTGTATTGCAGAGGTGGATCACTGTAGGCTGGTCCAGGAACAGTCACATTAAATATTGCAAAGAATCCATGCCTGTTGGTCAGCAACCTTAATAAATGACATGCAACAGTGCTTACCCCATTCATCTCTGCCGAGTGTGCCTTCTCTTTCTGTATTGTGTATTTTTTTCCTAAGCCTGCTGTTATTGCTGCATTCCAGGAGCCTGGTTGTCTACTCATATATCTAGGCACCCCTTCTTTGTGTTTCAGATGACTTTGATTAATTAGAATATTTACAGACCAGAGGAGCAGCACTCCTGTCATAATAAACTGCTTTTGAAATGCCCAACTAAATTGCAGTGGTTAGTCTTCACATGCTGTTCAACAGGATATGACAGTCTACCAGAATTTAATTACTAGCTTTAGGTTTGCAAACAAAATATGAATCTTAGCTTTTAGGATTTAAAAAGGGTAAAAATAGTTGTACTTGTTTTGATTTTGCTTACATAGAGATGACAATGCAACCTTGGAACACTTGGTATTGATAACATGTTTTGTGCCAGTAAAAATCTCAATCTAAATCTTGCCCTCGAATCCTGACCTACAAATGGAGTAATAAATTCCACTACCATGTAGTCATGCTTCTAGGACAATATTGTTTTTAGGACTATGCATGAAAGTTTTGGTGAGCTAATAAATGAAGTTGGACAAGAGACCGAGTTTGTAATCACGATGGTCTCCTCAGGAATACATAGTTCTGGCTGCTGCAATGTTATACATAGAGTTTGTCTGCAAAAATCCACTTTCTAATTGTAAGCAGTTGGAAAACATAAATCTGAATCAATAATTAGTAGGAATAACTTCCAGTGTGTTTATATAAACATTGACATGGTTGTTGATGTTGGTTTGGGCAGTTAAACTGAGCTGGAATTCCATGAAATTTCATCATAATTTCAGGTTTCTGTGGGAAGTTAATTTTTCTGACATTTGTGATTTGGTTTCCTCAACTCTGCATAGTTTTGATTTTTGCAGTTATTTGCCAGTTGCAGTGCAGAGCCACAGGGACTATATTCTCTTATTGTTTTGAGTAATCACCTTGAAATTAGGATATGAAAAATATTTGGAAGAATACATGGGCAGAAGCTTTGCTTTTCTAGCTGAGGTGAAACTTTAGATACCTTTTGTTTCAAATAAAACATTTTCTGAATACCTGTAATATGCTTTTTCTAAATGTTTTGGCTTTCACTTTCTGTTCTGCTCTGATTTTTTTTATGTATTGCATGTATAGGTAATATGCAGCTATCTGATGCTGCCAGAACACCTGAGTTACATGAGTGGTTTTTTTTTTCCATTTGCAGCTGTTTTGGTTAAAAGAGGTGCCTTAAATTAACCTTCAGGACACTCAAATTGAAGTGCAAGAAGAGCCTGTAAGGAAAAGGTAAGTACTATATGTCCATCTTTTATACTTAGAAATCTTCACCAAAATTCTGGTGTAGAAAATATCCTGCTAGAAATGGACGAGCTCCTAGTTCCTTTGGACAAGAAGGAAATACTCTTTTTAAACTTTGTTTTTTGACAGAACTCTCTGAAAATGGCGGAAGCTCATCAGGCAGTAGCTTTTCAATTCACGGTAACTCCAGATGGGATTGACCTGCGTATGAGCCATGAGGCACTCAAACAGATTTACCTATCTGGTGTCTACTCATGGAAGAAGAAGTTCATCAGATTCAAGGTATGCTAAGCTAGTCCAGTCCACCAAACAGGGTTGTTTAATATTTTGTGAATTCATTGAAGTTTTTTTAGGGAAAACTGACTTTTATTCCCTGTATGGTAAATAAAATTCCTCATTGTGAAAGACTTATGAGGGTTTTATTTATGACAAGAGGTACTGAGGAAGGTGGCACAGGGTGATACTGTAAAGACTGAAAGGGTACATATTTTTGACTTATTCCATTAAAGCAAGATGAAGCAGATGTAGAAATTAGTTAACTAAGTGACTTCATTCTCTTCATAATGCACCACATAATTGTGTAATCTTTTAGCAGAAGTCAAAAATATGGCTAGTTGTGAGCTTTAGTCACATGTGTCTTACAGGTACAAGGCTACACTGTATTATAGCTAAGTAGTACTGTTTCTAAGGAGGTATTTGATGTACATTGCTGTGAATTTATTGTTTTGTTCATGGGATTATAATTGTAAATATCTGTTTCATTAGTAGCAAATTACATAAGCCACAGGCCATCTTCAACATGTCTTTCAAAAACATAAACATATGAACAGAAATCTGACTAAAATTTTCTTATGAAGCCATGAGAAGAATTGTTTAAATTATGTAAAAAACATTAATTCTGGTTCCCAGTATCTTGTTCGGTAGGATACTTCTGCCATGTATTCATGTAGAAGTGTCTAACTCAGTGTAAGTTAAAAATCTTGAAGAGCCATTTGTTTTAGAGCTGTTACTTTCAATATTTTTAGTAAGACTTGCAGCAGGATCAGAGATTTCTACAAGAGAATATAAAAGTTCCTTTCATTGGTGATATCATTGTCACAATTTTCTGTAGTAATCAAACTTAAGTAAATCCATTCCCTGCTGCTGAGATAATCGCATATAAGAAAATGTTGGATAATCCTAACTATTTATTTATAACTGAATGACTTAAGTGTGCTGATTTTTGTTTCTTTCCATGGTAATATGAAGTCAGTCTCTTTGGTATGAAAAGACTATGTGAAGGCTTTTCTTTCCAGAATGGAATTATCACCGGCGTTTATCCTGCTAGCCCATCTAGCTGGCTTATTGTAGTTGTGGGTGTGATGTCAACCATGTATGCCAAAATTGATCCTTCCTTAGGCATAATAGCCAAGATCAACCGAACACTTGATACAACGTAAGTAGACTGAGAGGTTACTGTTCCTCTCAAGAGAAATCAGTTTTATTAGCAGCTACTCTTAAAGCTATTCCTGTTAAAAATGTATCAATTTTGGAACACTACCTTTGTGACAGGGTAAGCCAAATAAACACATGTGTGAGGATGTGAAATAAGGAGATTGTTGTGCAGAGTTTTCTAGGTATTTGGGAATCACGTTTTTGAATTATTATGGCCTTTGATGTTGCTACATGAAAAAGTGTTTGGAAGGGAATTTGTGAAAGCAGGGTAAGCAGGCATAAAGCTTGTGTAAGGCCTCTCTGTAATACTGTTAGACTTATGTTTGCAATACCAGCTTCTCTTTGGAACTTAAATGGACACTAACTGGGATATGCTGGCTTTTGTTTTAAATAGTGGCTATATGTCAAACCAAACACAGAACATTGTGAGTGGAGTGCTTTTTGGCACAGGGCTTTGGGTTGCCCTTATCGTCACAATGCGCTACTCCCTGAAAATGCTGCTCTCCTACCACGGCTGGATGTTCTCTGAACATGGCAAGCTTACTGCTGGCACCAAGTTTTGGATGGTAAGGATAGGTTTGCTTCATTAACTTCTAACTGATCAGTGTTCAAAGCCTTAAAGGAGAATTTTGTAGTTTTGCTCCTTTCTTGTGTTTTTTGTGTCGTGGGACAGGAGGCTGTTAGGTAGCTATTTCTAAAGCTGTAATGAAACTACTCATCGTGGCCTTCTAGAAGGAAGAGTAAACGCTTCAAAAATAACTTCTGAATTTGAGGAAGAAGCATAAGGTGTAGGTAGCTTGGTTCACAGTTTTCAGATAAAGAAAAAGGTGAGAGTGGTGTTCCTCCTGTGGATTGTTATGGAATCCTTTGGAAAAGGATTCTTAAAGGATATGACAGGTAGAAAGTGAGGAAATGTGGATGTCGGTTGTTGGTGCTGCAAGAGGTGAAGTGGGGTTTTTCTTGGACTCTGTTGTTTCATCGCACTTTTGCCTGTATTGTGGTTGAAACAGCTTAGTTTCCATACTGTGATAAAATCAGTCTCTGCAGCCTCAAAAATTAATGGATGTGTGTTAAACTAAGCACAGGTCATTATTTACTATGGGAGCTATTCAAGGACAAGTATCCAGAATGGTGTACACTAAAGTAGAGTTTAATGTTTGTGTGTTACAAATGAAATTTCTAATTGATGGTTTCTCCTGGAAGCGGTAGCAGCCTCATGACTCAAATTGGTACAGTCCAGAGGCTCGGAATGGTAAGGCTTTCTGTCAATTGCTTGGAGCTGTAGCTGCCTTGGTTTTCAGCATGCCCTACCAGATAGATACTTCAAAGCTCTTAATATTGCCCTGTCAACCTTCAAACAGTGTGAACTGTAATGCTACTTACCATGCTTCGTTGCATATTGTACTTCTCAATTTTTGCCTATCATATATGTTGCATATGTATTTTGTTGTGGATTGTATATGTTTTAAAAGTTCAGAACACTGAAGGTTTACTCCCTACGGTGTCTCATTTGTATGAAGGTCTATTTGACTAGACCCAGCAAAAGAGAAGGCTGGCTTCACTAGTGAAACAGCTCCAACTACCTTAGCTTTCTAGATTTTTATAGTACTGTTTTCAAATGACCATGCAGATCAAAAACCTGATTTCAGTCACAGTCCAAAGAGATTTTTCAGTCTGGTTGGAAGCCTGGCAGCACTTTTAATCAGCACATTTCACCTTGTGAAGTCAAATTTCCTGTGTCAGTTTTAGGGGGGAAAATCCAAATATTAGTTACGATTTTAAAAAATTAATTTAAAAGTGGTAATCGTGTGAACAGATGCAACATATGTTAGAATGACTTTATTTGCTGTGTCTTCGTATGAAATCAGAGATGTAATGAAATGTGTGTGTCTGTCAGCACTTTACTGATCTCAAGCTATTATAAATTCTCTATTACAGGTTTTCTTAAGAGATAAATACTGTGAAATGTGTTTGCTGGTTTTTGTCAATTGAAATAATTTCAGCCTTGTCTGGCTTAAGAGCTTTGGAATAAAATGGTCTCCAAGTATGAAATTAGGTTACCAGACAAAAAGCTGAGCTCTTTCTTTCCCACCTATTCCCAAAATTATCTTGCCATGAAGCACAACTGAATTCCATTGGGCAGATCCCTGTGGTGCATCCCATGTACATCTGATGGCTCTGATACAGATCCGTTTGCAGGGAGGTCTTTGTTGCTGGTAATGCTCTGCAATTCTTAGTTATTTTGTGCTGCCTAAAATTATCTCGGGAGATAAAGCTCTACATTCTGAGAGTTTTGTTAGGAGAAGTTTTCAGAATTTAGTAGTGAAATGACATTCTCTGTTTTATCCTGTCTTGTCTATTGGCTTATATGTGTATTGGACCAAGATTACTCTTTGACAGTAAAAGCTCCACTGGATTTTTGGAAAGTCACTTGCCTTTCATGCTGAAATAGGGTGGCAATGTTGAAATTCTTTCATGAGTAGCCTAGAAGTTGCATGGTCTAGAATTTCAGCTTAGTGTGTGCTGCAACTGGAAAGTAGTGGTGGAAAGAAAAGCTGCTTCTGTTTTCACTCTCCCGTGGAACACAGGAGATTATGTAATATCTGAAGCTAAGTTCTCTCTGGCTTTTTTGTTTCGTTGCTGGGGTTTTTTTTGGTAACACAAGCACTGAGTGTAACACTGGCATGCTTGCACAATTTGGTATGTTCAAATCATGCAGTAGACTACCTCAGATTGATTCATGCTTGAATTAACTCCCTGTAACATCGGTCCTATTATTGATGTCAAGCTGTAACTTTGGAAAGCATTATACCGTGATACAAAAACATAATTATTATATTCAAAGATTACTGTAGTTCTCTAGAAACCTTAGCTGAGTCTCATACCTGATAATGTTTATGTTTTGAAGCACAATTTAGATATGTTTCTGGTATCTACTATGTAATATAGTAAAAGGTCATGTAGATGTGATCTTTTTAATCTTTCCAGAGGGGAATGTATGAAGAAAAGAAGTGCTAAGTAACTGTATTTATGCTGAGATCAAGGTGTGCTCTACATAAACAGCAATATTGTCTGTGACAGGATGGTGACTGGGAAGCCAGGAATGACCATGCCTATCTTGTTCTTCCACTGCCATATTGTTTAACCTTTAGGAAGTCAGTTTCTATCAAGGCCTTTTTTTTTACTTGTGAAACCATGATAAATGTAGTACAGTAGAATTTACCAGTGAAAAGGACTGTGAATTACATTACACATTTCCTCTGTCATTTTTCTTTCATTGAACCTAATAATTTGGTGCCTTTATTTTGTTTTTTCTTCAGGCCCTTGTAAAACTCTTCTCAGGGCGTAAACCCATGTTGTACAGTTTCCAGACATCTTTACCACGATTGCCAGTTCCAGCTGTTAAAGACACAGTTAATAGGGTATGTACATTCACCAGGTTATTCAGTAACACAGAATCCATACCTAGATGCTTTATGGGGATTTTTTGCCATGCCTCATGAAAAACTGCATAGTGGTATTAATATGGTATAACAGATTCAACATGAAAATTAAAATAAAGGCTGTGACAAACCAGTGAAACTGGTGACAGTTTGAAGCCAGTGTGATTCATGTTGGATGACATGATGCCTGTTGTATCAGCCTCACACAAAGTGTGATTTCCAGGATTTTTGAAGCACACCACTTTTTTTTTATCTTCCCCAGTTGTACAGTGTTCTTAAATGTGTGTGTTATAACACAAAAGCTTGTAGCAAAGTGTGTAAATGTGGCAGTATGTCACAGAAACTGTAGGTTTGCGTTTTAGAGGAGAAAAAAAAAAGAATCTGTGTCTGTTACTGAAGAAACAGTGTGCCTTACCCTTTGGAGTGGAAAATCTTTAGAAATGTTACCTCTTCCACTTGTGTTTTGCTGACAAATGTCTGAAAAAAATATTTATTTTTTTGAAGTTTGCAGCAGACGTTTAGAAGAGCATATACTCTTATTTTAAAAGCATGATGTTTGCAGCCTTATGCATTGAGACTGGATAATCTTTGTTTACTGTTGAAGTGCTTTATGTAGGAATGGTGAGAAGCTACTACTGCTAATACTATAGGTATTAGTTTCTGTACTGATGGTGATTCTTTTCTTGTGTTCTAGTATCTGGAGTCAGTTAGACCACTTATGGATGATGAAAAGTTCAAAAGAATGGAAGGTCTTGCCAAAGATTTTGCATTTAATTTGGGACCAAGGCTTCAGTGGTATTTGAAGCTAAAATCCTGGTGGGCCACCAATTATGTAAGTAGATAAATAGGAGTTGTTCAAATTGCATTGTTTGTTCCCTGGTGCTCTTTATGGCTCAAATTCCATTGTTTCTTATGTGTGAAAGAAGGAAATTGAAATTGCTTAATTTTTTTTTAAAGTACGTGTGACTTTGCATGTAAATAATTTGTGTGATTTGGTAGAGTGTGGTGAGCAAAGGTGAATGAAGCTTGAAAAAATGAATCATTATTTTGTGTTTTGTCATTCTGGAGAATTTTGATGTTAAGATTGCTTTTGGGATTTGTTTATTTGCTTCTTGAGCTTGATAACTCAGTAATGGGTCTGACTACCCAGGTAGTTTAGAAGAGTGATTTAGAACAATTTTTTAATATAGAGCAGCTAAGGCATGTATTAGAAAAATAAAGAGCTATGTCAGTTGAGTTGTTGGTCTATCTTTTTTATTTGGTTTTTTTTTTTTGTTACAAGAATAAAACCAAACTCTCAACATCATAGTAATGTTAAGAGGACTGTAATGTTAATTCCTTTTTGATGTATTATCTAATGTACCTGTATCCAGGTCACCTAATCTGTCCTGGCAAGAACTGTAAAGCATTCAGGGGATCTGATACATTTTAAATATTATGTGGAGATCATGACTTCTTTGAAGGCTTATCAGAGAGATATAGCTGAATTTAATTTTGTTCTCTCACCCTTTTTATCCCTGTTTTCCCTGAAGTCTGATAGAAATTAGCAGAGTAGGAGATTTTGTCTTTTTTAAGTAGGGAGGCAAACTAGCAGTTGTCTTCCTGTTTCTGTGTGGAATGTTGTCTTGTGGAGCCATCAACACAGAAGACATAAACTGTGGAAATGATAAGATTTTACTGCTTTTGTTTTTCCTTCCTGCTGCAGGTTAGTGATTGGTGGGAAGAATATATCTACCTTAGAGGACGTGGGCCGATTATGGTTAATAGTAACTATTTTGCAATGGTAGGTAAATCCTGTAAGCACCTTCTGTGCCAAGCACTGTGGCATTTCTGGCAGACATCTTACTTCATGGTGTCTTTCTGCTTAGAAATCCATTGCCACTGAGGATGTAACCTTTGTTTTTCTTCCTTCTTCAGCCAGTGTCTTCAGGTACTTTAAAATATGTCACATACTTGAAGTACTTCAAGTACACCTCTCTTAACAACCCTAGCTCAGCAGCCACTTTGGCAAACTCAGGCAGTAATGACTTGAACAGTTTTGTCCTTACTGTGAAAAACAATCTTCCAAAAGCTCCATGTAAAACTTCATGGGTAACACAGCTGAAGGAGGCGTGTGCTCACCCTAGCAAATGAATGTACTGGAAATAAAATTGTAAAAGACTGAAAAAGGAAAAAAAGAAATATGATGGTCTTGGATCAAGTTTGATGTAGCACTGTCTTTTCTACTCAAATGATTAGTAATGTTTTGGGAGATTGTGTCTGCTAAAGAAAAGTTTCATCAACTCACTGCACTTGTGCACATCATAAATTGTAAAGCCTTTTCTACATTGTCCAGAATAAACTTTTATGAACATGGATGAGAAGTACTATCAGGTTTGGTTTTTTTTTTATGTAGCCTGGTAATCATTAACTTATGCTTCTTATCTACTTTACAGGACTTCCTTTATTTATGTCCCACAACCCTGCAGGCAGCTAGAGCTGGTAATGTTATCCATGCCATCCTGCTCTATCGGAAAAAACTGGACAGACAAGAAATCAAGCCAGTATGTATATCACTTTACATGGCTTTTGATCTTTTCCCAGCACAATCTGTGAGAAGCTGACCAGTTTGTGGAATAGGAGAGGAGAGGAATGTCTTATTGTTACAAATTTTTGTGGTCCAAATCATCTTGACCATCGCTAGAATTGCACATCGGCAGAAACTACCAATTGTCAAAAATACAGAATAATGTGGATACGATACAGGATGATTGGGGTAAAGGTCTGGAGGCCACTTGACACCAAGAGTGGACCAGTGAGAGCTTGAGATGATGATAAATCCTGTCTTGCACTAATTTCTAGGTAGCAAAGATAGGCAATTCCCATTTGAGTTTCTGTACTATCCAATGGCTGTGTGTTGTAGTAAACAAATACTGTGGAAACAATTAAGTAGTTTTATTCAAGATTATAGAAGGGATGTGATTAATTGTATAGAACTACAGTTCTGAGAAATGTGAACTTCTGTTCCTACACAGAATAAAGTCATACACAGAATTAAGCCATAAATAGCTTAAAAGAATGAATTAAAAGGTAATGCAGGCTGCAGGTGTAAGTTTTGCATCCAGAACACCCAGAGTTCTCCAACTCTTTGTATTTCTGGTGCTAGCTAGCTTCAGTCTTCCCTCCTGAAGGGTGAGCTTCTAATAGAAGGGCAAAAAGTAATGTTTCTGGAATGTCCATGGAATATTCCACATGTAGTTCAAGGAAAGACCATGAACAGGGAGGAAAAAACTCAACACTGCATTAATGTATGATAAATCTTACTATTCTGAAGCCTTTGTTTAACCAGATCTTGGGGTTTTTACTTTTTAATTTTCTAGTTGTATAAGCAAAATGACATTTTAACATCCCTTTGCTTCACAGATTCTTCTGATGGGATCTACTGTTCCACTCTGCTCAGCTCAGTGGGAAAGGATGTTTAATACTTCCCGTATCCCAGGAGAGGAATCAGGTAAGCAAGGCCAGCCAGGGAGAATGAGCACCTTGATGGAGTTCAGGGCTTGGTGTCTTTTCTACTAAAAATCTGGTTGTCCAGATAAATATCTGATTGGCACAAGTGTACATCAATAGTGTGTTCAGGGTGTAATGGATTGCTGTAGAATTCCTAGATAGTTTTCATTTTAGGGAGATTTTGAAGCTTTTTTAGTGATTTTTCTCCTTTACTTAAATTAAAAAAACAATGTCAAGATAATACTGTCCGTCCTGTTTTTAAATTTATTTATAAGCTTTCATTTTTGCAAGCTCAAGATGGTTTTTGAGGTCTTAATATTAAAAGTGGTATTTTTTTTGTTTCTTCTTTTTGTTTTTCCTAAGTTTTGTCACTAAATTGATTCAGATTGCATCTAGAAAAACTTACCATTTGTAATCAGCAGGTGGAAGAAAACACTGCTATTTATTTCCTTACTTTTTGGGAACTTCACCACAGATTTTAGTGGAGACTCGTGCTGTTATGTTTTTCTACAAAAGCTTAAGCTGTATCTAGGCTTCTCTGACCATGTCATATTCTGAAGAGCCTCTTGGAACTGATTTCACATGTTTACCCAACAGTGCATCACTGTGGCAGCATCACAGTGAAATACAAGCTGGAGTTATTGTTTAGTCTCCTCTGCTGGGAATGCATATTTGGGCTGCCACTTGAAGACAGGATGAGTATTTTTTTACTTTCTGTGAGGCCTGTAACTCTAATGTTTCAAACTGCCTTCACATTTGTTACTCCCACTCAACTACAGAATTCAAAACAAAGGTTTTCTAAACAGAGGCAGGGATCTGCCCACTCTTCCCTGCTGGAGGGCTGGCATGTGCTGTGCTGCAAGAAGTTGGATAAGGGGGACAAGTGGCATTGGGTAGTGGATAAAGCAGTAGGTGCATGTGTCAGATAAGGACTTTGCTCTCACTTCTGCTGCTGGCCTTTGCTAGATTGTTGAGGAATTTTTTTCCAGCTATGCCTCAGAGAAATTTATGTGCAGAGGGAAGGAAAGGACATCCCTGGTGTCATTATTCCATGTCATAACCAGAAGCTTAAATAGACGAGCAGGTTTTGAAATCTCTATTGGACAGCTTCAGTCTATGAGTTACTATGATTTAGAATACTGCAGTACTCCAAGTACTGAGGGTGCAACCCTTGCCCCTTCCCTATTGTCAATAAAATAAAAGGTATTAACAGTTTGCCTTTAGCCTCAGATTTGGTTTCTTCAGTCTAAAATGAGTTTTGCTTTTAAGTGTAGAAATGGCTCATTCTAGCTAGCACCTGATTAAAATTAATCCTGTATATCTTAGTGGTTCTCCTCAGTTTCTTCTGTTTAAAGTCTTTCAAATTAAACTACAGTCAATATAATAATTACTGTATTTTCCTCCTAAGCTTTTCACGTTATACTTTTCCCATTTTTCTTTGTTTCTGCTTTTCTAAAAGAAAAACAGTTGTGTCATTCTGTATATGTCTTTTCTAAAGGAAAAACAATTGTGTCATTTTGTATATGTGAGTTCCAAAAACATTTTTCACACATTCTCATGAGCAGCTTGACTCCTTGTTCCCTGATTTCAATTACTTTATTTTCAATTACTTTATGTATATTACAGCTCCTAAGGAAAAAAAAAAGAAAAAAATTGTCTTCATATCAATTGGTGATAAAATCTTGATGAGCATTGTATCCTGTCACTTGGCAGTTGTTAAATAGTCATGATTTTTGACAAAACATGCTATGGAGTTAACGACTTCACCTGTGGTTTGATACAATGCCTTTGTTGACTAAATTTAGGCTTATCCCAGTTAAGCCATGTAGATGGTAAAATGAGGAAAAAAATGTGGCCTGGTTTTCTGCTTCACATAATATTGCACATTTTGTCCATATATGGAATATTCCCTCTGCATCTGCCAGGACAAAGCTGATGGTATAAATTTTGAGTTTCTTAAGACTCTCCATGAGTTGTCCAGCCCCTGAATGCAAAGAATTTAAAAATACTTTTCCTGATACTCATCTAGCATGTTCTTTGCTGACTGCTTCACCAGACTACACCACTAGTGCTCATTTTTCAGGTACAGAAATACAGATTTAGTTGCTTAATAGTGACCTCCAGTGTGAAAAGTGATGGTGCTATATATGCAAAAGATTGTCAGATCTGGGTATTTGGCTGTTCCATGCAGGAATCTTTGTGGTGAAATGACATGGGGTGCTGAAATAACTTGCCATGCATGCAATAGGCATCTGATGTTTAGTGCATTAGTGTTTTGAGACTTCAGCTTTGTGCTCACACAAGTAATTACAATTCTAGATACCCTCCAGCATGTGAAAGACAGCAAACACATCGTTGTGTATCACAAGGGCCGTTACTTCAAAGTGTGGCTGTACCATGATGGCAGATTGCTGAGACCCCGAGAAATTGAACAGCAAATACAGAGAATTCTTGATGATGATTCAGTACCTCAGCCTGGTGAAGAGAAACTTGCAGCTCTTACTGCAGGAGATAGGTATGGTGGTTATTACTTTTTAAAGAAATTTAGTATTTAGAAATCATCGCATAATATAATCATTGAATATTGGCTTTAGAATTTTAAAGTAGTCTGCAGTCAATTGTTTATACATTGGTCACTGATTTTGTGTATTGATGGTGCATTGATTGATGCAAGTGCTTCAGTCCCTTGTAGTTGTGTGGAGTTAAAAAAATTTTACAGTGGCAATCCTATATGCGGATTATTATTTTTACTGTTGTCTTCTTCCTTATAATAGATAATTTCTTTTGTTTTCCTTTGTTCAGGTTTAAGTGTAGATGATCTGTGCTGTAGGTATTGCATGTGCAGAAGTGTTGAATTTCTGAGGATGAAGTTTTGCACATGTGTGATGATGAGTTGAATAGGTTCCTAGGATTCCACTGTACAAGTGTTGTCAGCTTTTCACAGCTCTCACAATTTAAATGCAAGGAAGGTGGTTGTGTAAAATACCACAGAAGTAGGAGGAATGTCTCATAGTGATTTTAAAGGTAATCAAACATTGACAAATTTATGTAATCTGGCTCTAAACCAATTTATTTTTTTTACAGAGTACCATGGGCTAAGGCTCGTCAGGCTTATTTTAGCCGTGGAAAGAACAGACAGTCCTTAGATGCTGTTGAAAAAGCAGCATTTTTTGTGACATTGGATGACATCGAGCAGGGGTACACGAAAGAAGACCCACAGAGATCACTGGATGCCTATGCAAAATCATTGATACATGGCAGATGTTATGACAGGTGCAGTATTGACACTGTGGAAAATGCCTTCCTTTTTTTTAGAATTTGGCTAACACTTACGAATTAATGATGACTTTTAAGTCAGTAAATTCCATGGAATCACAGAAGGGTTTGGATTAGAAGGGACCTTCATCTAGTTCCAGCCCCCTTTGCAACAGGAAGAGAGAACTTTCAGTGCATCAGATTGCTCAAAGCCCAATCCAGCCTGACCTTGAACATTTGCAATGACAAGGCATCCGCAATTTCTCTGGACAATCTGTTCCAGTGTCTCACCAGCTCACTATAAAAAATATTTCTCCATTAAAACACATCTTCTTTCAGTTTATATCTGTTGCCCCGTGTCCTGTCACTGTGAGCCACTATGATATAAAGTCTTTCTCAGCTTTTCTTATAAGCCCTTTTTATATGTTGAAAGGCTGCAAGAAGCTGTTCCCAGAGCCTTCTCCAGACTGAACAAGCCCATCTCTCACCCTTTCTTCACAGGAGAAGTATTCTAGCACTCTTGCCATTTTCATGACTCTTTTCTCACCCAGTCTAACAGTTCCATGTCCTTCTTGTGCTGAGGACCCCAGAGCTGGACACAGCTCTCTGGGTGAGATCTTACCAGAGAGTAGTAAAGAGGCAGAATCCCCTCCCTCACCCTTCTGGACACGCTGCTTCTTAAGCAGCCCAGGACATGATTTGCTTTCTGGCAGCAAGTGCACCTTGCCAGCTCATGATGAATTTGCATCCCTTAGTTCTTCTCTGCAGAGCTGCCAAATCCTTTCATCCATCAGTCTGTTGGTACTGGGCATTCTCTTGACCCAGGTGCAGGGCGTTGCTGAACTTCATGAGGTTCAAACTTCTTTCTGTTTATTTAAATGTTCTTAAATAGAAAAGGATAAGTTCTAGTACATTTGAATGTGAATTTTAGAGAGAGAGGAAGTTACAATACAAAACTGCTTTTGAAATGTACAAAACCATAAAGAAATCTTGATTTTTTTTTGTAGGTGGTTTGATAAGACATTCACTCTTATCGTATTCAAAAATGGCAAAATTGGTCTGAATGCAGAGCACTCCTGGGCAGATGCTCCTATTGTTGGACACCTGTGGGAGGTAGGTGTTTGGTACAAAGAGCTAATGCAGAAGGTAATGTGATATGGTCTTGAAGCAGCCCTGAAGGTCAGAAGCCACTTTCAACCCCTTGCGTTCACGTTACTGAAGAATGACTCGGGGTCTATGTCTACAGCAACTGTAGAATTTGAAAAAGATCCCAAACCCTTTCTTAAGAAGCTGCTATTTTTTTGAAGGACAGCATTTTAGTGAGCTTAGATGTCTTCAGAGAAAAGTGATACAGCTTTCCATCTAAGTTTAATATTTTTAATCCACAGATCATTGCCTCTTTGATATGGCATTGTATTTTTTGTATGTGCATGCTCCTAAAGCTCTTAAGCTTTCTTGTGCTATGAAACTCCCATGCTTACTTTCAAAATTTAAAAAATTGTACACAGTTTAACATTTTGGCTAAGCATTGTTTGCTAAGATACAGACTGATAGGCTGTTGACATTATCTCTTGTATTTACTTGCAATGAATGCAGTAAATTCACTTTGCCATGTCTGTTCATCATATGCTTAGTTTAATTCCTGAAGTGTTATTTGATTTGTTCCTTTTCCATTTTGAATCTTAAACCTACAAACAGCTACATGACTCAAATCCACTAAGACTATTTCAAAAACATTAGTTAATTGTGATTTCATATGGATTTGTGCAAATGGGTTTTGAGCCTAACTGGACCCCCAAGTAATTTCTGAGTTTTATTATAGAAGTGTTTCCATGTGTATAAGAACAAAAAATAAAAGCCTCATTGCATTCTCCACCCAGGCAAGGCCAAACAGATTTGAGAGTGACATGACAATGCAGTGTAGACTATCTCAGTGAAAGAGAGATACTTTTTTTGCTTTTAATGAATGATATTATATGCTTAATTCATATATCTGTGCTTAATATTAGTTGGTACATTTTCTGCTCAGAATTAAGATGACTGAAACAAGATGTAATTTTCTAGAAAGTTATCTATTGTTAGCTCTTTACAGATTGTTTTCAGAATAGAATGGGCTAAGCTTTATTTCATAGTTGTCATGTTCTGGCCACTAAGTGAAATGATAAAATGAAGAGAAAATGAAATTAAAATAAGAAATTAGAAATAAATTATCAAGCTTTTTCTTTCCATATTGATCAGATTCAAATCTTTTGGTAATTCTTTGTGTTTGTATGTGGGTTTGTTGTTTCTGGATTTATTTTTATTAACATTGAGAATGCTTGATATCTTGTAAGACAGGGCCTTTTATGTCTGTTTGAGTTGTGTTGTTCACCTTGGAAACATTCTTCTTTCCCATCCAAGAGCTCTAGTGCACGTGTAAAATAAACTGCAATTTTGAAAGGGTTACAAATCTTTAAAATAATTGAGTTCTTGCAGGGATTTGCACTTACTCTGAAATAAATTATTCCTTGATGAATAAGTTTTGACAAATAACAAACTTGAAGAAATTCTCTAGAATCTAAGTTGAACAAAGATTGTGAAATCTAAGACTGAGTTCAGTTTTTTGCTTCTACTTAGTTTACTTCTACTTTGAGGTGGGTTTTGAATTGAAAAGTTTTTGATTAAATCAATAGCATCTAACAAAATACACCAGTGTAATTGAATAAGTTTTTGATGCACATCTGGTGTTCTTCTTTTAAAACTGGGGTGTTCACTTGCAGTTGTTTTCAGTCTTTGGAAATGGATTGTATATTTTATTTCTCTGTATAGTGAAAATAGGTTATGTTGCTTCCACAATGAAATCCTAACTCCGTGGCAGTAAGGTAAAGTGTTGCAATTCTGAAGAAGTGTAATTCTTTGCAGAATGTGATGGCAACTGAGTATCTTGAACTGGGCTATTCAGTAGATGGACATTGCAGAGGTGATACCAATCCAACCATTCCTATTCCTACCAAACTGCAATGGGAAATTCCAGAAGAAGTAAGTACACAAGATTTAGTGGTATGAGGAAGAAACTTTCCTTTTCCCCAACAGTCAAATAATTTATGTAATTATTGTTAACCCTCTAAATCAACTTTGAGTTCCTTTGAGTCATGTTGGTTGTGTACTTCATGTGTAACCATTACTCATTTTACTTAGAAAGTCAGGAGGTTTTAATATCAGTCTTTAAAAATTCTGGCTGAGAAATGCTAGCATTTTTCTAGAAACTTTCTTGGTTGGCAGTATGTCAAAAATAAGTGGCCACATCTTTTAAATAGTGACTGTATTAAAATAAACTTTTACTTGCTGAGGTTTCATTACTGTTGTCACAACAAATACTCTTGTCTAATAGTTCCTTTAGAAAAGCTGTCTTTTTATTGTTGTTCATAGTTCTGTATACATGCCTTATAAGATTTGATTTTTTAAGTTGGGTTTTTTTTTTGCCTGAGTTTCTAGAAAAACTGCCAAGGCCTATTTGGATTTTAATTTTGAATAAAAGGCTAATGGTTGGTGATGTATTTAATTAAGCATGTATGGCAGCTTGGAGGTCACACTACTGTTGCCATTCTGTAACTATAGGCCATTCTTTTGTATTCTCCTGATATGAACAGTTTTAATGCTGGTGGGTTTTTTAAGAGTTATTTTTGAATATGTGCTGGCTTAAAACATTTTTATTAGCTTTTTGAATTTTAACCTTCTAGCAAAGGGAAATTATGTAGGTAATGATGTTCCTGGCATGCTTAAAGGAAAGCATTTCCTGTTTATCAGTTACAGTACTTAGATTTTTCAATAGTTCTCTCAAATGCCATAGATGCACGTTTGTATACATATAGGTGTTTATTTGTTTGTTTTAGTGCCAAGAAGTGATTGAGAAGTCTCTGAGCACTGCTGTAGCTCTAGCAGACGATGTGGACTTCTGTTCATTTTATTTTAATACATTTGGGAAAGGACTAATAAAGAAAGTGAAAACCAGCCCTGATGCCTTTGTGCAACTTGCCCTGCAGCTGGCTCACTACCGGGTAAGGACAGACTGTCTCTCATTGGGCTGGGTGTAACATGCTTGTGACTGGAGCATGTGACTGGGGAGAGTGATCTGCACTGCTTGTACAAGGTTGTTAAAGACATTCGATGCAAATTGATACCACCCCTAAGCAAATTACTAGCTGGAAATCAATTCTACAATGGTTCATGTATGGATAAGTTTCTAAATTTTTCTCTTCTGCTTAGCTGGTGTTTCCCTAGGTATTTTGGTCTCGAAAGAAGATATGAAAATTCTAATAGCTGTGTTTATAATCCAAACAAGGGTCACACGTGATGCAGTAGTCATGGACACTCCCTAAGAGGATTAAGAGAAATGCTTACTTGTATTTTCTTCTCTTAATTCACCTTTCCTGTAATGTGCTGTCAGAAAAGACCAGTGTAGCAACATTCAGCTTCCCTTTTAAACTGAAGGCTGAATATGAAATGCAGAGAGTAGTCCTTGCTAGTCTGGTTGTCCTGTTAGTGTTTATCAAATCCTGCTGCTAATCTTTTTTTTTGCCTTTATTATTTTCAGGTAAGTGGGCTAATGGCAGGCTACTGAAAGCTTAAATGTTGAGTTTAATTTGTGAAGTGATTCAAGCCTGTGTGCTTAGCTTGGAGTGCTGATTAAGAAAGAGGGGCCAAGTGTATCTAAACCTTTAAGTTCTTATTTTTACCTTTTTCAAGGATATGGGGAAGTTTTCTTTAACATATGAGGCGTCCATGACACGCTTGTTCCGAGAAGGCAGGACCGAAACGGTTCGTTCGTGCACTGTCGAGTCCTGCCGTTTTGTTCAAGCCATGGAAGACCCAAATGAAAGTGTGAGTTCATGCTATTGGTGTCTTATACTATTGGGAGAGTAGGTTTGGATTGGGCATTAGGAATGAGTTCTTCACTATGAGGGTAATGAGGCACTGGGATGGGGCCATACCAAAAAAGAATGGCAGAACTTTATCAAATATACACTTGTTTACCTGTTTCTGAACTCCAGGAAACTGTAGTTACTTGTGAAATTTTTGTTACTTGTAAAACTCAAATATAGATTTGCAGAACAACTAATCTCACACCAGTTAAGCTTTTCTTTCTGACAGGGGAACAAGAATAATTCACAAGAAGAAAGTAGTTGCTCTTATATGTTGATTTTGATGACCAGCATTTATAGACCTCTGTACCTTCAGTGTTGGCAGTTCGCCTTCTAAAATAGCTCTGGCAGTTTGACTTTTTCTTAAATCACATTGAGATTTGCTCTCTATAACTCTTGAAGACCAATATCTATAGAAACTATAAATAATGTCGTAAACTTGGGTTGTAATCGTGTTTGATTGTAGGGTTAGATAACACTTAAAATACAAATTAGTTTTCAATATGCAGTGTACAGCAGGTAATAGCTGACCCTTGCTAATACCTGAAATTAAATACATGAGGTAGAAAAGCCAGAGGATACTATTTGAGGTCAGCTGTCTTGTACTTGACTTTTAAGTGCTCAGGGCTTGAGAGTCATTGCTGTAACTTAGTTTCTGCACCTTAATGCAGTTCACTTAACTGAGTTTTCTTAATCTTTTTTTCATTTGTTAG
This sequence comes from Thryothorus ludovicianus, assembly GCA_013397245.1. NCBI lineage: Eukaryota > Metazoa > Chordata > Aves > Passeriformes > Certhiidae > Thryothorus > Thryothorus ludovicianus. The sequence continues at coordinate 93,383 of VZTB01015026.1, read as the reverse complement.
AGTGAGAATACGCTGAAGTTCTTTCGGCAGGCAGCTGACAAACACCAGCTCTTGTATCGCCTTGCCATGACTGGGGCCGGCATTGACCGCCACCTCTTCTGCCTTTACGTCGTGTCCAAGTACCTCGCTGTAGATTCTCCTTTCCTCAAGGAGGTAGGTGACTTTTATTGGCAACTCTTCAACACCCTAAAAAGTCCTTTGGTTACTTAGTGTTTTGTGGTATCTGCTCAAGATACTCGCACAACTCTGGTTTTCCTAAGAAAAAAGGCACAATTTCAGCTAGTGCTGTTGAACATCTGCTGATAAATTGTTACGATAGTTTCATTTTCCTTTGTGTGTGCATTTATTGATAGACCTAGAAGAATGCTTCCAGTGAGCTCTTTAGCATAATACATGTTACTTAGAATTGCAAGAAATATATAGTCAGTGTTGAAAAAAAATTTTTTGGTCATGTGTTTTGCGTATTTTCAAGGAAGTATGACAGAGGCTGTGTGTTTCCTCTGAGAATTTTCTTGTGGAACTGACAAATTCCTTTTAAGTTACTAAGAGTTGAAGGAGCTGTATATGGTATTAATATCATTGTTTATTACTATGGAAAATTACAAATTAAACTAGATTATAAGGTTGGATTTTATAAAAGTAATTACATTGCATTTGCTCGTTTTTTCTGATTAATAAAAAATGTCTTCAATTTTGCCTCAAAGCTAAGACGCTCACATTTGTCTGCTTGCTCTCCTAAATGTTGCTAAGAATAAAACAACTTTCTACAGTTTACACAAACTTTTGAGATGTGTTGTTAGAGATTTTACAAGCTTCTAAATTGATGTAGGATCTTCCTGGGATTTAACTATGGCTAATAATGGTCTTGTTAAAACAAGATCTTTTGTGTGTAAGGCCTTGTGTTACAAGGCTGTAGACCAGATAATCTTGTTTGAAGTAGAATTTCTATTGAAATTATATTTTATTCTCTATGAGGAATTGACATCACTTCCTCATATGTTTATGGTTTCCATATCAGGACAAGTTCAACTGTGTCTTTTAAGCTTCTTAATTTTTCATTCCATTGAAATGGGAGTTATCCTTAATATTGCTTTATAAAGTGTTTTCTAACAATTTAGAAAACAATACTACACTTGTTATAACACTTTTTAACAACTTATTTTTGAGAAAATTGCATGTTCTTAAACAGTGTTTTCTATTTGTTTGCCTCTCTTTCATATCTAATAAAGGTTTTGTCAGAGCCTTGGAGGCTGTCAACGAGTCAGACACCACAGCAACACATTGATTTGAAGAAGAACCCAGAGATGTTGTCCTCTGGTGGAGGGTTTGGACCGGTATGTTTCCTAAATACAAGTGCATACTAAAAAAGAGTTTTATTTTCAAGACACCAGTCAAAAAATCTCAGATCTGTTGCATATCAAAGGTGCAGCTCAGTCTTTTAAATGCATGTATTTAATACTTTCCAATGATGTGGCTGTGCTCAGAAAAATCTGGGATACCTTTTTTTGGTATCCCATTACAAGAATGGATTATTCTGAAGGAAATACACAGTTATGAAATGTGGTACAGAGCTCCATATCTTGATTTTTTGATGAAGTTGGGGTTCTCATTTCATTGCCTGTGCCCAGATCTTCTGTACATCAGGCTGTTATTACAGTGACAAATGCATTATTACTTTAACTACATTTTAAGGCTGGGATTTGTGTAAGTATTTCTTATACTTGACTTGTTCTTTATATTTCCTGCTTGATTAATAAATGTGTTCATACATTCCTCCAGATTAAGCTGTTCACATTGTTCTGCTTTTCCTCCCAAGTGTGAATAATGGCCAAGTCAAGAATACAGACATATTCTATGGCTTTTGTAGAATTTCAAGAAACCAGTGTATTGTTAGATATTTGACAAGCTGCTTACTTGCTGTGATATTTTATTGGTATTTGGGCTTGGCCATTGATGAGAATATTGGTGTCACCTCCTAAGCCTCCTTCATGGGAATATTATACTAGATTAATCTATTTTCAAGAAGTATTTCTATTGAAGGAGCAATGAGAGGTGTCACAGGACTGCTCTTTGCCCCACAAAAAATAGGGTGACAAGTCCAGTGTATTTTGGCTGATTGTCAAGCTGGAAGATGAGGGGTGGGAGGTTTTTTTTTACTCTTGTTTCTGATACAGCTTTCAGTAGTTTTTGAAGTTGGAATTAATTTGATTTGCAATATTGAGGAGGCCTAACAATGGCCATACTGCTCATTCTTGAGAAACTGGCTTCCTAAAGGAGATTTTGAAGTCAGTATTCCAAATGCCCAAAAAGCAATAGAAAAGGGGTTTGGCTGCAGGAATTTCTAATACTGTTTTCCTTTTTTTTTTGTTTACAAAACCTGTGCTTTGCTTTGATGAAGTAGCCCAGAGATTCAGAGCATCAGCTTTCCATGCATGTGTTTTTTGTTGGTTTTGGAGGGTATATTTAAGCATTCAGTGAGAAGAGTGTCAGACTGCTCAGCAGCAGTGGCAGCAACGTGGAAGGTTGTGATACTTCCAGTTAGGAAAGACATGAGGAGAGGTGACATCAGGATAATCTGTGTTTACCAGGCATAGTTTGAATATAACGTCAGACTGAAACTTGGGACAGTTCATGCTACTAATGTTGAAATTGGACCAGACATCTGCTCTTAATACAGGTGTTCAGAATCACGTTTGTTGTAGAGTCAGAAAAAAATCTTTGCATTTGGTAAGTTTTCCTAATACCAAGCTTTTACACAGTGTTTGTTGACATCTGCAGGATGATCCCAGAAGGCTGATTGTTTAGTTGTAATACAGCTGAACTATTTTATTCCTTGCTGCTTAAGCACTGAAGCTGTATAGCTGCTTAGGACCAGGCCTTGATAAGAGAAGCTCTTTAAATAAGTATTTTATTTCAAACTATTAAAGCTGGAAAATATTACAGACGAATATTCAGAAAATGGTTATTCCATGCACTTGAGATGAGACTAGAACTATTCCTAAAGTAAAGCCAATTTTCAGAAATCATGCATTAAATGTAAAAGTTGAAGTTTTACTTGAGGAAATTGGAACTGATTTTAAAAACTGTAATAGCTTATTAATTGTGCATAACTTGATTGAGAATGAAGGAGAAAGAGAAAAAGTTTAAAATGTGTTTTTCTCTTCTTTCTTCCCCTAGGTGGCTGATGATGGTTATGGTGTTTCTTACATTATTTTGGATGAAAATTCCATCCATTTCCATGTCTCCAGCAAAATATCTTGTTCTGAGACGGTAAGAGTCAGTCCTATGGTTTAATAAATCTATTTTGTTGTGTGCTTATAGAACTGTTCTACTCATTGCCTAAAACATACATAAGTAGGACTTTCAACATACAGTTATAAGGTGTTTTTTCTTTCTCAATATGTGCTGTTTTGCTGGAGTTTTTTGTCTCCAGTGGTATAAATGTAATAGTTTCATGAACTAAGGACACTATATTCTATTTCACTTATGCTTTCAAGCATGAAGAAAACACGTGGCCCAGGATCATCTTTACGTGTGTAGCTCCCTACAGCTCATGTGAAATGATCACGTGTCCCCTGAACAGAAAGATGGGCATATCTTGGTTTTTCTTGTTACAGTTTTGGTTGGTCTGTCCCAGGCTGCAGATGTAAAGAGAGAGTAAAATGTATACTCTCTATTTAAGCCTTTCTGGTTTAAATAATACCGAATGAAGCTGACTCATAAATTATGATCTGTGCTTAAGAAACATAACTAATTAAAAATTTATTAAAATAACAGCCATTATTAGAGTATAGTAGATGTCATATGTTGAATATGCTGCTGTTGTGGAGGCCTGCTTTGAGTTCAATTCATCCTTCCCCTTTATATTTTTATGGCCTTAATAAATACGCTGAGTTCATTCAGGGTTACATAGCTGACCTGGTTTTCCTCTTTTGACCTTCACTTGTCCAGGAGATCATGGTGCTTCTGGTTAATCATTAAAGATTAGGAAATACAACTTTGTTCTTCAGATGCCTGTTAGCTTGTACTTCAAATTTTGTTATGTTCTTTTTACTTATTAGTCAAGTCAAAGGTCCATACAGAAAAAGCAGCATTTTGTTTGTGCAGCTTTGATATTAGTGAGGTGGTTGTAGTAAATCCTGCAAAATGTAGCTATTAATTTATATTTATATAAATTTGTAATCTTAATTTCTTTCTTGTACCATTCATCTAGCACTTAGAGTAAACAGAACAAGCTCCTGTTCTGTTTGCACTCAGAAAGTTATTTTCCTTTTCAATACTTTTTTCAATGGCAAATGATTCAGCATTTCTGTTAGGAACTCAAATAAAAATAATTTTTCTGCCCTTTCAGTACTTCCTCGTGATTAGTCATACACTGAACTGAACTTTGTTTTATGAAAATGAGCTTTTGCAAAATCTTGCAGGAAAACCAATATCAAAACACATAAATTTTAGAGTAGCAGAATACTACAAATGCATCTGATTTCAAAAGGATATGATTTCATTTCTGACTCTAGGAAAGTAAATGCATGATGAAGAACTCATTGGTCAGTAATGTCATAAACCCAGATTAACAAGTATAGCATTAAAATTTCTGTTATTAAAATCCCCATTTTATGCTAAAAGACATTCCTAAATTCCATTAGCTCCAAAACTACAAAATATTAGAAAGTTTCTTCTTTTGCCTGAAAAATAATTTGATGGACATTACAAGTATTTGATTTCGGGTTTTGTTTGTTTGTTTTTGAAGGATTCTCATCGCTTTGGAAAGAACATCCAGAAAGCAATGGTTGACATCATGGGTTTATTTAACCTTAGTAAAAACTGTACAAAGTGATCTGCCTTCTTGGTGCCAAGCAATCTCCTCTTGGTGGAATGAGAACTCTTCTGCACAGCGAACAAGAGCAAGGTTTGTTGAAGAGTAGCTGGAGAAGAAACTGAGTCAGCACCTTCTTGATCACCTATTAAAACCTTAGCAGTATATTAAATGTCTTTTTTTTGTTGTGGTTTGTTTTTGGGGGGTTTTTGTCAGTAGTATGAAAGAGCTTATTTCGACAAAGGATGACTTTTAAAACTTTCTGTGTTTCTAGGGAGGAAGCATAGTATCATTGCATGAAGTCATGTATATTCTAACTTCTGCAGTTTTCTCTTAATTTGTATACACTTTCTCTTTTTTTTAAAACTTGAAATTAGTTTACTTGTTTCCAGAATCAAAGGGATGAAACACACCGACTTAAATACTAGACAAAGTTAGATTTGCTGTATATTAAGAGCAGAATGTTCTTCAACATATCTGCTGCTTTGTGTAAATGAATGACAACTTGTGACTGTTTGCCTTCCTTGATTTCTTTTTAGAGGTAAATTCTGTAAAATATACCAAAAAATCCCTGCTGTAACCCACCTTAACACACTAAGTTGTAGAAATTTTATGTTTTTTAAAAAGAAAAAAAGGAACCCAACCATTGCATAGTACAATGTGTCCCCTCATTAGCAGGTATCACATTTTTCTTATTGCTTACAAGTCTGTTTGTGACATTGATTTCATTTCCGTATAAATAAATGGACCTGTGTGCTTGTTCATGCAAGTGCCTTAGAAAAACAAAAATCCTTAGCCCAGGAAAAAGGCATAGGCTGGGAGTTGTTTCAGTGATGAAAGAGCTAAAGTTGTAGTAATGCAGATCTGGTTTTCAAATTAGAAATGAGGATGAAGTGGCATAACAGATGTGAATATGTTGCCGAGTGGTGCAGTCAGGTTTAAAATTCTAATGAAATGCTCCTATTTCAAATAGCAAAGGTCAGTCCTTAGGAAGGGCAGGACCAACTTTGCTTGGGACTATTAGGTATTCATGTGTTTGCTTTGGTGAGTGGAACTGGTGGTCACTTGGGTTTCTGGGTCCTGGGAAGTGTTAACTGGGTAGAATGCAATGTGCTGGAGAGTCTGCAAAGCAAGGCTGGCTGATTGCAGTTTGCCTGGAAGGACCTCTACTGCCAACATCTGCATGAGAAGGGCAAACTGCTGAAGCCATGGGAAAGAGCTCCAGAGTGGGAAAAACATGGCCTTCTCAAACCCCTGCTGGGAGAACTCTTGGTCAAGCAGTTTCTAAAGGAGACTGGGAGGGAGGGGAAAGCTTTTTCACTCAAAAAGGAGCACGGTGTTTCCGAGTGCAGAAATAAAATGGCTGCTACCAAATGGAGCAACTTTTGCGTGATGCTTCTCTTCCCCAGGCTTTATAGGTGTGGCACCTTTTTCACATCCTGCAGTGCAGTAAAGTGTACTTGTTAGCACAACCGTATTTTTAATTATTATTATTATTTTATATAAGGTACATGATGGTTACTAATACAGTGAATGATGCTCCCAAGCTCTGCTGAGTTTAAAAGACCCTTGGGTTGGATATAAAATTTCTCATTAGTCTTTGAATGTTTTCTGGCCAGTATTTCTAACTTTCTATGCCTCTTCATGTTTATTTTTACTCTGATCTAGCTGTTAAAACACCTGTGTATGTATGCTTGAGGTGGGAACCCTCAAAAATCCAAGATGCACACTTAAGCAGCTGCATGCTTACAGAAATGTGGGAGTCCTCACAGGAGCTGATCAATGACACTCATTGTTTGATTCGGGTACAGTGTGTGGGAAAGAACACTTTGAAATGAGCCTTACTGCATCTGGCAGGCCTGGCACTTATCAAGCTACTGCAACAATTTTATAGTGATCTATTTTTGGAGCTGCAGAAATAATGCACTGGGGTTTTGGGGGTTGGTTTTGGTGTTGGCTTTTTTTTTTTTTTTATTTGACCACTGACCAATTTGTGTTAAAATTAACATAAGGGCAAATTAGCATGTAGGATTTTCTTTAAAAAAAAAATAGGTTTAAATTTGACTCTCAGGTCTTAAGTGTTTCTAGTCTAATTGTTGTTAGTGCAATTTTGCATTCTTGGAGAGTGAGTATGGTTGGCACAGAAAGCTGTTTTTTATTGTAAATGTTTAAAATGTTTTGTGGTGTTAAATGTATCTTTTTAAATTTTGGAATAGATATAGTTCCTAAACAGATAATATTTTATTTCTTTTTCCTTAAAATGTGAGCAGCATGTACATAAAATATGCTTTTTGGATGTAAATCTTAGAAATCCACAGTGAATGTAGGTTATTAATAAATAATTTAAATCTTGATGTTCAATATTGTGTACATACAGTAAAACAGCTTGAGTTTTTTTTTTTGCTCAAAGCCATAGGAATGTAACTAAAATCACCTAGATTTGAATGAACCTTCTAGTACAGTGTATTTTATTGTAAAGTTAAATGTTCATATTCCAGTAAAACTACTAATTTGATACTAAAACCTTGAATCATTGATTCTCAATTAGTGGTTTAGGAGATCGAACTTAGGGTTAAGGAGGTGGCTAAAAGTCAGGTTGGATGATAATAATGTTTTCTGTTTATTAAATAGCAGTGTGAAATTGGTGGAATATACCTTGAATGAGTATTTTTCAAATTTATTATTTCAGCTATTTCATGGCAGAAGTTAGGAAAGCATGAAGTCCATTTATAGGGTTCCATTGTTCAGGATTAATGTCACTCCCAGCTGAGTATTCTTTTGAGGCTTGAGGCTTTTGAGGGACTAGGGAAGTGTGTGCCTGACCTTGAAAATCATGGTTCTAATTCAGCCTTTGTACCAATTGTTTTCTCATGTAAAATGTATTAATTTAAGGTAGAGGATTTTTTTTGATCTTGTTCAGTTACTTTACATCTGTTGTTGGTTATTTACATCCAACACTTTGTCTCTATTTTCTACTTTCTTCTGTGACTTCAAAAAATGAAATAAAATTTCACAATTACCACTACTTAGAACAATGTTTAATATCTTTTTGTATTTTCTTCCCAGCTCCCTTGCTGTTGTCTCTTGAAATTCAGGACTTGTGAAACCATTGCTGTTAAATCGAGTTAGGAACAGCAGTGATCCATTCAGTTTATTTTAGCAGTGTCTGCTTGTTAATAGGGAATGTGTTAGCAAACAATTGAAACTACAAAGAATTAAATCCGCCAAAAGAAGCTGAACATATGGATTCACCCTGGTCTGCCATCAAATTGTGTCCACTTTCTTTTTTCTGTAGTAATGCCACATAAAAATTTTGGTGTTCCGACTTCAAGCATTCTCTCTTTTCAGAAGGAACAGTCATACAGTTAATAAAGATGTGAGCAGGTGGAACAGTTGCTTTCTTGAAAGTTGAAGATAATGAAAGTTTGTTAGTGTCTGTACCAGGAGCTAAAAATTACATTTAGAAAAATCTTCCTGACCAGCTTGCTTCCTCATATCTTTACAGTTTATCACACTATATATGAATGTTTCCTTCCTTTGCCCTTTTTCTTGAAGGCATTAGAGCAAAATTCTGACCAGGTTAAAAATAATTGTATTGAAATATCACTGTTTGCTTGTTTCTACATTGTTTGCTTACCTTCCTAAACTGCTCTTTATATAAGGATGAAGCACAGCACACAGGTGGAGAGCAAATTGTCAAACAATTTAAATTCTGATTTGAAACTAGAAAACCCAGCTGTAGTTGGTTTCCATCTTTGTTCCATTTTATGTTTGGTTGGTTTATTTTTGAAAACACAAATGTAGGTGTTAAGTGTGATGCTGTTATAGTTGTAAATGCATCTGAACCAGAGCTGTACTCTGAACAGAAAAAACAGAAATAATGTTCAAAATATGTAACAGTATCTGATAGTGCTGAATAGGCCCCAGTATTTATATGCCTTGTTATGTCATGAAGATGTATGTAGCTTCCCATTTTACCATCACTAGGTCATGTTTTTTGGTCTTTTGGCTTTTTAAAAATGAATCATTCAATACATAGAATAGTTATAAGTAAAAATGTCTTCTCTTCAGATGTTCCTATCATTCCTATCTCCAGTTGCAGGTAAGAATAAATGTTTTTGTTTTGAAGACATCAAACACCCAAAATGTTTCTCACAGCAAGTCTTTTACAAAAGAATATTATTATTTCTTTCACAAGAATGTAATGCTGTAGTGACATCAAAATCTTTTATTGATGCTGCAAGGGTGTTCCTGGTTAAAACACTCATCTTTTTATAAACAAGACATGCATATTTTTATGTACTAGAATTCCCTCAGTGATACCTGTGGTTTACCTCAGACTTGTGCTTCTGTGTATGATTACACATTAAGGATGCAGGAAAGGTTTTATGCTAATTGGAAGAATCTGTCCAACCATTGACTGTCTAAAATGGGCTTTATTCTAAGTGCCAGAGGATAAGAGGTGCTTTCAAACACTCTCCATCTATTCCCAGAAGAGATGCAAAGAGAAATGGTGCTCTGTAGATTTCCTACATTGTGGAGCAAGGCAAAATAGCATCTGGAAATTTTGCCTGTTTCTGGTCCTCAAAGCTCAAGTCTAATTGGTTCCTGCCTTCCCCTAGCACATTCTGATTCCAGTTCAGGACAGTTGGGAAGGGATCTCCTAAGGCCACCTGAACACAAACTGCCAAGTGGGACTGAACCAAATAACCCTGGGCAGCTGATTAATTAGTATTTGAGCTTTTTTCCCATGTGCAGTGCATGTAAAAGGAACAGGGCTGAGGATTCAGATCTGCCTCTAAAATGAGTATTCCCTACCTGTGCAGAGGTATTCTTTACAACTTAATTATTCTCTTAAATTCTTGAGTTATTCAAATATAAATTCCAAGGTATGTGCAAGATGAGTTACAGAAATTTGAGCTTTTCATGAAAGGCATTTCTGAAAGGTGCTGGAATTTTGTAAAAACGATTTTTAATGTTGTCTATTCAGGGGTCAAAGTGTTTGCTGAGAGCGGGAAGGCTTAGTCTAGAAGTGTGGCTTTTGGGAAGATGACACTGTAATCATAGAATTTTAGAACATGCTGAATTAGAAGGGACCCATCAGGATCATCAAGTTCAACTACTGGCCCTGTACAGGACACCCCTGAAATCACACCCTGTGTCTGAGAGCAGTGTCCAAACACTTCTTGAGCTCTGTCAGAATTGATGCTGTGACCACTTCTCTGGGGAGTCTGTTCTAGTGCCCAGCCCTCCTCTGAGTGAAGAACCTTTTTCTAATATCCAACCTAAATCTGCACTGACACAACTTCAGACCATTCCCTTGGGTCTTGGCACTGCTCACCAGAGAGAGGAGATCTGTACCTGCCTCTCCTCTCCCCTTCAGGAGGAAATTGCAGACTGCAGTGAGGTGTCTCCTCAGCCTCCTCCAGGCTGAACAGACCAAGTGCCCTCAGCTGCTCCTCACACAGCTTCCCCTCAAGGCCCTTCACCATCCTCATGGCCCTCCTTTGGACACTCTCTAATGGCTTTGTGTCATTTTTATATTGTGACACCCAGAACTGCCCCCAGCACTCGAGGTGAGGCTGTCCCAGGTCAGAGCAGAGGGGACAGTGCCCTCCCCTACCCAGCTGTGATGCTGTCCCCGATGTCCCCAGGGCAGGGTTGGCCCTCCTGGCTGCTGACTCAGGTTTAATTTCCATTAATGATGTGGTGGATTGGCAAGGTAGGTGAGAGATTGGTTTCCAGTAAGTGCAAGTGGCACCACATCTGTGATGGAATGCCACAGCACACACTTGTTCATTTTGGAGCAATCTGATTTATGGTACAGCTGAAATTGTTGTCCAGTTTCAGATGACTACTTCTTACTTAGACTAAATCCTAATGACACTAAATTTATATAATTCAAGATTAAGTGTTTTTTTACATATATGCTTGTGACTAGTGCCTAACTTCTTCAGAGCCATTTAGAAATAAGATGTTTCCTGATGTTGAAAACACCAAATGCCATTGTTACTGTGAAGTGTGTTACTGTTCATTGTCATTCTTTAGGAATATTTTTACTTGAAATGCAAGCAAAAATCATTCTGCCATTGACTATTTAATTAACTATTACAGTCTTACCCTTGAATACAGTCCTTGTTTTAAAAAGCATGATATATGCAGAAAAAAATTATAAGATTTATTGTGTTTGTTTGAGATTTAAAGTATGTTTTAAAGCACTCCTGTTAAGATTTAAAACTTTATATTCCAGTCTCAGGTAAGAGGGGCAGTCAGTATTCTTACTGAGACAGCAATTCTTCAGAGTACAAATGTTTACAAGTCTGACTGCAAGTTATTAGCATTGCACAGTGTAGCCAAGGAATGCAGATGTTCACACAGAGATCATTCCAACCCTGTGGTAATTATATGCTGTAACTGATAGCACAATTATGTGCTAGAGAAAATTGACTAATTTGTACCATGCTAGCATGACAGTAAGTGCCATATCAAGAATAATAAGGTAGTTCCTTGAACTCACAATCTAAATTTTGTCTAGCTATGCTGCTACAGATATATATATATCTATATTTAGTGCTATTTTATATATAAAACATGTTGCTTTTTATTTAACAGATGGAAACAAACAAACAAACCTATGTGAATATTGCTTTATCCAAAGAAAAACTCTTGTTTTATCTATAACAACTAAATATATGAAATGAACTGTTAAATGGCATGTTAAGGAGCTACAGTTTTAGATCTCAATAGGTGCTTCCAAAAATTAAGGGTGAAAAAGAAAACATCTTAATGCACAATGATCTGTTTGTTTGAGATATTCCAGTCTGTGATTATGAAGATTTTATAGGATAGGTGGCACTCTTAGGAAAGCCTTTATATGCTTGGAATTACAGTTTATTAGATTAAAACTAATCATTAGTTATTCATTCCAGGTTATCTGCCAGTTGGAAGTAGGTACTCAAATATAGTCAATATAAATAGTTGTGGCACACAGAAGCTAAAATTAGTTCATCTAATTCCTGACTATCACGACCAAAATAATTATGTTCAGTCAGGTACAATAAAACCTAAATTTTTCTCCAGATAATTTGAAATTATATAGGTACAGATTTATATATTTGTCTAGATGATACACTGTCAGGTAGTATATCATAGATTGTTAATTTGCAACTGCTTGTATTTGTGATTTAAGCAACAGCAGGGCAGGTGAGCCAAAGGTAATGGAGACATCACCACTTATTATTTTAATTTATTTTTTAACTGAAAAATTGCTAGGCAGTCCAGGGACATAGGAGTGATGGATATGTTAAAATTATTGGAAGTTTTAATATAGATTTTTTCCCATATAAATCATATCCAGCACAGGCCCCTGAATACTTTTGCATTTACCCCTGTTTGCCACCAAGGGACACTGTTTCTCTATAAATGAAGAGAAGCCTTGAGGACTGGGGGATTTTCTTTAGTCTTGGGATTCGAAATGTCTCAGTAATATTTAGATAATTATGTGAGTTTGAAATGCCATCAAGTTGTTAAAAAAACCCTGAGTTTGGAGTGCTATTTAGATAGAGTAGCACATTTCCATTTAAGCAGCAAGAACGTATTTGATTTTCAATTTTAATGTACAAAAGTATTTCTTTACCTAAACATAGCTTCCTCAAAATATTTTGCATGCTTTATTTCATTATTAATTATTATAATTGTATATAGTCTTTTGTCATTTATTTGTTGTAATGGTAGATAAGAAAAACCTGAGGGGGAGCATGCTGGAACATGTTCTTTAGTTTTTATTTGCTTGAGCTTTTTTCTGTTCTACTCATCTTCACAACAAGTACAAGAATTAAGACAAGGAATTGAAAGTTCCTCATGTTTATCCTCTACAGCTTCTTGAGTTATCCTTTGGTTTCTTTTTTCTTTTCTTCTTTCCTTAGATGGGAAGGAATCAAATACAAGTTCGCAATTCATCTTGTAATCTTACAATGCTAAGTGCAACACACATTCCTTTTCCTCTTTTTAAAATGGGTTGTTAAGGCTGTGTTACTGGAAAGTAACAATTGTGTGTATTTTCTAAGTAGTTCAGCTGGCACTGAGTATTCTTTCTGCATATAAGGGTTTCTGGTTTCAACATTTGCTAGAAGTAACATCAGAATTAAAAAGAGTTTTTGGTAAGAAAAATACATTTATTTCACTTGTGAACCTTTAAATTTTGAATTATATAGATTATGCTGTTTCTGAGAACCCTTTTAAAACCCTTTTGGGGTGAAAAAAAGCACATTGACTTTTTACCAAAGAAAAGGAGAATATTTCCTACTGTTAGGGTTTTTTACACATTTTTCTTTTAATTCAGGTTTCTTAGTATCAATGCAATTGTGCAGTTCATTTGCCTCAAAAACATTTCATTATCTTACCTAATTGAGATGCTTCTAAATCTAATTAGCATGTGTTTAGCCTGTATTTTTAACACTAATGATTTCCTTTAATATTTAATTGCAGATAATTTTTAAATAAGAGGCAGACTTGTTAGGTAGCAGCAATTAAAAAAATGATAAAAACACTACTTACTGTTTCAAAACTATAGAATAATTTCCTTGTATTTGTAGAGGTTTTTTCCTTTTTTTTTCAACCTGTGTAGCTTATCTTTTGTTTTAGGGGCTACAAATTTCAAGAAACCACATAACTGCAAAAAAATCTCAGTGCCTTAAACTGTAAGTAAAAATTTATCAGCATTTAAGGGTTACTAATTGCAGTGTGTAGATGAAAGGACAAGGCTACAGGAAGTGTGCTTTAAGACAAATTGTGTGTTTATGTTAAAAATTATTCATCTGATATTGAGACAGAAAGATCCTCAATTGATGCAGATTTGTGTCACAGAAGCTCAGAATTTCATGCAGGGCTGAAGATGACTGCATATAACCCAAAGCATGAAAAATGAGAAGTGGATCTGGAAGCATGTTTGGAAAACCTTATGTAGAATTCAAGTGCTGTGTACTAAAATGAAATTTCTCTGTCTTCCTGATGCTTTAATACATGAATAATATGCACAGAGATGTTTACACAATAATTAGATGTGATTCTTTGATGGACTAGGTATATTTTACAAAAATGTAAATTTGATAGAGAGAAGCCATGTGTCTAGATTGGGATGTGATTAAATTACACAGAAATGAACTTTTTTCTTTAGGAGAAACTGAACATTCTGCCTAAAAGTAGAACTTAAATTTCAAAACTGAAACCAGTTAAACTATTTTTATGTTATTTTGCATAATTAATCATAAATAATGTGATTACTTTCCCAATGGTGATTTTTGTAACAACTGCAACTGCAGTAATTGTTACAGCAACTGAGATCATGAAACCGAGTGATTAAAAGCCAATAGGATAAAAAAAAGGGAAAAGAAAAATGTACAGGACACACTGGTGTCCTGTATGGAAAATACAGGGGTTTTTTTCCATTAGTTACAGTATTTGAAATACATTATTTTTAACCTAAACAAAGCTGAGTCTTGCCAAGGTATTATTTTTACATAAAGAAATGTAGGGATTTCCTTCATTCCCTTTATAGAATGTTGGATTAAAACCAAACATATGCTAAGTGAATAATAATTTTTATTCTTTCAAGGAAGCATTCTACCCCAAATTTAATTTCAGAAATATTTTTACTTGAAATAAAAGAGATAGTATCCCAAAGTGAGACAATAATTAAAGGACTTGAGGCAGGATCTGGCTGTTGCATGCAGATGGAGTAGGAGACTTCTTGTTTAACCTTTCCCTGTCTGCACCCAGTCAGCAGAATTGAGACAGTTTAATTATGTAGTGAGAACACATTCTTCCATGTGATAAATTAGGAAAAACTCAGAAGCAATCTGTTAGAAGCAGAAGAGTAGAACAGAAGCAGTGTGGAATAGAAATCTTCCTAAAATTCCCAGAATGACTGAGTTTCAGCAGGATCATTAGCAGTAAACATGAAATTAGGGTTGAGACTAGTGACATAAACATGGATTAAATGTAAAAATGAGGAGTATAAATTAAAAATAAAATTTAAAATGACTGGGAGGAGTAGAAAAAGATAAGTACATTACAAGATGAACTTAGAATGCTTGAAAAACTGAATTTTGTGTGACATACTTTCATTATCAGATGCGTCTTTATTTGAGAGCTCACAGCAAGAAGCAATGCCATAATATAAAGTTATATAAGTCAAGTTATTAAGTTCAAAAGACAGATAAGCTCAAATGATGATGGGAAAAAAATAGAAATTTTCCCTAGACAAGAGGTAGGAAAATAGAAAAGAGGAAAAAAACACTAGGGAAAATTTAAAAGAAGTAATATTGAGAACTAAAACACAATCCACTCCATGAGATAGTTACATTAAAAATGAAAGCTGATATTACCTGCCCTCTATTGGTTAGGTTTGAAATTAGTCTCTGCTGGGTTAGGTGACATCAAATTTAGTCAACTATACTTAATGTTCTTAGGGATTAAATATTTCCCTTTCAATGTAGAGATTATAAAAAATTGTGACACATTCTGGCAGGAAACTCCTCTTTTTACACTACATGGTCCATTTGCAAAGCTGGCATGTATGGACAGAAAAAGAAAAGGGTAAATGTCAAAAGGGCCCAAGTTCTAATAAAAAGCAGAAGGCAGAGGAACATGAAAGGAAATGGAAATATGAGAGACACACTTCAAGGAAGAGTGTCAGTTGGAATAAAATAGCAAGATGTAAGAAATAGCTTCTAATACTTTATTAATTTTGTAGTGGTTTGAGGCAAGGGGAGGCAAAAAGACAGATGTGAATTAAATGGTGAATCAAAAGGTGACTCAATCAGTGTTTGTTCATATTATACAGCTATGAAAAAGCTTTATACTCTTCTAGGGAATAATGGAAAGTATATTTTTAGTAGAGGAAGGAAGATGTTTGTAGTATTTTATAAAATGCTGGGAAATCTCCAATTGGTTTACTGTGTACAGTTCTGGTCATCTGTGCTCACAAAAAAGAAATTTGATTTGGAACAGACGTAGTCATCAAAATCTCCTGGGACAAACGAGGGAATGGAATATGTGTCTTTAATGGAGAGAACAGAGGAGTTTGATTTAGTCTAGGCAAATTAAGTCTGAGAAGATATATGCTTCCTCTTCATAACTAAATTCAGAAAATCAATACTGAAGAGGACTAGAAGTTGCTAAAGGATACACATCTCTTAAATTTAGAATGAAAATGAAGTTTGCTTGACTGTTCAAAGTGTACAGTTCAGAAATATTCTTCCAGAGAAGACAGTGTGAGCTAGGAACCTAAACTATTTAAAAATGGAGCTTCAAGAACTGTGTAATTAGAACAGATTTCCTGGAGACAATAAATCTGTGGTACAAAGTTTTCAATGTCTAAACATACTGGCATATTCAGGGGATTCTGAAAGGATAGACAGTAGGTGATGCCACTTTTCCTTGACTGAATCTCATGCCTCAGGACTTTTACTAGTTACCCATGGCACCTAAGGAAATACTTCACCTCATTGATGATACTTTCTTAGAACCACCAAGTTCTAACAGATGCTGAACACTAACAGATGCTGAGGCAGTGTGTGCTCACCTTCCTGGAGACATTGAATAGCCCTCTTTAAATGCTAAGCTTGAATTGGTCAAACACTTTTGGATCATGAAAGATTTTTCAACTAAAAAAATAGGGGTTTTTTTTATGGTTCTCTGTAAGAGAATTGAGAACAATATTCATGTTTTGTCAATTTAAAGACTTGAAGTTGATGCTTTCACTTTCTGATTCTTTCTGTGGCATGGTACTGGTTTTAATCTCTTGATTCGTATGTGAAATAGTAAAGTGCAGGGAAGTGTTTGGGGAATGTGAAGCCAGTGTTCTATGGCTTGTTTCAAGCTGGACACAGATGTTGCCTACGGTCAATAAGGGCCTGAGTTTGAAGATGCAACCCTGTGTGCCTGAATTCCACACCAATGAACTGCAGGGTACCTGAGCAAGCAGAGCAGAGGAGCTCTGGTTGTTGTAATCAGATCAGTCCACACTCTGTTTGTGGCCAGATGAGTCCACAGTGGTGAGGGAAATGTGATGCCAAACCAGAAATTCCAATCAGCGAGCAAGGATCAGCAGGGATGTAACCAGGCACAGATCCGTCTGTGGAGCAGCTTGGCAAGGAGCAAGGTCTGAGCTTCACTCAGCTCTGGAGTGCAGGGAGGAGTCACCAGGGCTTCCTCAGGCTCTTTCTCACTCAAATCTGGCCCAAGGCTGCAGGGATGCCCTGTCACAGCTGGCTCTGGCACAGGCAGCCAGGCCCCAGGTGGGGGAAGGAGGATGTGGGGTCTGTTGGAGTCCTGAGAGGATGGTGAGAGCCACAGGTTTGCTCTCCAGCTGTGCTGGCGAGGCAGAAACCTGTAAAAACCAGGTGCCCTATTTTTCTCCCTCTCTAACAAACAGCACATCCTCATTTTACACTTTTAATACTCCATGTTTTATTAGGCTTTGTATTTATTTGGGTTTTGTTTTCCTTTTTGTTGTTGTGTGAATAGTTGGGGGTCTGGGGGTTGCATCCTGGCTTGGTTGTTTTAACCTTTTGTTAGTGACCCCAGTAAAACTTTTTATTCTTCACCCAAAGGCAGTTCAGGATACTCCTTTTCAGTATTTTTAATCTAGATATTTTCTCCTTATACTGTCATATTAATATAGCCCCACATTGGCCAGCTTTTGTTATCTGCAGAATCTGATTCTTTCTCACAACCCGTTGTGTTAACCCTGGCCCTCTCTGGCCTTCTGCATACATACCATTGTAATTAATACTGCTGAAAGTGATTCATTTTATACTGATATAAAATTATTATATTCTTATTCTATTATGCTGCAGTATGAGGAGGAGCAGTCATTTCTTATTGAATGACAAAACTCCACTGTCATCATTTAATCCCTATGTTTAGGTGATTTTTAGTTTATGTTTTTCTGTTGCAGGAATAGCAAAAAAAAAAATAGAGGTGGAAAAAAGACTTAACCATATCTGTTGTAGGGACAGCTCTCTGTATGTTTGGTACTCTGGTGTGTCTGTGTTTCTGCTTCTGCAGCAAAGCCATGGTAAGTCAGCTCATTCTGTAGAGCTACCTGTGATCTTTAACCAAATGGTTTTCATTCCAGCTGTTGCAGTGTGGCAACCTGCTGTGGGATATTTTCTAGTGTTTATTCACTGTGGTGTTTTTTGCAATCAGTCAGTAACTAATTAAACTATGTCAAGCCTTTTGAGAGTGCAAATAAGTTTAAAAGTTTACTAGTAATTTGCACACTGCAGACAGAAATTATGTCACATGTGGCTGAGGAGCTAAAGAGAGACTTTAAAGATCTGAGCTCACTTTTGCATTTTGTCACATGCTTTTGGGCTGGTCTTGAGGTACTCACTGAATTTCCATGGTTTTGACTCAGGGAAATATTTGAGTGAATGCTAAATAGTAAAGTCAGTCATGCTGTCAAGAGCCTTCTTAAGTTAGGACTCTTGGAAGTGGGATGACAGGCCCCTACCTCTGCCTTGTTTTGCTGTAGTCATTTATGAGTCCATAACTCACCCAAAGTCTCCCAATTTACTTGAGAAGATGGGCTTTTCAAAGAATAACTAATACCAGGTCCTGACCAGGTGCCTTGCAGAAAGGTACTCTGAGCCCAGCTGGGGTCTCAACTAGAACATAAATTACATGTTTGGAAAGAGAAGAGGTGTACAGTTAATTTGCAAAACTCAGTAGCTGTCCTGCAACTACATGCCAAAATAATGCTTTCATAAATCTTCATTACAGAGTGGATATTTGCCATTCAGTATTACCCACTTCAGAGACCAAATGTGACTCATTATTAAATTACTTCAATCTGTGCTGATGTAGAAGCACCCCTGACACATCTCTTTGTGAGCCATTTCTTCAGAGTAATTGCATTAGTAATAGCCGATTACACAGCAATCTTCTGTTCCTGCAAAATTAAGGTAATTACTGTAGCTAAAAACACATCCCTCTGTATTCTGTCCTAGCATGGAAGCTGGTAAAAGGCAGTGTAATGCTCCAATTCTTTGTAACAAGAGAAACATTAAGGTATAATTACATTATTGATGCGGCGTAGGAGAAGTTTTCATATTTGAATGGAGCATGGAAACAAAGTAAGAGTTTGAAGCTATAAAATCTTAGTCTAGAAAGAGGAGGGGAAAAAGATCCTTTGCATTTAGATGCCTTAACAAGTATGGGGGAAATCTATTTGAATGAATGAATGAGTTTGTGTTCTGTACTTTGAAAGTATTAGATGTCTGTGTTTGAAGTAGATTTTATTATGCAAAAGCGCAATTGTTTTGGTTCCAGAGGCTCCAGAGAAACTCATAAGGTTATATTTTTATACAGAATAAATGGGTATTAATTTTTTAATTTAATGGCAAGCCTCCTGAAAGCTAAGGTCAAATTCTAATTAGAATGTGTTATAGAATTTGATTTGTATTTTGACTTTCACCTTTCTCTATGTCTTTGAGGGAAACTTGACATTTCTCATTTTCTTTAATAAAATATTAGAATTTTAATATAACAGGTGAGGGAGAACCGACAGGCCATTCCCCATAAATGTAGCTAAGTCATTAAAACCTAAATATTCTAAGAGGGATATTGACAAATAAATCTCTTCAGAGACATTATGCAGTGTCAAAATTCATAGACAGAGGGTACCATTAGGTGATGAGGGAGTGGCAGTTTGTGTTTGGCTGGGGGCTGATGAGACTCTGTTCCATGATATAAGCACTCCTTGCAGATTTTGCTTTCTGAGGAATCAACGTGCCATGACTGAAATGCTGATAGCCCTCAAGTAGAGAAAAAATGGTCAGTTGTGGAATTTATCTTGCAATATATCATACACAAAAGATTTACATGGTGCTCAAAATTGCTTTGATTACAAAAGTAAATCCTAGCAACTAAATATGGATTTTTCAATTGATATTGCAGAATATAAGAATGTGTCAGGTTAAGCTAAATTCCTTTTATGCAAGCATCTTAGCAACTGTTGTATCCAGTTTCCATCTATTAGGAATATTCATGGTGAAAGAAGTGGCTCTTCTCAAATGTTTACAAATTAGAAATCTCATAGGATCAGAGTAACAACCTCAAAAACATTTTTTGCAGGAAGAGAAATTATGGAAGGCAATCCTGTATAAAAAAGTTACATAACAACAGCACTGGGCACAATGGACAGCAACTGCAGCAGGAAGCTATCCAAAGCCACATTTTTAAAGATAATGTGATCACTCCCACATGTTGTGCTGTAAAAGGTATTTTTCATCTGCTGTGTCAGGTGATCACAAGGTCAGTGTTTACATGGAGACACCTCACTCCCTTTAGCAACCAAGCAGGGGAGAGTGAGAGGCCCAGGAACAGGGAGAAGCTAAATACAGTCATGGAGATGAATGAATATTGTTGCATCATATGGCAGGTTTTGGAAGGAAGCTCTCTGAGGATGGAAATGATATCTTTATCTGATATTTTGGATACTGCTGCTTCCCACAGACAACTTTGGAAATGATAGGAGAGCTGTAAGCCTTTCATTTATTTATACTGTCTCATGCATAGTGTAAGGAGAAGAAAAGATGAGCCTTATTAGTAAGACTTTAACTTTCATAACTCTCAGGTGTAACTTTAATGAGATAAAATAGGATTTCATCCTGGAACAAATTGATTTAACACTTTCTGGTCTTTAAAGAAACTTGCACTGTGACTTCACAATAGTTACACTCAGGTGATTTTTCTAATTATTGATTTTTAAGGAGAGGTTTGCAGCAAACCTCAGGAAATTATTAAAAGCAGCTTATGTATGTATATTGTACTGTAAATCTCCTTTTGATGTTCAGAACTTTCCTTGGTGTTGAACTCAAGTTTTTTAGTCCAAAGCCCAAATCAGAAAAAAACCCAAAAATGCCTGTATTTCCTGGGCATTCTGCGGAGAGCAATGCTTGGTATCTATGATTAACTTTCCTAAGCTGCTGTTGCTGCACTGAGAACAAGAAGTTTCCTCTGGCATGAGCAGGTGTTGGGTTTGGGTCCTACAGCAGCAGAGCAGCTGCTGCAGAGGTGCAGCTGTTTGTCTTACAGGCCTGGGCTATTGTTCTTGCTGAGCCCTGAAAGCATCCATGGATCTAATCCCATACCAGGAGAAGAAACCCAAATCATTCTATGATTCTGTGATAATTACACTGCTCCACAGCATCCTTATCTTGTCAGAGCTGTTTCTGTTTCCTGCTTTTCTTTTGGACATGGCAAAAGCATTAAACTCTTGTCAGCCTTTTTTCTGCTTCAGATACACAGAAAAATCACGAAACTTCTAACTTGGTGAGTGTTTTTTTCCAGCAAATAATTGAATTCTTAGAATACCGCTGGTTTTGGAGAGAGAGCAGCACAGTGTGCTTAGTGAATTATGCTCTTGGAGACTTCAGGTTGGCACTGGCAGCAGAGATAGAATAATTCAGACCACTTTGAAAAATCCTGACCTCCCTCTGTTAACCTATAGATAGATTTCAGTCAGCATACCAAACCAAGGAATGAATTTTCTTTAGTGTGAATAATCCCATGGACTTAGAACTACTTACATCCCAAAAGTATTTCACTTTCCATGTGATAAAAGCCAATGGATAAGTAGCTTGTATACTGGTAGAGGACGTAGGGTTTTTTTTTTTTAAATTGTTTTTGAAAAAGCAAAAATCCTCCAGAATAAGCTTGTAATAATGTCCATCTTTATCAGAGGCATATCTTCTGCCACCTAGCAATAATGAGAGCAAGAAACAATTCAGGAAAACTATTCCATGAACACAGCACCCAGTTAAAGGCAGCAGCTGTTGGCCAGCACTGGTTTTCTTCCTGCACAGAGGATTCAAAAGTGTGGAGAAGATTATGACTTGCTGCAAGTCCATTAAGTTTTTCTGACAGCTGGGACAACTGTGGAAGAATCCTTTACTCCTTATCCTAGAATTCACTGTTCCAATGAGAAAGAAGCAACTGGAATATGGCATTATTAACATCTCAATTCTAGCAAAATATGATCTTACTTTGACAAAAAATTTAACCATGGATGGTTAAATTCACCTCAGGATTAATGTATACATATCTTCAAAGTATTTTGATTTCAAGTTGAACTGCTCCAAGATCATTGTAGTAATGTCTGAATCTAGAATAAAATTTCTTAGACAAGAATGCCTAACTTTTGAAAAAACAGAGGATATATAGTATTACAGGGATGACTCCTGGATCATCACTCACTCCTTGAAATTGTTCCTGAGATACTTCCATAAATCTTAAAAGTCAACAGTAGGTCAGATATAATCCTCAGTCTCTAGAGCAAATGCCACCTGAATAACATCTGAAGTAGGTGTAGCATTATCTGTTCTTTAAGTGACATATTAATTCAAATGTCTTGGTTTCAAAGATATTTCTAGGGGGGCTGCCTACTCAGTGACATGCTATTGTCAAGCAGCAGCAAACTTCACGTTCCACTCAGTCATTACTCACAAGCACTTGTCTTTTCTCAGGTAATATAACAATATAAGAATCTTCTTAATATAAGAGGAAAACTGCATAGTATGTAGATTCCTTTAATAATCAGTAAAAAATAGACTCCCTACTTACTTGGAAGCCTTAGAAGTCCTCAGAACTGGTGTTTTAAATGCTGCAATAAGGTTCTGCTTCCTGGTAAAAGAATAGATAATTAATTATGTTTGTCTGTTTTTGAAAGCTTGACTACAAGCAAAAACATAAGATAAAAGGTAAGTTTTAGCTGTGTGCTTATGGTAATCTTTCCATTCCATCCCATCTGCTGGCACTCCCTTCTGTTATTCAAATACTGCCCAAGTAATTAACCTGTAAAATAGATTAAGATAATAACATACAGAAATCTCAGTTCAGGTGGTCTCGGTCCTTCCTAGATTTCTGTCTCACAGTGTTTATGTACAGATTAGTTTGTGAAAATTTGGTACAAGATGCTGACCTACTTTTGTGATTATGTTCCAGGCTCCATTATATCGGGGTAGTCAATGATAGCTGACCCCAGGATATCTGGAAATGAACTGTACCTGAAAGAAAAAAAATCACAACACGAAGTTGACTAAATATCAGGTATTCCCTGTGTGTTTTAAGGATGTTGTGTGCTGGTGTACAAGGTGGCACCGTGCAGTGATAGAACACTTATAAATAGTGAAAATGGGAACACTTTCTGTCTTAGCAAAGCTTACACTTTCATTTCTGTTAGCAGACCTGGCAAAAGAGAAAATACCAAAGGTGAGGGAAATGCAGGAGAATCCTCCTCCCAGATTTCCCACAGAAGTGTTGTCTAGATGAAGTTCTGAAAATGAAGAAAAGAACTTCATATTTTTCTTTCCTGTCTTTTCTTAAGCAAACTGTAGTGATCTGTAACAACTTGTCCAAACAAGCTCCCATAGGTCATTTCAGTCACAGCTTTGGTAATTTGTTAGAAATTTAATCTCATTTAAATGCATCCCACACACTAATCATAACCTAATTATTACACAGAATTGGCAGGACTTTCCTCAGTATCCACTCACAAATTCTTCTTTAAGTTAATTCTCTTTTGATACTCTTAATGCTGGATTGAAAGAGGGTTGATTATGTTACTGTGGTGAATACAGAAGGAACATCAGATGAGTTATGACAAAGGAGGACACAACTTCTTTAATTGGTTTCTGCGAACTAGCTATTTCACAGCACCTCTATTGGGATGACCATTTCAGGACAATAAGAACTCTAATAACATAATGTGGCACAATACCAATGTATTCACTGCACAGAAGAAAGATGTGGCATTTACCTATACAGAATATGCTTTTATCACACCCCCCTTTAATCTCTGTCAAAAATGTTGCATCCTGAATGAACTTCACAGAGCTCTTATTTGATTTAACCTTTTCCAGGTAGCTTAATTTGAGTATGTATAGACACAGTGAGGAATAACATTTATGTTAAAGGAGAAGCCTCTACCTGAGCAGCTGCACACAGACCACCACAGACTTCACCTGCTGTGACCTGAGTCCCTTTGCACTTCCTCCTTCTACAGACTTGACCCTGGGTCCCCAGGGGCAGAATGTCAGGAACTGGATTTATAAAAATAAATAATTTAATAGCGTGGTACAGCAGCAGGTCAGCTCGAGTTGTGTGCCTCTGCAGAGGGACCCAGAAGAAAGAAATAATTAAGGCAATTCTACCTTTATAACTCATGTACCCACCCCTCCTCTGCTCTTCAAGCACTTTACATGTACCTCTTGGTGGAATGGTGATTTTTGGTCTGGAGCCTTTTAACACTTTATTGTATTTTTTTTCTCTGTGTTCATGCAGGCAGGTCAGACCCTGTTCTTGTCTTGTCAAGTTGCAGCTCCTGCTGATGGCTACAGCATCCTTATCTTCTTGCTTGTGCTCCTGGTGCACCTGCTTGCTGCTAGAGCATGAGAAATTAAAAAATCCCGGGGCTCAAGACAAACATCACTCAGCAACAGCCAGAAGGTAAATGTGTTGCCAATTTCCTTCCCATACTAAAGACAAAACACAGCACTGTTTTGTGGGAAATTAGTAAGAAAACTAACTCTATTCCAGCTGAAGACAACTAGGTGTGAGCCCAAAGTTTGCAGCCTAAGGTTTCAGCAAATTCCACTACTGCTGAGCTAGTAAACTCAAGAGAAGAACATACTAAATCACACAGTATTATAAATATGTGTTATTCATTCTACTCAAAACTTATGCTAAACATTTTTTATTTCTCAACTCGCAGGCAGCTCTGTCAAATTAACCAGCAAAAGACTTATATTCAGTGTTACTAAAAGCAAAGGACTGATCCTGGTGGGCTAAGAGGTTTTTGTTTTGTACCATTTCCGAAAGTAAATCCGTGCTGTGCAATTCTGAATGCCCATTGCCCAGTTCTAATGTCTGATTCTGCCTTGGCCTGCCTCAAAGTTGTTTATTCTTGCTGCAAGTGGAACTCCTGAGTATGAGAGGTCCTTGTTCTGAGAACTAGTCACAGAGTTCAAGTGTTGGACATCCCACAGGCACTCTGGTTTCTCCCTGTTTACAGGCTGGAAGGCCACTGCATTGTTGCCTCTTTTACAAAAAGAGATATTGTAAACCTTAGAGTGGTTAAAATCAAGATCTTTAGAGGGGTCAATGAAGTCATAAGAGAAAAGAAAAGTTTATAAAATTATAATTAAAACTTTTAAAAATAATATGATTGAAAAGAAACATAATTTGTGAGGTCTTTTTAAGGAGGTGAGGAGAAAAAAGAAAGCCTTATGATAAAGTAGACTAAATGCTGTCTAAATAAGTGAGAATAAGCGAGAATCTCTTTGTTCCAAGACAAAAGAAAATTGCTCTGGGTCAAGGCAGTGTGATTTTCTTTTTTTCCCACTGACTTGCTACCTTCTGCAGAGATGACAAGCATAAAAGTCACATCATTGCAGTCTGTTTCTTCAGACTAAATGAACTCCCTCACAAATGGGCAGCCATTTAGGAGCTGAGTCCTTTTGGTGAAAGGTGCACGAAGAGCATTCACTAACCATGGATTAGACAGCCAGAAGATGAGGGGACTATTACTCACATGATTCAATGATCTAAACATCACAGGCAATTGATGCCATCCCTCTTCTTTATTTGGCCAAGGATAAAAGGCCTGATTCTAAAACTTTTACTGGAGGTAGTATCTTTTAATGGAAATAATGCCTTGACTTTACATGGGATGATTTAAAAGACTGGACTCAGAAATGATGGTAAAATTTAAATTCATAATTTTCCTTTTGCTCCAGTCTGTGTAGAACACTGTGTTGTCAAGTCTGCCGTGGCTAGCAGGGTTTAAGTGGAACACAATCAGAATTACAGATCCTTTGTGAAATGATGTGGAATAAATTATAAATCTCATTGCAATAATGTTCTTCAAGTATCATCTTAGAGTAGGGGAAATCTTGTAATGAAATTGCTTGCCCACGTAATAATTGCTGAGCTGTGTGATTAGAAATTGAAGTGCCACTTTGCATGCGTCATAATCTTTGTCCTGCATGAATATAGCACACATCCATTGTCTGGAAATTTTTTTTCATGCAAGTTTAGTACCAGGGGGGTCCTTGGAGTCCACAGACTTTTGTTATGTTATAGAACAATGTTCTAAATCAGCAATGTTTTTGTTGATTTATGTGAATGATCAAACAATTTGTTTATGCCTGGGACCAATACAGTGTCTACAAGCCAAAGCCTCCAAATGTATTACTCTCTAAATTAATAGATTTGCCTTACATAAAGTGCATATTTATAAATAAATATGCACTTTATATATATAGAATTTTTTCTTGTGCTTTTCAGCACTGAGATGTGTAAGCCCTGCTCAGCAATAACAAAAACAGCTCTACATTATCAGCCCTGTGTTCAGCAGAAATCCAAAACATAGCCTTATATTAGCCACTGGGAAGAAAACTAAACAACTCAGCTCAAATCAGAAGAGCTATGAGCTTACTTATTTCTAATGCAAAACATATGAGTGTTTTTTCTCTTGTTATTTCTCACTAAAACCTTGGCAATTTACCCAGACAGCCACTGCAAGACTCGCATGGATTTTATCACCTGACTTTACTCCCGTAATGTTTGTTGTGCTACTATTAGAACAGTTTTAAATCACAGTTTACTGTCAGAGTGTACTCCTAAGCTAGGGCATTTCTCTCTCAGCCAGCACACAGTGTCCTGCTAGAAGTTTTTCCAAACTGATTTCCAAAGGCCCTGCTGTTCTTTGTAATTCTCATTCTTAGCAAATCAGCATCTCTTCAGAGTTAACCCAGCCCTGCTGAGTATGCCTGAGCTTTTCCATGAGGAGCACTGTTACCACCTTGTGGCTGTTTAAGCCATCTATTACACTCAGAGGAATAGTGCTGGAGGATACTGCAGCCTCCCAAATTGTCAGCCTTCTCTGCTTTGTCTTTGCTTTCACCTGCACACACACAAACTACAGAAAAAAAGTGTTAAGAAGAAATAACCCTAACATTTTCTACATAATATTTTAATCAAAGAAAAAAACAAAAACAAAAAAAGCTGCAAACCTTGGTCCTCTAAATATCTGAAACTTTTATTCTGGAAACCTTTATCGTGTTTTCTCCAAAGTTTAACAAGTTGTGGATTTTTACCTTTCAGTTAAAAAGTCCAAAAGGGTCGTGAGGCAGGGCATAGTAAACTCACCTGAAACATTCTGGTTTAGTAACAGCAAAGGGAAAAATTACTGCCATATGCATGGCCAACAAAAGAAGTGCTTGTTAGAAAAGGCACAACTGAACAGAAAATGAGCCCAGGAATGCAGAGTACCTGTCCCCTCTGGCTGTGATTTTGCTGGCAAATGGCACCAGGGAGCCCAGAAGGGACGTGCCATAAGAGCAGGTAATGAAGAAAGATGGTGCATAGAGGGTGTCCTGGCTCTTTTCAGAACATACCTGTATATTCAGTGTTCATCTTTTTATTCATACCTTCCTTCTTCTAAAGGAAGGTATGAATATATGTGATTTTATGTGATTTTAGGACTACTAATCCTAACAGGAATGACAGAAGGAAAAAACAAGTTACATTTCTTCCCTTTATTTTGACATCCTAAGATTGTGTATAAAATTGGATTTATAAGAGCACATAACTTCTTCCTTTAATAATGGTTCATATTGCAGATAAATAATTAAAATTTCAAATCTTGTTGGTAATTCAATACTTGACTTCCTTGCATAGTCTAGTAGATCCAATCAAGCATTTTTCTCCATCTCAAAATAACCTAACACCTCAAAAAAAAAAAAAAGTCCTCAAATCATTCTTGAAAATAAAGGATTAAAATTCTTTATTGCTTTGATTCTTCTGAAGAATCCCAAGTCTGTCAAAAGATGTGACTCCACTATGAATTCACAAAAAGTAGTATGGTAAAAAAATTGGTTTTTTCCCCACAATGGAAAATCTCCTTTCTGTCTGGCTGAGGTGAAGAATAATGTTTATGCTTAATAACTATTACAGATGACAGAAGGAAAAAACAAGTTACATCTTCTTCCTTTTATCCAGTCAACAGTATCTGCCTCATCAACACTGCCACAAATATTGATTTTTGGTAATTACTATGTTTTATGCCAAAACATAGCTAGAATGGGGAGAAGAACATCAAAATAATGATTAACATTATGAAATTACTATGTCTAATTAAACAGATGCTTGAGGGCTCTGGTGAACAATAAAATACTGTCTAGTGTGCACTGCAAAAGGAATTTGAACAAAAATGGACTAGACAGCAAAGAAAAATGTAAATATTTAGGGAAAAACAGTGTTGTGTTTTAATTTAACACTGTTATGTAATTAACTTTATGTTGTAGTTTGAACAACATAAAATTAATTAAAATTTCACAGATGTGGGGACCCTTCTAAATAATATACAGACAGAGTATAGTTTCTTTAATGGTCAGAATCAGTAGATGGTTCTGATGGCACAGAGTGACAGCAGGAATTAATGAACAACATGTTTTGCAGCAGGTGGAGAGGGGTGTTGATGGACTAAGGGTGACTATAGTTTTATTTCAGAAATTTTATTTTTTATGTAGGATCTGAGATTTCTTGAAATTAATTTCATTTAATAACATTGCTGCACTGGATAATCTCAGACCTTAGCTGATATAAATAAATGGATTTTCAAGGTCAACAGTATCACTGCAGTTAGTTTCATAGGTCAGGATTTAGCTCTTGTGTGTTGTATTTGATGAGCTTTATTTTTAAGCAGTGGCTAAGTGGGTAATCAGCAGGAAAGCCAAGCAGGCGCAATTTGCAAAACCATGCTTTGAAAAGTGGTGCAAAAATGTAACATTTAGCTGTAAAAACATGATTATTTTTCCTGTCTGCTTCTGCTGGTCCTCTAAGCCTTAGGGCCTGGGTTTATTCTTCTTGATTTGAAGAAGGAAATCCAAATGTCCCATTTAAAAGGTTGCTCTGGGTTCAGAGCCAGCACCCACACTCTGCTAGCAGGGAGCAGATTGAAATCTTCTTTTTTCAGACATGTCCTCTTCAGTTCCAGAGCCCAGAGTGCCCATGGAGGGCCCTAGGAGCAGTTACTCAATATAAATGTCCTCAAACTCTGATTGGCAAAAAAGATGCATCAAATTCTCACAGAAGCCTTTGGAGAATACTTCAGGCAGGATTTTAATTGCTGCAGAGAACAATTGATATGAAAACAATCAGAAAGCTCATGATTTCTAGATCTACTATCTTTTAGATCAGAAGTTGAACAAAAATCAAATTGTAGAAAGATCTTAGGGAAGCGGAGTCTGATTCCTCTATGCTATTATCTGAATGGATAGTAAGAAAAGAATACTCCTCAAAATATGGCATAGGAACCTATATTGAAGTAAGTAATTGAAGCTTCAGTTTTAGATTTTGTCAAGAAATGGTCCCTTTGATATTGATAAATGTAAATAATAGCCATAACGTTCATAAATCTGATCAATTATTTTCCAATAGAATGACTTTTAATGGAATAGAATAATTCCAAGGAAATGCATTATCTCATGGACATTTAGAAGGTGAAATTATAGAAGCATTATGTTCTGATTTAGTTATATATGTGTTGGTAAGATAAACAGAAAACATTTCTTTTAGAGATTAAAAATAATCCTATCTGAATGGTAACAGGTATTTTAGATTTTCTCCTCAGGCAGACATTCTGCATGAGACTCACATCTCCTAACACTCAGAAAAACTGCATGATTTATATATACTTAATTAGAAAAAAATCTGAGGAGATCAATTAAATTAGAAATGCATAAGTAGAATCTCAAGGGAATTTGATAAAGTTTTAGGAAATAAGTTTTTTGATAAAATTTTTGCTCCTATGCAAGCAAGGAGATAAAATAATTCTCATCTTTGTTTCAGCTCTGGCTTTTCACAGTTCATCTGTGGGAGATTCTGAGTGTGGCACGTGCATTGACAAAGGTCCAGTGTTCTGAGGTGTTAAAAATCTTAACAACTTCATATTTGTATACCCAGCTACTGAATCTGAGTACTAAAGGGATCAGTGAGGTGCACTTTTCTATGGCTGGGTCACGCTCAGTCCTCATACAATTAGGTATCAGAATTATTTGCATTTATTTAAAAATAAGTGATAGAACACAAAATAGTGGCAGAAGTACTGCACCATTAATGTGTTCTGGGAATTGGTGAAAAATTGTTCTGCTAATAACACTTGAGTCTAAACTTTAACTGTTTTAAACTTGGAAAACTCCTGAGGTAATCTGCATTCTGAACAAACTGCAAAATATTTCTCTAACTTTCTTCCATTTTGTGTCACATACCCTGCAATAATGTAAAATACTTCTGCCACTTTTTTTGGAGTTATTTATGTGTTTTTTTCACGGGCTATCTTGTCTTATATCTCCTCATCTCTTTGGAAGTATAAAACAGCACTTCAGAAAATGTCAGAATCTTTTGCAAAGGGACTCACACCGAGCTCCTCCATGACCTCGGGCAGAAGGAGCTGTAGCTTGCCCCGTGGGAATATTAAACCTGGAAGCAGGATTCTGTCAACCCCAATATCAACCCCCCTCAAACATCCTCAGTACTCTGAGTCCTATCTAATTTTTCTATGCTAATGTTGCAGTCTGACCTTTACATGAGTAGACAGGTGGGAAAATACATGTATCCTGTCAGCTCCCTAATGGCTTCCTAATCTGAATAGACTCTTCTGTGCCAGCTGTGCCACCAGAAATTCCCCCTTTTATGCTGAATTGATTTGCATTTTAACAAGGCTTAATGAGACTACCTGGCAGGTAGGTGAAACACTGTATAAAATCATAGTGGTTTTTGTTATAGATAGTGCTCAGAATTCAATATTTCTCCAGAAATTTTAGCCAAATATACATGATTTCCAAGTTTCTGTTGTAAACTGGCATCAAATGCTGTGCAGCTGAAGGGGTCCTGTTTAATTAATCCCTGGATCAAATTCTAAGGGTTGTTTTATACCTCTGTGCTCTCATGTCTCTAATTTGGTCTGAAAAAAAATTAATTAAACATTTGGACCTTGAAGGACTTTTCTTCCATGAGTATAGCTGTTTCAGAACCTATGGCTTCCACAAAGTCCTGTGCTACAATTTCATCAGGAGATGTATGGAAAAGGCCTTCTGGGTTTTTCTGGGTGTGGAGTTTAAAAGCGTTACTTGATAATTTTATCATCATTTGGCATTTAATCATTATATCTTGGGTTACAAGAAAAAGCACTTTTAGCACAACATTTAAGATTCTCATCTCCCACCTGTTTAATCTCTCTGTGTATGAAAATCACTGTAAAAATATTTTTCACTTTTCATTATGGCTTTTCTGGCCTGGCAATTATTTTTTCTCTGCAGTGAACTGCCCAGAACTGCTGCTGGTATCAAAACTGGGAATGGTGTATTTTCATTGTAATCCCTAGTATTCACTTTGGCTTTCTAGCCACTGCTGAGGTTTAAAAAAACATTTTTAAAGGACTGTGTACAGTGAGTCTGTATTGTATTTCCAGACATAATTTGGAGCATCAGTATGCGTATGTAAAATTAGAGTTGTTTTTCTCTGCGTACATGATTTGCTTGCATCAGCATTTAATCTCATCTTCCATTTTATTGTCCAGTCATTCAGCATCATGCAAGCCTTCTGTTCATTGTCAGAGCTAAATTTGCATGAAGGGTAATTTCATATCACTGGCAAACATTACAAGAAATCTTTACTCTTTTTGTTTCGGGTTTTTTTTTTTCCAAATTTGGCTTTTATCTATAGTGTAAATATACGTTTCAGCTAATTGTGCACAACAGTGGACTAGAATATATACAAATAACCAATAAATGATACAATGAGATGGAAAAGGGGATTTTTTAAATTATTCTTTTCTACTGAAATGTCACATTCTTTTATTGCCCGTTTGCCTCATTGAAAATTTCTGTTTTCAAATTATAGATTAAAGGACATTGGATATTTTTAGCAAGTGTTTATCCAATGGGTTGATTATGGAGATATTATTTCAAATATTTGCAGAACTTATGTTTGAGATGAAGTCATTTAAGACATACTTTAAATAAAATGAGACTCAATAAAATAATAATGTCACTGAAATTGTGAAATTGATGCAGAAGAATGGCCCCTTACTGTAGTTTTGATCAAAGTAATAAATATTTTCTGATTCTATCCTATTGTTTTTAATTTCTTATTGTTTTTGAAAAGGAAAGAAATTCAATGCTAAAATGAAGTTTCTTTTATTTGATCACACATTCAGCTGCTTTGCCAGAGATGGTTTGCTACTGAGTTCTTCAAAGAGATCCTGGATTTTAACAGTCAATGAAACAAAGTCCACAGAAGTTAATGAGCAGAAAACCTCTTGATTTTAGGGAGTTCTGCTTCAAGGTTATGTGAGAAGTGTGGACATTACTAGTGGAAATGAGAGTTTGGAACTACTGAGTTATACTAATGTACAGAGGTTAAATTTTGCTCTATTTTCTTTTCACATTTTGGGAAGCCCTTAGATTTGCCAAATAATGTTGAACTAGCAGCATGTATATTAGCAGGGTATACTTTTTTCATTACTCTGTTAAACAAAAAGAATTCCAGTAAAACATAGTGTGAAGGGTTTGCTCAAAAGCTCACTGGGTCTGATGTAAAGTGTATTTTTGCACTTTGGAAAGTGAAAATATCAGACATTAGATCAGAGGCTGAGAGATTATCATGGGAAGAGCACAGCCTGAAAGACAAGGTGGGATATCTGTGTGGGTACAAAGCACACACTAGTGGCTTGGCTTTTAGAATTCTGCTATGCTAAAAGTGAAAAACAGATTAGATAATAAAGGTCTGCAAAATTTCTGTCAGTCTGTGCACTCTAGTGCACGTCAGCATCTTGAAAGGATGATCTTTCATTGCACTGTGCAGAGGCTGAAAGTCATCTGAATATGAAAAACCTTTCTAAGGTTCTGTATCCACTCAAACCTTTCCTGAGTCTTGATCTGACATTTATTGTGTGCAGACCTAGAGTCCTGCCCAAGCACATCAGAGCTGTGCTGCATGGATTGAGCATGGATCCAAGGTCACAGGGCATCTCATGAGGTGTGTTTTTAACCTTGCAGCAGCCAGGAGCTTTCCTTCCTCAAGGAGCTTTCCTTCCTCAAGGAGTGCCCCCATGACAAGGGAACCCCACACGTGAGGTTTGTGCAAACTGCACAGAACACCTCGACTTGCTCTGCACCAAGGAATGCTCCAGTCAAGGGCCAGGGGGAGCACAGGGGAATAATGTGAAATCCATTATGAACAGGAGCTCATTTCATGTCTATGAAAACACGAACAGGAAGTAATGGTTCCTTGAAGCACAGAAGTGAAGACAGATCTGTGACTTAAAATGAGTCTGCACTCACTGCTGTTTTTCTGGGATTTAAAGTACCCAATATATATTGTATATGTTCTATTTTGCTCTAATGTTGCAGAGCATAGATGCAGTGTAATCTTACAATCTACCCCGGGCTTTGTATGATTCACTGTGTGCTGGTACATGCATAATTTTAAAATGAAACAACTTAGTTGCTCTTTATTTTTATTTTATCATTTACCTACAGAAAAAATTTTACCAAAGCAAAATTATACACTATGACATTGCAGGAGAGGGAGGGAAGGAAAAAAAAGGCAAAAAAAAAATCCAACAAACCAAACAGAGGGCAGAACACTGTTTGCCATTTATCAGATAAATGCAAATCATACTCCTTAACCTCAGGTCATTTTGGTCTTTTGTTTAGAATTCAGTCTAAATCTACACTGCAACAAAATAAAAATGCATTCTTCAAGACTGGTTCATTTCCTCTGGTGTAGGTAGCTTGTCAAGTGCTCCCACCTCTGCAAAATAGGATAAAAAATATATTTAACACATATGTAAGTATGCATATTTAACTTAGCAATTAAGAAATTAAATCCAGTTTCAGTAATATAATTTTTTAATACTTTTCTCAACTATAAGAAACAAATATTTGAACTTTTCATATTTTAATTTATAAAACACTGGAGTTTTTTCTTTTGACTGTCAATAACATCTTCCTGATACAATTTCAACATTTCAGAAACAGCAGTGACAGAACAACAATTACATTAATTTTATTATGTCAATTGATATTGCTGGATCCTAGCATCTCATATGATTTAATATTATCTAATTACAGCTGCCATCCTACATGTTGCTCTTTATGAGAAGCACTTAAAGCTAGAGGGAATAATTTCCAAGAGAAAGAGATGAAGGCCACTTTTAGTTATTACCAAGGTACTTCTTAGCAGTAAAAATGCTGCCTTTTCCTTGCAGAATAAAATGTATATCTAATCTGAATAACTGTTGCCTGAATCTGAACCCCATGAGTGGGATTTGTCCCCTTTCCCCACCAAGGAACATATCCAAACCAATGTATGATGTAATGTAGTAGGGTTTCATTTAAGCAAACATGTTAAAGGATTTCTATCATTAAAAAATATTGTTTTCACCTGCTAATTTACAGCTCTTGGTTTGTGTAAGAGTTTGTACTAAGTCTTTCCAATAAATATTATTAAGAGATATTATGTGATAACATTCTGTGTCTGTTCCAACCTGAGAATACAAGAAATATGGCTGGAAAAAGCCAGATCTAGGGATTCATTTTTGTTTTTTATGAGGACATGATTTTTCTGAATAAAAACAACTGTTTGTCATCATCATCCTAAGAATGGAACCTTTTTAGCTCATTTGTTTCAGGGAAGAAGCAATCTGTAGTTCTGTGAGATGTTTTTTATTTTCTTGTCTGATTTAGCAGCTTTCAGCCTATGCAGAGGGTGTGTACTTGAGCTTAACTTGTTTTACACCCTTCTTGCTGTGCCCAGACATTGATTTTACTTCCTAGGCTTGCACAGCAGAGCAAAGGAGAGTTTTGGGCTCTTTCTTCACAGTGATACAACAAACAAACTGCTACCTAGCCCACAGCAAATATATAAGATAATAATCTATTTTAAATATGTATTTAAATTATTTCAGGCCCTTAGGTCTAGCTATAAAGAGATTTTGTTTTCAAATGCAAATTCAATTCAATAAACACTGGGTTCACATTTTTAGTAATGAGAATTATTTTCTTTGGGAGGATACAAATAATTCAGAAAACAATGACTAAAAAAGCATCCCAGGCATGCAGGAAAGGAAGTGACCTGTTGAAAGTCTCTTTTAGTAATGAAATTAAAACACAAATGTACACACACTTCCACAGCATACACTTGCCACAAATTTGCTTACAATTTGTTTTATACAAAAGTAAGACTATAGAAGTTACTGATTCACTGAATTGTCTGCTTTTTGAGAAGGAAAAAATTCCCAAATGTTTCCAGTAGAAAAACTTTTTTCTACCTGTTGGTTTCTTGGCAACGATGTATTATGGTTTTATACATTTTGGAGACAGTTTTAGGAGAGTGGAAGGGCTTTTTAAAAGCTGAACATTGTGGGGTTTGGGGTTTTTTTAAAGCAAAACTAATGAAAATTCAAAAACTGATGAATCTCTTCTTCACTGAATTCTATAGCAAAGTTTCCATCCTCAGAGAATCAGCTGTAAGCTCAGTTTTACCACTCTTGCCACAACTGTGAGGCTGTACAGAGTTGTTACTTCAGAGCATTCTGAGCTGTTTGCCAACATTCAGCTTGGTGTTGTTGTAATTTTGTCATGCAACTTTATTGTAGAAAACATGCAAAACGGGAGATGTATTTCTTTTGCCACCACCAAGTGAAGGAATGGTATCAGAACTCTGCTACACCAGATCTCCACTGAGCTGCAATTTTTCAGGATCACCTGCGCTCTGTGTGTGTGGGTGATACCAGAGCTGCTTTTCCAAGCCTTGCAAGCTCAAATCTGCAGCAGATGTGTACATCTGGGATAGTCATGTCTCCCCAGTAAATTTCCTGCCAGAAACTGTGAAAGATTAAAAGGTGCTCACTAACCTTTCAGATGCAAGTAAGTCAAAAATTCAATGACTGTGCGCACAATGTTTTCATCAGCCATGGGTCTCCCAAGGTTCCCTGTAAAACAAGCTGGTGGTTACTCAGAGTTACCATGGTCCAAAGATGCGTCGTATGAGATATTGTGGCTAAGTCTATGAGTACTCTGGAGAAGCAAAAAAAAAGCCCCAAACTATCTGAAATTCCTTTTTCCTTAAAAGCTTTGATGGCAAACCTCATTTCATGGAAGGGCAAAGCCTCTATAAGGTGGCTTTATAACTGCAATTCTCAGAATCAAAACCACCCAGCCTTGTATGCCATTGCTGCATAGCAGCTGCTTTGACACCTTGATGGTTGTGGTCTCTAGGCCTTATGAGATCTTTTGCAGAAGAGAATTATTCTCTGTTCCCAACTCTCTCCCTTGTGTCCACCTGAGCCTGCAGGGAAAAGTCAAATTTCAAATTTAGCAAACAAATTCATCAGCTTTACAAAACAGTTAAAAGTTTGTTCATGTAGCCTGACTTTGCTCCAGATAAGCCTTTCAAATGATACAGCAGTGATTTCTAGCCCAAAACCTAGGCCTGGGTGTTATTCTAAAAGCCCAGAAAGCTGTTTTTACATAGGTATCTAATCCAATACACTTGTCTTCAAGCTTGTGAAAATAGCTTTTTGATGTTATTTTAATGGGCTAATGGGTGCTTGCTATTGCACTTTGAGAAAGATGCTTTCTGCATCTGTTAATGAAAGAAAAAAAAAATCTCGGGGGGGTTGAAGGAAGACACCTTGCTGTTTCTAGGAGGATAAAGAACTGCACTCTATTAAGAACAAATGGTAAGTCATTTCCCCAAGATTTTTAATTCTCTGCACACAGATGTGGATACCACAACCAACAGTCCATTATTACATCACTGAAATGGTTATCAGATGGGTCAGAAGGCAGACTGAGCTCTGTAGTACAAATTTAAAACATTGATGGGGGTTGCAAGGGACACAGAGGTTTCTGGTACAAGTAGAATAAGCATTTAAGAATGTATTTAAATAGGCTTGCACCTAAAAATCTTGTCTTCCAGTCTTTGAACTCACACAAAGAAGTCATTATTATTTGCATTAACAATACTCTTTCATTTGAATTTTTCCTTAACTTTTATTCCCACCTAAGATGTTATGGATTTTTGTTATTATTAAATTAGTCACTTTTTTACCCAGATTTTATTATCCAAGTGATATTTATTGGATAAATATTTTTCCTCCATGACTTGGAAATATTGTACTTATGTATTGCTCTGTTATTGACCTTAATTCTGCATATGTGGATAACTTGCAGATTTCAGTAAACAAAACCATTATGATCTTGTCACTCGAAGATTTGACTAATCATGCTCATAGATGGTCGTAAATTTGTTGTGGGTTTTTTCCCTGGACCTTGTGTTCAGTCCCTAATACAACTTACAAATTTTTCTCAGTTATCTGGAGAGCTTATGAATTTTGCAGCATTCCTTCAAGGAGAGTACAGTCCTTTGCATGAACTCTTTTACGTTAATGAAGTAATATGTGCATATATTGCCATTTTAAGGGGCTTTTGCAAATTATCAGGAGAAATCCTTAATTTTCAATTAAAATACTGTNATTTAAATCTGCTTTGGGTAGGAACCCTGTAATGAAATTCAGCTTCAAAGAAACATTTGGTGAGGGAAGAGAATAAAGTTCATAGCAGAGGCAGCTGTATAATTTTGAAGTCTCACTCTGACAAATTTGGTTGGGTTTATCTGCAATTTTGGAGTCTAAACAGTACCCAGCAAGAGAGTTCCATAAATCTATAAACTCGTATTCCTGTAAGGGACCTGGTATATGCAAATGGCAACATGCTGCAATGTGATCTCTACTGCTGGATTACAAATCCCCTACTTTTACATTGGTTTTGACTGGTCATATATTGTTTTAACACTGGTGTTTGACACAGCAGGGTTAGGTTTATTTGCCTTAAAAATCAACAAAAAAAACCAAAGCATAGCACCAAAAAAATACCACACACAAACCCCCACTCTGTAACTATGTACCAGAACTGAACTGACAGTCCTTCAAAGTGTCAACAATTAAGAAAGGTATTAATGTTTCTTTTCCCTTTACAAAGTATATATGTATGGAATAGTTATTAGCACATGATCTTTATTTATGAACTTATTTAGTGGTAATTTGTGCTGTACATGTGTTTAAAATAGGCTCCAAAACTTTGCTCCCCTCCATCAGTGCCGTGCTAAACGTACTCAGTAAGGACTGTGGTCACTTTTATCAGCATAAGGATGAGATTCATCCCAGCTCACTTTAGATGTCTGCAGCAGGTTTAGTTTCTCCTCAGGAGATAAAACGGGTTTTTCTAGAAGTTTCTACACCTTATCCTGAAATTGGTGTTCAAAATAAAGCCTAAAAATTGTCAGCTTCTCTTCACAAAGCGAGTCCAGACATGTATTTTAGAGGCTCAGCTTTGGATGACAAAACCAGAACAAGGCTGCACCCTTTTCATTATCACCTACTAAATTCTGACATGTGCAACATCTAAACATTTTGACTTCAGTTTTGAGTGGGTTCTCAATCTTTTAATGAAGGTAATCCACCTTGCTTAATCATAATACTGAGACTTCGTATTTTCTATAGCCTTAATTACTGAAAGACCTTACCTTTATGGACTCTCTTCTTTGCCAAAAACCAATTACCCCTAGAGTGGCTACAGTGACATTGGAAATACTTATTTGAACATATGAAAAGAGGAAAAAAACCCAAAGTTTTTTCAAAACAAAATGATCTATTACACACATAAAGCAACAAAATTATGATACATTTTCCTGTTGTTAACTATGTTGTTAACTATGACCATACAAAGATCACACTGCATGGCCAAATGTAATTTTTCTTCCTTTCATATGTTTATTAGGATTTCTGTTGAAATGCAGAAATAGTTTTGTATCCAAGTAGTCATTTCAATAGTAAATAAATTACTTAACATAAAAAACAAATAAAAAATGCTGGTTTCCAGAGATTCATTACCTGCTTTAATATCCTCATCAGGTGGTATTTCACGTTTACCAGTGAAACCATGCTTGTCGTTAAAAGATCTGTGGTTATCTACTGCATCTGATAAATAAATTAAAAATCAGAGGAGTTAATTGACTTAGCAACAACCTTTCCTGTATTGTTTCCTTTTCATGTATTTCAATGAAATGATCATGATAGGCAGTTTTGATATACAAAATTACAAGAAGTTAATGTGTCATTAAATACAATAACCTTTCTTCTAAATTTGTGATTATGTTTTATCTAAATTACAGATAATCCTGTGCTACATACTTGCCGAAGCTGTTACTGGATTGTTTTAAAGAAAAAACATAAGGGTATATCTGCCTGTAAACTAGGAAGCTGTTCTTACTAATTTTTCCTCTGTCTTTTAGAAAGTGCTGCTGGTGAGCGTGCTTAAAATAAAACTGCAGATAGTTTACATTAACCTTCAGAAACTATCTTACATGCCCCTGATGCCTCTTCTCCCTCCCCCTGCAATGGACATTATCAGTAAAAGCTGATCAATACAACCTGAAAA
This sequence comes from Thryothorus ludovicianus, assembly GCA_013397245.1. Taxonomy (NCBI): domain Eukaryota; kingdom Metazoa; phylum Chordata; class Aves; order Passeriformes; family Certhiidae; genus Thryothorus; species Thryothorus ludovicianus. The sequence goes on along the minus strand of VZTB01015026.1, from coordinate 53,990 downwards.
AAAAGGATGATTCCTATTATCCAGTCTTAGATAGAAAATATAAGTTTTTGACAAGCACATTTCCCCACAATATTTTTTCCAATTTGCTAAGATCTGCTTTGGGCAAATATACTTCCAGACATTTACAGAACCAGTTAACACATTCAAGATGCATTAAACTTCTTTTCTTTTTATGCATCCTTATTTTAGCTAAAAAGAATGAAGAGAGTCAGAGTAAGTATGTGTAGTATTTGTCTATGTGTTACTGAGACTGAAAATATAGAAACATTGGTGGTGACTTTTACCACATTCACAAGAATGAACAACAAATATTTGAGACAGCTTAGTTCTGCATTACTTTTCTTACAACCTGTATTTAACTCTACCTCTAAATCAGTACTCCTGTATTTTGAACACCTTGTATGTGCTTTGAACACCTTGTATGATTTTTCACATAGTGAACTGTTAACAGTCTCGAGTGTGCAAGTTACTAATTTTTAATTTATTTACTAAGTTTTAATTTATTTTGCTTTAATTAAAAAAAAAGTAGTAAAATAAAGTCAAGTAGTGAAAGTTTGTAAAAAGATTTAAAGGTGAAATCTGAAATACATGGAGATGTGTCAAATGTCACATTTTGTCATTCTGCCCTTGACATCTAGGATGCCGTAAGATTTTTTTTAACACTTCTGGTGATGACCTATTTATCATACGAAAATTACAATTCAGAAGCACAAAATGTTTCTGGACATGAGGCCTCCCACCAAACTTCTTTAGAAAAGAACTGAGTTGTGTAAGACAACTCAGTTCTATGATAGGCATGTAACAACCATCTAAACAAGTGTTTTCTCAAATAAGTTTCTTCAGTCTTTCAGGTTTAGACAAAATTGCTATGTTCAGAGAAGTGAATAACACAATTTTTGCATTTTGAAATAATGAAAAAAAAAAAAAGTGCCTGACTTACGTGGCCCAAGTAGATAACCAGCACTATTCAAAGTCCAACCCCTTTTGTCTTTCGCCTTAAAGAAAAAAAATGCATGTTATTGCACGACCTACACTCAAAAGGACATTCTCTTAGCAGAAGGAGTCTTTGAAGGCTCAAAATCAAGAAAAAATATTTTAAAAATGAAGCCAATCATATTGTAGTAAATATTCACGGTGAGCTCTTGCCCCCTCCCTGTCTCAGTCTGTAGTGTTGCCATTGACATTCATGCGGTTTGACAGTTTCACACCACCTAAGTGATGACTGCGAATCACACTTTGGAGGAAGAAATTTTACTTTATACTTGAAGTTTATATTATCACTCGATAGCCACCTTGGCCAACAGCAATGTTTCTTTTTATTGCTTGGATTTACGTGACAGCCTCTTCGTATAAGAAGTCCATATGTACATCATCTTTTCTGAGGCAGGTGGGACACCCATTCCATTTTGGTCTAGCAACTAGACATTCTTAGTCATAGCATTTTTTTTTTTACAAAGGAGTTAGTATTTAAAATACCCACATTCTTAGCAAAGAAAAAAAAAAATGAAAAAAGAAAAAGAAAGCAGGAAACTCTTTATAGCCGAAACGGTTCTGAGCGCTGCATCCTTTGCAATCCCTACAGCTGAGAACAGCGCGTATCCGTGGGAGGTTCACGGTTCCTCGCTAGCTGAGACACCGATACTTACTGAGAAAACCAGCCCGAGCGTTTCCGAGAGGGTGGCACAAAGGATTAAAGACAGAAACAGGAAACTGGTGCACCTCTGCATCTGGAAGAGACCGCACCGGGGTAAAGGCTTTGCCTGCCGCGGGGCACCGGCG